>CM035153.1:75602470-76202470 GCA_020205615.1 Panax quinquefolius
TATAATAGAATATATAATCTGCAAATGGATTTTACTACCGCTATGCGGTAATCCACGTGAGCAGATCATTTCCACAAGTTAATAAGGAATGAATACAAAGGATCATTCACTATGCATGCATGTAATCCACATAGGCGAGTTATTCCAGCAGAGTAATAAAGAATGGAACTAGGTCATGCGTAATCCGCATAAGCAGGGATATTCCAACGAATAATAAAGAATGGAACCAGTCATGCGTAATCGCACGATGCATACGATATTCCAATAATAATAAAGAATGGAACGGGTCATGCGTAATCTGCACAAAGAGGATGTTCCAACAGAATAATAAAGAATGGAACCAGGTCATGCGTAATCCGCACATACAGGATGTTCCAATAGAATAATAAAGAATGGAACCCGGAGTTATGCGTAATTTGCATGACGGGATGTTCCAACGAATAATAAAGAATGGAATAACAACAGAATTCACGGTGCATGCGATAGATCAAGATGCAGACGAGTTATTCAATGAGAATAATAAAGAATGGAATAACAGAAGAATTTCACCATGTATGCGCATGCCACATGACAGAGTTATTCCAATATAATAATAAAGAATGGAATAATGACTCTTACGAGTATTTGAAAGAAAATAACTCTCTTCATGAATACGAAAGAATAATACCCCTTACGAGTACAACAAATAATATCCCTTACCTTAGAAAGAAGAGTATTCTAACTGGTAGGGCGAGGATATTCTTGAAGAAAACTTATACTATTTTCTACGCTCAAAGCTTCTTAAAACACTAAAGAAATACGCTCAAGATTATAAAAGAAGAATTATCTAAATTTCTGGTGTGTTTTCAATTCTAACTAAGCATCCTATTTATAGGAGAATGGAAAGGATACTATGCAATAAAATATAATATATTCTATTTATAATATATATATATATACATATATATTTATATATTTTATTTAAAATCTAATAAAACAAATAAGTTTATAAAAATATTCTGTTTTATATAAAAAGAATTTACTATGCAAACACTATGCATGCACTATGCAAACATTATGCATAATAAAATATAATATATTCTATTTATAATCTAATAAAACAAATAACTTTATAAAAGTATTCTGTTTTATATAAAAAGATTTCCACTTGACTCACCTCTCCTATTATCATGGCCACGATGACCACCTAAGTGGTTACTACTTTTGTCCGTATTTTTCCCTCCTCATTTGGTTATCATCATCTCTCAGGTAATTTGCTATATCACTTGGTATGAACCTGGTTGTGGTCCCTCGATTGAACATACTCGTTATCACGTTCTAATAATTGAGCCCTATTTACAACATTTGAATATAAAGAAAATTTATGAGAGATAAGATATTGCCGAATCTCGGGTTTTAGACCTCTCAGAAACATCCGCGTCATTCGTTCCTCATTCTCTACCAAATGAGGTGCAAACTTTGGATAATTCCATAAAACTTTGCCTCGTCTTTCGGGACACCATCATGTTGTTACTGTTCGATCTAATAAACTCTACCTCCTTCATAAGACGAATACTTTCAGGAAAGTACTTGTCATTATCTGAGTTTAAAATTTTTCCCAAGACATGTTGAGTGCGGCTGGCTAGGTACGCTTCACAGACTCCCACCAGTAATCTGCCTCACCACGGAATATAAAGGTGGCGAATGGAACCTTCTGTTCCTCGGTGCAGCCCAAGACATTGAATATCTTGGTAATTTGCTTAACCCACGTTTCTGCCTTAATCGGATCGGGCTTTCCCCAGAAATCTGGTGGTCCCAACTCCTTGAACTGCTTGGCTATGACAGACCACGCGTTGCTATCATTTCCACCCGTATTTTGTACACGAGTCTCCCTCGTCTGACTTTGCATGAACTGCAAAAAGCTTCTAAACATTGCATCATTCACTATTTGCTCGGTAGTGTTGTTTACAGGATGAATATTGCCTTCCTGTTGCATGTTCTCTTGGTTGGTAATCAAAGGTTGTTCCACAGTCTCATAGACTCCATTGTTTAAGTTCTCAGTTGCCATTCTTAAAAACTGCCATAAAACAAGGGTTAATTTAAACAAATTAACATATCACATAATATCCCTATATTATGATAGACCAACAAATAAGCTTTAGATAAGACACATTAGCGAAGGATTTACTCATCTCTCCCCTCCTAGTTCTATTCCCCGATCTCCGCCAGAGACCATATCCCTAAGCTTTGATACCAATTGTGACGCCCCCAAAATAGGTATACATCACCCATTCTGAGTCGCCAAACACATGGTACAGAAATAACTACAACTTTTATTATTACAATTGTCGTGCAAAATACGAAAACACACATGCTGTGAGTTTAAATACAAATATTGTCTTCTAGACAATATTCACACCCAAATAAGTCCTCATTACATTTATTGATACACTATTTTACAAAAATAGTGAGGACTGCTAAAACAACTGTCTAGGACCATCACTCTTTACCCTGACTGGTTCCTGCTACATTCTCACCTCCTGAGAAGAAAAATGGAACAAAAAGGAAAATGATGAGCTCAACTAGCCCATTAAAGAATATTATGACTAAGATAAAGAACAACAATTTATCGTTAGCCTTCAACAAATTAGATAAAATATAATGGACAACCAGTTTTAGATCAATATTCGCAGCGAAAATAATAATTCATTAGTAAAGTTAAGTAGAGAATGAAATCTACTATCATCTATGAATTTAAAAGTCCATCATCAATATTTTATCCCTGTAACATCAATCAATATACATCTTGCATCAATTATTCATCTTTTACTTTCGGGCCAAAGATATTCATCAAAATATCACCATTAAAAACCTGAAGATGATGAAAAATATTTTGAAACGAATCCGATGAGATAGAAGAACAAAGATTAGGAATTAAGTACTTTAGATGAACCAAGTTCAAAAACTCTCCATAATAAACCATAGTGAAGATAAAAACATGGATTGAATTTCAAGAATAAGGGTCACAACAGATAACCTGAAATGAAGAAAAAAAAATATTTTTTTTTCTATGAACAGTAACCGTGAACAGTACCAGATCATGAAAAGTTCCAAATTTGAATAAAAGTTTAGACCAATATTCCTATGAAATGATATTAGATGAGGCAAAATTTCTAATCATTTCAGAAATTATAGAAGCAATACTTACCATAGTAAGTTCAAATTTAGGAATACGAGATGAAATAATATCGCTTACATAATATGGAGTATGAAAGAAAATAATATTTCTCACGAGTATTGCAATAAAATAATATCCTTTACCTTGGTAGAAACTGGATTTGACTGGAATATCGGATATTATTCTGAGAAAATCTTGCAGAAAAACTTCGTTCAAAATATTCTTATACTCAAAAAAATACTCACAATACTACAGAATAAGAATTTCTGAATTTAGAAACGGTGTGATGTGGAAGGAGGGTTACCCGCCTATTTATACTGAAATTCAGACGAATGAAAAATACCTAATTTCTTTCCTGCCTAACCTTTTGCCTAACTTTTCTCATTTTTTCCATAAAGGTGGGGGCCACCCTTTGAAATATGGCTTTGCAGGAAGAGTTTGTAAGGAAATCCTCAACTTGCAAGCCCATACTTGGAATAAGGATTGCAGGAAAGAGATGCCCATCAACTTAGAAAACCACTTTGCAGGAAGAAAAATTACACACTATCTTTGAAGAAAAAGGACAAGTGCTCCTGTATTACATTTGAAAATCAAAGATTGCAGGCAACTTTTCTCACCCACCATTTCCACCAACCATTTCCATGTTACAAACAAAGTATGCAAAATCATCTTGTTTACTTCTGTTTCTAATTAACCACATGCTTATATATATATATATATATATATATATATATATATATATGTTTACTTCTATTTCTAATTAACCACATGATATAATTGAAGGAATTATCCGAGAATTATTTGTTGAAGGTTGGCAATTATTTTCTAGATAAATTATTCATTCAAATATATTTTATAATATATTATAATTGTTTAAATAATATATATATATATATTATAAACAATTATAATAATTATAAAATTCATTTAGTGAAATAATTCCCTAAAACAATTCTTCAATCTATATCTACATAAAAAAAATTTCCTTATCATATAAATCAATAATTAATTATTCACAATAATATTAAAGAATCACAATTATCACAACCAGGCAGTTCCCAGGAAAGAGGGGGCTTTCCGATAAGGATTTCTCCTTACTGGCGCGTAATTAGATGACCTAACCTCTCCTTGACAGAACTTTCTAGACATTGCCAATAATGCTATCTAATAATAATATTCAAATAATATGAATTATTGATCTGATAATGGGAAATATTGTGCAATGACAATTATTGAAACAATAATAATATCAACGCAACAATTATTGAATCAATAAAATAAAATATTGAACAGTAACTACTGTAACAATTATTGGGTAGTGCCTTCTTACGTAAGAATCAATAATTCAACAATCATGTGTGCAATACCGGTATTATTACTATGCAACTCTGGCGTGTTCTTGTATTTTAACCACTAGGTAATCCAACAATGTTAATTTGATACGATTACGCCAGTTATTTATAAAAACTCAAATTTGTCGTTTTCTTCATCCGACCATTATTCTTTATGGGGCCCACAAATGATCATACTGTCGTCTTAATATTCCCGACAAAAAGAATATTCCACGACCAAATGAATATTCCCCGACAACAATGATTATTTTATAACCACTTGTTTATTTTGCAAAATTTGCACATTTCACCCATAACCAAAGTATTATATCAAATTATCACCTTATTATTTCAAAATAATAAATAGAGAAAATTCAATTTTATTTATAATAAGTTGTGGTCTTACAATTTCTCCCTATTGGCGCGCAATTAGGTGACCAAACCTCTCCTTGGCAGAATTTCTAGACATCGTTAATATTGCAAATAATAATATTAATAACTTCGTCGTCTCAATTATTGATTAATAATATATAAAATATCGACATAATTCAATCAAATAACGTGAGATACTATGCGAAAGAATTACTATAGCAATAATTGAACAAAGCCGAGTGACTTCTCACGTAAGCATCAATAATCAATCTGTAGTGTGCTCTATGCAACCACGCCAGACATTCTTTTACTTTTACTACTGAGTAGTTCAACAGTTTTAACGGTAAAACTTCCGCCGTTATTTTTATAAAAATATTTTTATCGTTTTCTCAATCCGATAATAATTCTGTTGTGGGGTCCACCAATGATTGTGCCGTCGTACGAATATTCCCTGTTAAAACGAATATTCCCCGACCAATCGAATATTATATAACAACTTACATACTTTTCAAAATTTATAAATATTACCCACAACTATAACATTGTCTCAAATCCACACAATAATTTTGAAAAAAATATTTCGAGAAATTTTAATCTTTATTCATAAAATTTGGGGTCTCACAGACATAAATAGGGAGAAATCAATTAACTAAATCTCAAAATAAACTAAAAATTACCTAAGAAAAAGGAAGATTCTGGAATCTAGAGACTAGAGTTGCAGAGAGGCGATGCGATCTGACCCAAGCGAGTCGGAGGTTGGTAGGTGGGAGAAGAATTGATGGATCGTCGAGGTGGAGACTTCGAGAATCGAGATGGATGGACTGGGTTCGTTAGACTGTTCGAGAAGGAGAGGACTAGGTCTGGGTTCGCGACTTCGCGTTCGACTTTCTATTCGAGATGGGTCTGGGAGAGAAAGGTTTGGTGTGTTTAGGAATACACAAAGGGAAGACTGAAGTGAAGTCAAATACTGAGATATCTTTTTTTAATATTATTAAATAAACCGGTACAATCGGTTCGGTTCAACATATACCGATCAAGCCAAATAGCCTACCGAAATCGATCCCAAAAACCCGGTATGTACCGAACCGGTTCATCTTTGCACCGAACCGACCGGTTCAAACCGGTTTGATTTCCCTAAATATAATAATTAATGTTTTAAATTATAATTTGAGTAATTTTTTATCATTTTTGAAATATTAAATTTTAAAATGAATACTTTAATTACAACTATAGGTACAATAAGAAAAAAAATAATGAGTTTTAAATTAAAGTATTAATGAATGAATATTAATTTTATTTTGAATAAATACAATAATCAATAATCTAAATTACAATTCAAATAACTTTTCATCATTTTTGAAATTCTAAATTTTAATTTTAAAATGAATGCTCTAATTACAATTATAAATAGAATAAGAAAAAATAATAAATTTTAAAGTATAGTTCATTAATTCTAAATTAATTTGAACCTAACACATTTTAATGATAAAATTATATTATCCATTGTTATTGCCTCCTGTTATCGCAAGTAAATTTTGAAAGCACAAAATTTGTAACAAGCTAATACCTATATTATATATATATATAAATATATATATATATATATATATATATATATAATTTATATATATGTGACTTATTAATTATTGAATATAAGTTATTAATATATATATATATATATGGGTTCCAATTCTTATTTTAATGATCTATGAAAATTCAGGTTCTTACACCAAACATAGTTGTGATATTTTTGCTTCTTATGTTATATTTTGTTCATTTGAACTCGCAACCTCACATTTGAAACTTTGGTCACATGACCATTGGAGCAACTAGATCAACTGTTAATATTTTGCAAGGATTAATCTTTATATCAAAACATTTCATTCCCCCCCCCCCCACCCCAAAAAAAATAAATAATTAAAATACTACACAAATCCTCATCTTGCCTAACATTAAAAAAATTTATTTATATCATCTGCTTAATTACGAATTATTTTGTTCTTCTTTTACTTTATTTATTATATGAATTTGGGTTTTATTTATTAAGGTTGTTGAGGTTTAACAATGAAACTAAATATATATAAAGTAACTATGAATATTTATATAACGTAACTATAAATATTTTAATATATATATATATATATATATATATATATATATATATCTGAAAAGGATCAAGTATAATTCTTAAATAGCGAGAATGCCTTAAATAATAGAATTTTATCAAAAGCGACTTAGTTTTGATAAGGCATCGATAACATTTTTGTAAATACACGGTGGCATGGTATTTACAAAATGCTATCACATCTCTTATCAAAACTACGTGCTTTTGATAAAGTTCTATTATTTAAGAGAGTTTCTACTACTTAAGAGGTCTACTCTTGATCACTCTATATATATATATATATATATATATATGTATATATTTATAAATTTATCTCTAAATATTCATATAAATATTTATAAACAAATATTCATATAAAATTATCTTTAAAATTTATAAATAAATATTTATTTATAAATTTTCATCTAAAATTTATAAAATTTAGATATGAATATTTTTTTACATATATATATTTATATATAAAAATATTCATAGCTACTTTATATATATTTAGTTTAATGTTGAGATTTATTTAGTATTTTATTTAGTTTGATAAGAAATTTTGAAAAGAATATACACACACACACACACACATACATACATACGTACGTACATATCATATGTGGATGGGCTGACGTGGTGAATATTGAATATGTGGATGGGCTGACTTGGCGAATATTGAACTTTATCCCAAAAAATATGTTAATGCACATATTCAAACTCAATACCTTCAGTTTAGAATATTGATCCAATGACCACCCGAGAAACTGGGCCTAATTGTTATTATTTTGCAAGGATTAGTATTTACTATTATTATTATAAATGTTATTATAATTATTATTATTATTATTACTATATTGTTATTATTATTATTTGTACTATTATTATTATAACTGTTATTATTATTATTAGTACTATTATTAATATGAATGTTATTATTAACTAATAAATTAGAATGGCTCAGTGGTAGCTTAATAGCTCAATATCACCTTGCCTAACATTAGGAAACTGTTTGTTTGACATTTTTCTTACAAATAAATTTGAGACATGAAAATTAAATATAAAATTTTATGATTTTACCAAATTATGAAAGTTTTGTACCAAATTATAAGTGAAATATAAAATTTTTTGTGTACGAAAACTTTTGTATTAAATTATAATTTGAATGAGAGAAGAAATTAATCCACAATATTATATAATATATAATATTTATTTAAAAAATTATCAATAATATATATTTATTCACTTGTTTTGACAATAGATGAATATTTTTAGTACCGTGGCTTTTCAAATATCATGGTTATGCAGTTACTGGTTATGCAGTCCGGAAGAGGAGTGTGATTGAATGGAATATGAGTTGAAAAATGGTTAACCGGTTCAGAACTATATTTTTTTAAAAAAAATATGGGTCCAAACTTTAACCAACCCGAATAAAAAAAATGGTTAACTTGACAATTTTGGTTCCAGATTAATATGGTTTGACCCAACAGATTAACTAACTATATTGCAGTGTCTAGTCTACATCTGAAACATCATTGGTCTAAATATTCATATAAATTTATCTTTAAAATTTATAAACAAATATTTATTTATAAATTTATAAATATTTCATCTAAAATTTATAAAATTTAGATATGAATATTTGTTATAAATATTTATATGAATATTTAGAGATAAATTTAGAATATTTGTTTACATATATATATATATATTTATATATAAAAATATTCATAGTTACTTTATATATATTTAGTTTAATATTGAGATTTGTTTAATATTTTATTTAGTTTGATAAAATTTTGAAAAGAATATATATATATATATATATATATATATATATATATATATATATATGACGGATTAACATGGCGAATATTGAACTTTATCCCAAAAATATATTGATGCATAAATTCGAACCCAAGACCTCTAGTTTGGAATATTAATCCAATGACCACCCAAACACCTAGGCCTAGTTGTTGTTATTATTATTATGATATTATTATTATTATTATTATTATTATTATTATTATTATTATTATTATTATTATTATTATTATTATTATTATTATTATTATTATTATTATTATTATTAGTAGTAGTAGTAGTAGTAGTAGTAGTAGTAGTAGTAGTAGTAGTACTACTACTACTACTACTACTACTACTACTATTATTATTAATATTATTATTACTATTATTATTATTATTATTGTTATTGTTATTATTATTAGTCTTTGTTAATATTTTGGTATTATTATTATTATTATTATTATTATTATTATTATTATGACACCCCCAAATCCGGTACTTCCATTTCCACAGGATTTGGTGTTCACTATACAAACATCATTTATCTATCTACCCATAAATAAAATGCAAACCATGCAATAGAATAAATAAATAATAAATCTCTCCCCTTATGGGGTTACATCAACCCCGAATAAAAATAAATCCCAGGTTACTCTAACCTTAAAACATCTGTGTGGAAAACATAAACAAATAAGTCTTAAGTAACATCAGGTCTAACTATCATTACATAATCACATAAATAATCAGTCTTCATTACTTGCTAAGCTTGCCCTTGCCCTTACTAGTGGAAGGTTCGTCTGCTCTTTCGTTCTTAACTGCAATGTTATTATTACGCAAGAGTGAGCACGATTGCCCACAAGTATAACAATATAACAATGAATAATAACATTCGAGAGAAATAATAACACTATATATGTTTTTTTCTTATTATGATAAATTGTTTTCATCAAATTATATAGTAAATATATTTTAATATATTTACCACATTATAATCACACACATTACCTCGCATACAAGCTACATAAGGTAATATCAAAATAATATCCCCCCTTATTAAAATAATCAAATGCTAGAATTTATTTTAATATCCTTTATTAGAAATATACTATAATGATTTCTCTTTCCTTTCTATAGATTGTCTCAGCATAATTTCGTTAATCTATACATTTAACCATATCTTAATATTAATCAATAAATCTCTAACCAATATTTATCTAAAGATATATAGATTTTCCCTCTCTCGTACATATATACAAGTCTAAACCTAGCACTTGTCGAGTCTTTAATAGTATTCCATATAGTACCCTGAGTTGTTTCCCACAAATAACCAACAAATTAGTTTCCGTCTCGTTTACACTAATTTCACAGTAAGTTAGATCGGTTACTAATTCGTATATACTAAAAGTAGTATGCACACAAGCCAATCATGTTTCATGATAAAGCATATACTTTGTAACAATCTTATTCATTTATTAATAAAAAGTTTTAATTTATTAAAGGCTTTTGAATTATCTACATGATGATGTTTTATAATATGTGATAAACCCATAGTTTTAAGCAATGCTTTTAGAATAATGATGATGATCATTCTAATGAGATCTAAATTCTTAGAAAGCTTAAAACTAAAATAGTTCTCAATCGTTAGATTACTAAATTGGGGATTAGTGAATCCGGATAGATTGGTGCATACGTTACTTGCTCATTGGATGAGGATGATTGATCTCATGACCATTTGTGTGGAGACACTAAAACAAGTATGTAGGTGTTTATTAGAGAATAAGTTCACTGAACGTGGCTCGCTAAGGAATACCTAATGGAGTTTTACTTGCTGTCAATAGGAATTCAGAGTGATAGTAGTACAAGTGATCCTTGGACTTGAGATCATCATAGTATCGTGTGTATGATGAATTATACTTTGACTTATACCTTAAGACCCTTAGGGTATATCAAAGGGTATACTTGGGTATAATAAGTTATACATAGAGATAATGTATGATCAATAAAGAATCTACCGCTTCTAGTAAAAGAAGAGAAATATCCTATATGATTCGATAAATGACAACCTAGTAGACCTTGGCCAAGGCATAATAAAATTAGAAAGGAGTTTCTAATTTGCATTATTTAGAGTTGTTCATTTAAGAGTTGAAATACATATAATTAAATAAAATAAGACTTGACAGTAATTCCATGTCTTATATTTAATTGGGACATTGTATGGTGGAAGGATTGAATTGTACGGAAACTATTTACTCAATGGTTCTTTTATGATTAATGTTGAAATCTATATTATCTGAAAAGTTGTTGATCGCTAGGGAGACTTATCCCTATTGTAGAATAAATATTATTTATTTAAATAAATTAATAATTTAGTTTATTTATTTAAATAAGATTAGAATTGTTCTAATTGATTAACTTAGGTTTAATATGGAGAACCTAAAGGGTCACACCATAAAAGGAAGAATAATTATTTAAGAAGTTAATGGCATAATCGTAATAATAAGTTAAGTATATTTAATTTAATCTATGGTGATAAAATAAATTAAATAGCTTAATATTTATTATTTAATATTTTGAAAATATTAAATATAAATTAATAAGAGCGATCTTATTATTATTATTATTATTATTATTATTATTATTATTATTATTATTATTATTATATTATTATTATTATTATTTAATTCTAAAGGAGTTTGGAAATTAATTAATAAAAGTACTCTCATATAATCCTAATAAGATTAAGAGGTTAAATTAATTAAAAGAGTTTAATTAATTATCCCTAATAAGATTAGAGAGCTTAAATAATTAAATGAATTTAATTAATTAAATAATATCCTATTTTCTAATTATATTAGAAGGGTTAACTGATATCTTTATAGGAGGAGTCTTATATCAGATATCAATATGTGTGATTCCAATTATTGGAGAATACGCTCTTTTTCTATGAGAGATAGAAAACTAGGGTTTTGCCAAATACCCATCTTCTTGAATTTTTCTTCTTCCTTGGTGGATCACCTCTAGAGGCCAAACACTTGGGTAGCTAACGTTGATCAAATGAAGGAACCAAAACCTGTGGATTCAAGTTGAATGTGAAAAGGATTTGGAGGTGAACTTGTGCCTGAGGAAGCTTGAATCTTCAAGGGTACGATTCTTGTTCTTTATCTTTTCATTTAATTAATAATTGTGCATAAAGAATGATCCGGGTATATGGTTTGTAAAATTTTAAAACTCTATTTTTTCCACGTTTTCGCTTATTTTGTGCAATATGATTACGTTCATGAATATTACAAACCTAACAATGGTATCAGAGCCAAACCTTTATACGAGTTATTAATTATTTTAATTTGATATGTATATTGATATGTGTTTAGAACAATTTAATTGGACATAATTTTGTTGTATAAAATTTAAAAAAAAGAAGGATATACTAGTATACTAATTGTATTTACCCTGCAGTATAGTTTACCTTTTATATATATATATATATATATATATATATATATATATATATATATATATATAAAACCGCATGCATTATTATTTTTTGTAAAGTTTATAACTACGGTTTATATATATATATATATAAGTAACAAGTTACTATAAGTGATTCGTAAATTAATATATATACTAAACAAGTTATCTTTATCTTATATATATATATATATATATATATATTATTTTTAATAATTTTATAATTAAAATAAAAAATTTATTTTAATCTTATAATAAAAGGTTTATTTTAATTTTAAAATTGGATTTCATGCTAACTAATTAGAGTTGGAATTAGATTCCATGAGAACTAATTGGAGTTGAAATTGAATTCCATATTTCCTAAAATAATGGAGTTTATTTGTGAATAGGAAAGTGAATCCATGTTTTCTTAAATAAATGAGTTTATTTGTGAATAGGAAAGAGAATCTGTGTTTCCTTTAATAAAAGAGTTTTTTTACTTGGAATTGGATTCCATAATTAATTAAAATAAATGAGTTTATTTTAATTAAAATTTTTGATTAAAATAAAATATTTTATTTTATTCAAAATAGGATAAATTATAATAAAAGAGGTTTATTTTGATTTAAATTTGGATTAAAATAAAGGAGTTTATTTTGATTCAAAATTAGATTTTATACTAACTAAATTTGCCAATTAAATGATATCAATATATATATTAAATGTTTATTATTCATGAGATGAATGTTATTTATTGATGCATATGGTGATGTGTATGATAATAAATGAGATTGATTATGGACTATTAACCAATGTGATTGGATTTTATTTTAGTTGGATGCATGAATATATGGGTTTTATTAAATGGGGTCTGCGTACCTCGTCTTCTCTAATTTTTTCTTAATGTAAATTCTATTTCCCTCCTATGTACTTCCTCTTGACTGCTGATCAAGGTATCTATTTATTTTAAATATTTTTGTAATAGGAATAGTTAGAATTAATTTTGAAGAATTTGAGATTAAGGAGCAAGGAGAGCGTGAAGACCCGTTTGTAATGGAGCCCGAGTTTAAATGTAATAGTTATATTTAAATATTAATTCTTACACCCCTAGGGTTTGACCTTTTAGTTCACTTGGTGGCTCTAATGAACTAAACTAGAATAAAAGTCCATAATCAATCCGGGTAGAATATAGTATTCTATATGTGAATGCTTATATATATATATGTATATATATTATATTATGTAAACATGCTTCGCATGTTAATTAATATGACAAGTATTTTATATATATGTGCATGCACGCTAAACAAGATGAGACAAATTAATAACAAACCCCTCAAATATTTTATATTAAGTTGTAACATTCAAAAATATTTGGAATATCGAACGTCGCCTTCTAGCATGATAGAAATAATAGAGTATTGAATATTTAATATGAGTTTGTTGTACACACACAAGGCAAGTATTAAATATTTAAGATGTTATTTTTATTGCATATGATGTTTATAAGGAATTGAACATTACTGCTTTGTTGTGCAAACAGAAGGACTGTAGTTTTCTCTTCACTTATATGGAAATGCTGGGTTTGACTTAACTTAAATCATTTTAGTTCGGATGTGCACACACTTGACCATTGTGATTTAAGAGGCAAAATACAAGGAGTTGCATAGTTGATGCAATTGACAAGAGTTGTCTACCTATTTATTTATATATAGTTTGTTGTGCATACACAAGACTATATACATTTGAAATGGGATCCTTATTCTCACTAGCAAAACTTTAATTAGATTTTGCCGAACTATATCAGTGAGGATAATATAGTTTGAAGAAAATAGTGGGAGATACCAATTTAAAACAAGACCTAATTTATTTTGATAATTAATAAAAGAATATATGCTAAATGTTGTTAAGAACAAATTCATTTATAGAATTTTACAATGTCTAAATTACTATCACTGCGAAACATATTAGATGCTATTTAACCGGACCGTATTAAACGGATTGGTTAAGGAAATCGAGAAAAGTTCTCACGGCTAAAAAGCTATCTTATGTCATGTCGCCTACCCCTCGCAATGGTTGCGAATAATGCCTTTGAGGAAAGATTGCTACTTTTAGAAAGTGGCAAGATGATGCAAAGTTATTAAATGCATCATGCTCAAGATCATGAGTTCTGAGCTTGGTGTCGGCGATGAAACTATGGATGCTCCTACTATATTCCTTCATATCAAGTAGTTGATTGTAAGGAAAAGTAGAGGGCTATATATATCGAGATATCTAAGGAGCTCTTTCGATCTAGAATGACCAGGTGACACTACTGATGCGGATAAAAGTCCTTAACATTATCAATTTGATTGATCAATTAGGACAACTAGTTTTGTTATGGATGGAGAGTTGAGCCAAGATTTGATCTTGCACTCACTCCCGGACTCCTTTCACAATTATTGTGAATTTTTCATATGAACAAGCTAGATATCAGCGTCGCTGATTTGCTAAACATGTTGAAAAATGTTGAGAGTCACTTTCCAACCAAGAAAGACCATGTCTTACTGGTAGGGGCCAAAGGATCTTCTGAAAAGAAGAAGGATTCTAAGAAGGTAAATAGAAAGGCAAAAACAAAGGATAATAAGAATAAAACTAATACGGATAGCAAAGGAGTTTGCTTCCACTGCAATAAGCCTGGACACTGAAAAGAAACTGTGAGAAGCATCTTGCAGAGGCCAACCAAAGAAGCTTAGTGAAGTTTCGGTTACAAATATAAATTTATTCATGATTTAAAATAAATTTTTCTTTAAGTCAAGATTCTACTTGGGTATTGGATACCGACTTTGGTTATCATAAATATAGATTTATGAAGGGACCAAGCAGAAGTAGAAAGCTAAACAAAGATAAGTAATCCTATGTGTGGGAAATGAAGCAAAGGTTGCTACATCAACCACAGAAACTTATAGTTTAGCATTGCCTACTGGCAAATCTATTAAGTCAATAAGTTTTATTGTATTCTAGTTCTCATTAGAAACATTATTTCCATTTTGTTGTTGGACAATGAAATCTTTAGTATTATATTTAAGAACAATTGTTGTTCTATTTATAATAATAATATTTTGTATACTAGACTTACGTGAAAAATTATTTTACAAATTGAACAAACTTAGTATAAGAAAAGGAGATGATCATTCAAAAAGTTGAATGTGTGTATTTGTTGAAATACAATTGTGAATTATTTGAAAGGTTCAAAGAATTCAGAAATGAAACAAATTTGTAAAGTATTAGGATTCTTTGATCGGATCAAGGAAGGAATACTTGTGCAATGAGTTTTCTAGATCTCTCAAATGATTTTCTCACAATGGACGCCTCCTGATATACAATAATTGATTGATGTATTTGAAAGGAAAATATCATACCTTGTTGGACATGGTACGGTCCATAATTATTTTTCTGACATTCCAGTATCCTTCTGAGGTAATGTCCTAGAAATGGCTGCATATCTACGAAAAAGGTAACCTCAAAATCCGGCCACAAGACTCCATAAAAGTTATGGACAGGAAGGATCCCTAATCTTAAGTATGTTAAGATAAGGGGTTGTCCAACTTATGTGAAAAAGGTTCCAGAAGGATAAGCTTGGGACAAAATTTGACAAGTACAGATATATGGGACATCCTAAATGTAATAATCCATAATCCTTCACACTGCAAACTAGAGTGTTTATCCATCATAAAGACTGAAAACACCCTCCACGCGTACACTAGGTGGCCGACCTATTGTACCACTATGTTGGGCCGCAACGTAATGTTTGTAACGACTATATGCATTACGTTCAGAACTATTGTCTCCAAAAACATGTCCCCTTATAGGATTGTTCACCACAGCTTTTCAATATCTGAATCCGCACCAGAGCAATCTGGTTTGACATAATACTCAAGAATGCTTGAATGCCATAAATATTTTTCAACAGCTGTCTAGCCGAATCAAATAGCTTAGACTTTTATCAACAACTCGGACATCAATGGAAATAATTTAGCCAACTTAATTGACATTCTTCATAATTTAAAAGAAAACTAAAAATTCTTTTATGACATCATGATACCGTACCAAATTAGTAGTACATTGAGGATTCCGCCATTATGTGTCTTTGTCATATTACATCATACCATAGTGGGTTGACGATCTTTTGATCACAACCAACACAAGGTTTGACAGCATTGATGACTCCATCGTTTACCATTTTCTACATCATATCAAATGATGCACATGGTCAAAAATATATTTTGAAAATTTTTAAACCATTTTCGTCTTAGGCGAAATAATTAGCATAGACATATGAATAATGCTATTGTTTTTAAACATCATTAGTTCAATCACATGATCCAATGTTTTTTAAGAAAATAGAAGTGCAAACATCAGCACGAAGTCAATAAATTTTGAAAATCTAGCCAAGCTAGAAGATTTAGAAAATCCATGTTTCTCCATCAACTTCAATTTTTACTCCATTGCTTCATTCTATCAATCTCTAACACCATCAATGCTTACTATACCAAAATTTCTTAATTCTTACCTCGGAAGTTTTCTATACCCAGTATAGTTCATCAAACTTACCACACTTTGGAAATTCAGGAACTTGCCACAATAATATGAGTTTAAGAACTTATCCTAGTCAGACCATACGTGTCCATTCGCTGAGGAGTTCAAAACATACCATATGATTATGAGTCACGAACTTACCATATGCATGAGTTTTAAGAACTCGCGCCTAATCTTAATATTCTCTATCTTAATCGTAATAGTCTCTATCTATCCAACATGATATGAGAAAAGAATCACCTTCTCACCATAAGCATATCGAGAGTGCGACATCAACATTCCAATGATTATCAATGCGAGGAACCGAGCGAGAGCACAAAGCCTCCTCCCATAAAAAGGTTTGTACAACTCAGCTCTCACATGAGTCCTCAATTGAAATCCCACTTAACTCTATCTTATTCTTAACTTTCTCTTTGCTTGATACGAATTCTTCGTATCTCATGATTTACAACTCTTCATGAGTTTATCTCGTATTATTTTATAGTACCTTCTCTTATAGCAGTAATCTATAGCTACTTAGTCGTTACAGACTATTTATCATTTCATAGCTCAATCTGATCACGTCGTGATCATTGGTTTACCTTAGGGTTCTTTCCCATTATCAACTAAACTCCATTCGAGTTCATTCTTATTATTTTTGTCATCTTCATCTTATAAACATCATTTTAACAGTTTTATTATCGGAGTTAGGAAACTCCTGAATTCTCATTCTCTTAAATACTTCAAGATTCTTCTTTAAATCTTTGTATATATATTTTAATCTTTACCTTTCTCTCTCTTAGGTTAAAGCCTAAGATACTCTTACCTTAATTTTATAATAGCTTTGATACAAACCTGTGACGCCCCCAAATCAGGGTTCCTTCAAACCTCGGATCCGGTCCGCCATGATACTACTATCGTTAACTATTTATATCTTTTATTCATAATTTAATGAATATAACTTTGCTTATTACAATTTAGAATATAAATTCTTTCCATTTTCAGGATCTGTATAATGACCCCAAACTTTTATAAGTTTCAAATCTTGGTTATTTACCATTCTTGTCATACAACATATTCGATGTTATAAAAATATGCGGAATAATTAAAATTTTTCATCTCCTTTGAAAAATCTTTTATTGATTTCTTAACTTGAATCAATTACATATCCTCGAATCAACTTATGTTATGATTCATTCTATCCAAATTATTGTATAAATTTTTATATCTCAAATTGAATTTCTCTATGTATCACATAGTACAACTTTACAACTCAACATGTATTACACATCGTAAACTACTATCATGTACATCTCCCAGAATGTAAACATGGTTCTAAAGCATATATTTAGATAAATAAATCAATCTCCTTTGATACTATTGAACTCTATCAATCAAGTAGAACGTAATCTTTACCGAGAGTCCTTCACCTGCAAAAGTGGTTATTTGCAAGGGTGAGCTCGATAGCCCAACAATTCTAACAATTTTCATGCATCACATAGCATATAGTAACATACTCAGTTCATGAATTCATAATCAATTAACATTTACTATGCATGTTACTTCTCACATAACAAGCATAGAAATATCAAAGATCAACTTTCATATTTCATACATATCTCATATGCATTTCATATATATACATCAACATTCTCATGGCAGAATATAGCTCAACTAATAGTTATCGCATTCATATATCAAATAGGAACTGAAAGACTTGCCTTATTTGTAGTTTATCAACTACGACTTAATTGCTTAAAGCTTATCTACATTACATGTCTTCCTACACCGTTATATAATCATGGATTCATATCCATCAGTCATACATTTCATACACTCTTAATATAATAATAAATATTACATCATTTCCTAACTAGCTAGGTTTGTAAAACCTTCATTTCACTTTCTCATCATACTCTTAAAATAGCTAGGTATGTACAGGTATACCTAATCATCCGTAATTGACATCAACATTTGTATACATTTATCACACATTTGACTCGCTATGTGTTCAACACATATTTAATGTTTATAGATCCGTGTTCTACATCTTTCTTACATTTTGAAACTCTAACAAATTTGGGTTTTATATAACCATTACTTGCTCATATAATTAAAACATTAATTAACTCAAGCATTGAAGCTTATGACATTCATACACATATGCTTTAAGGTTCAGAGAAACAATTTGGCAACATTACTCTACCGCACAGCTGCGTTGCAGTTTGGCCTAGGATGGGCGCACCTACGCCGTCCCATGGCCAGACCAGATTTAGGCTTTTTATTGCCCAATATAATTTTTAGCATAACATGTATCCCGATACGTACTGTAAACATACATCAAGTAGGTTGTGATCTATTTTCATGTTCAAACTACTTAGCTCCATAATGATTTATTTCAGTCACTAAGGCTTAACAACTTTCTCTAACAAGATTCGATGTTATAAGCTTTTAAACCATATATTGGTACTAATAAGCCTCTAATAGCATGCTCACATGTATATATCCTATTTACATAGACATAACATAATTTTTTATTTGAAAACTTATTTTAAACCACATTTGAAAGGTCTAATTCATGCTTAGCTAGATGATGAACATATTTGTCATGTTTAGAAGCATAAGGCATCCTATCATAGTTGTTCAAAAGTTCACAATACAAGTTATAGAGTTTTCAACTCATTTGGTTTTCAAACCTTAAAATTTCATAACAAATAACTAAGCATGCAAAGTACATTGAATTAACATTTCATACGTATTTATAAAACTAACTAAGTTGCAAATACATGCTCAAAAGGTTAGATTTCAAAAAGGCGAATATATGCTCAAAAGGTTTTCATAGTTTTTGCCTTTTAGCTTTTCTTTCAAAAGATTATAATTCAAACTCCAAACCTATTAAAACATCTTGCAATACACATTTTTACATGTTTAACGATTATGTATGCTCCTTAAGTTAAGTTAGGTTAGGTCAGTTTAGGACTTTTTGTATCAAACAAACAAAACAGCAACATAAGTCACTACAGGACCCCCCTCCCTCCATCGGGGCGGGTTTTTTATACTGCAGTTTTGATGCCCCCAAATCCAGGTATCTTCCAACCCGACAGATGGTGCTACACGGTGCTACAGTTCACACATACATTCCATTGAAATAACTCACAAGAGTGAATATGTCTTCTATATATATTCCAAAATAATATTTACTTTCCCATGTTATTTATAACCATTACATATGTTCTTGGTCATAATATCAAATAATTACAACGTTCAAACTACACTATTACAAAGACAACTTATTTGTCTGCCTTAGCCTTTTCTTTATCCTTATTGGACCCTTCAGGTCATTCGGTCTTAGCTGCATTCATATGGTTCAAGCAAGAGTGAGCATAACTAGCTCAGCGAGTATGACAATTTCATTTAAACAACAGGCTTGAATCATAGGAATCATATATCTTCTATAACTGAATCAATAGTTATGAAGTACTATCAATAATTCAAAATAGCACTTCTCTTTTCTTTAAAAACATTTCACAATGAAGAAAGTTCATTAAACATAAATTTTTGGTACAAGACCTTGAGCATTTCGTTCATTCTTTGAAAAGGACAACCCGACACCAAGCCCGTAAGTCCGGTATATCTTACGAGCATGTCTAGGTGATCAGCTTATAGTACTCTATGTTGTACAACACTTCTTCTTTAAATGTATTTACGTTTAAGTTTTGGCAACCTCACGTGCCTGTCGTTTGACGACAAAACGTTTGTTTATTCATACTCAGTCTTTCTTTGAAATCCATACCAAAATAGTTTGGCAAAAGATAACAATATTGATAACATTTTGATAGATTCTAAATAAATCCACAAAATATACTAAGTCTAGCCAAAGGAATTGACTTCGACTTCATTATACACCAATTCATGCATAAGATACATGAATCTCAAAGCTTGTCCAGAATGAACATAGACAAGGGTTAGAACACTTCCCTTCAGCGTCTTCTACAGTTAATACACTTTCCTTTTGAATCTTTAAGGTTTCTATAATACATAATCACATACCATACCACATTAGGTTATAATCAATCATGTATGGTCACTAATTTATCTTACCCTTCTTCTCAATCTAATCATTCTTTAGATTATTTAACACTAGTTACGGTTATCGCATTACTTTACATTTACGTTCAAGTAATCTTTCATCAACCTTTAGTTGTAATTCTTAAGGTTATTATAATCATTAAGGATGTTACTTCAAGTTCATTAAGGTTATAATTCACCATTAATCAACTTCTATTCCTTTTACATTCATAAGCATTCTTCTCTATGTCTTACCTAGTGCTGGCGCTGTGACGCCAACTTCCTTTATAACTTTCGCGATGCGTGTGCGACTTTTTACAAAAGATATGTAAGGCTTGGCTCTCATGGCCATACTGCATACTTCATGCTTAAATACTAACATCCGTGATGCGGCACAACTCTTCAGTGGGTTTGGGTTTAGCCCTAGCCACATGGCGCCAATTAAACTCAGGTATGTATTGCAATTACTACCTTGAGCCTCAGATGGCTTTCACAGTTTTCTTCTTCTGTAAACTTTTCGAGCTCATAACTTGTTCATTATAAGTCCGAATTGGCTCGTTCAAAAGCCGTTAACTCACATATCACATGTTTTATGACTCCATTCAAGAATTTTACAATTTCGAATCCGTTAACACTGTAACATTACGGTCATGATTACACCGAATAATCCCTGGTCATAATCATACTAAGTCCATCTATGTACTACAGGCCACAGATGACTTTCAACATAATATAAACATGAGGATGGTGACAATAATATAAGAATTAAAACAAGTTCAAGAATTAATTTAGTAATAACGTCCAATTTTCAACATGATACTTCTTTGTAGAGTAAAATTCAAGAATGCTCAGAAGAATATTTCCATGAAAAGATACTGGATGAAGTGCAAATATCAAGGATATTCCAAAAATTTCATGGAGTATAGAAGTCAAAACTTTAACCAACTGAGTATAATAAAGAATGGAATAACAAAAGAAATCACCAGGCATGCGATAGACCGAACAGGCAGGTTATTCCAATAGAATAATAAAGATGGAACTAGGTCCGGTGTAAAATGCACAGACAGGATATTCTAACAGAATAACAAAGACGGAACTAGGTCTTGCGTTTATTTCAACAGAATAATAAAGACGGAACCAGGTCTGGTGTAAAACGTACAGAGAGGATATTCCAATAAAATAATAAAGACGGAACCAGGTCCGGCGTAAAATGCACAGACAGGATATTCCAACAGAATAATAAAGATGGAACCAAGTCTGGCGTAAAGCACAGACAGGATGTTCCAACATGATCATAAAGAATGGAATAACAGAAGAATTTTACCATGTATGCGGTACTTCGCATAAACCGGTTATTCCAACATAATAATAAAGAATGGAATAACAGAAGTTTTCTTCATGAAGACGAAAGAAAGAAATAATACCCCTTACCATAGAAAGAAACTGGATACTGGAGTAGAGAGGTAGCAGACTTCTATTCTTCTTTCTCTCTAAAATTTCTCTCTATAATAATTGCTCTATAGCTTGAGTGAATTGGTGAAGAATGATAAAGAAATGAGCTTCTATTTATAGAAAAATATAGTTTCGATAATTTCACGTTTTGGGGCTCAGAATATTATAGTATAATACCTTCCCCTTTTCCTTTATTTTTAATCTAGTTATGCAAGTATTATCAAACTTGCACCACCTCCCCTAATAGTAAATAATGTGATTTAATAGTAAATCATGTGAATCAATAGTACTAGACATGTGAAAGTACGAATTACAGTATAGTACCTCCATCTATACATATATTTTTAACTTACTCATGCAAGTATTATCAATCTTGCACCAACTCCCCTAATAGTAACAAGAATGTGAATCAATAGTACACACATGTGAACAAATAGTTATAATCATGTGAATTAATAACAATCAATTGCTCATTTATCCGGTTAATTACCCGATTGGTCAATATAACCTCCAGACATCAATTATTATCGAAATAAATGTCGATTTCCACTAACACTAATAATCCCAACACAATGGAATTATTTTTATCAACAATATAAATTTTGAAATTTCAAAGTTTGAGTTTTCCCAAAAAAGTCAACTATTGACTTTTTGACCAAAAAGTTAACCTCGGAAAATTTTGTGTTTATAGTCTATTTTTACTAATTTCATCGTTCTGGACTCAAATATCACGTCCGTGTCTCCAAATTCGACTCCGAACACAACTTCAATTTTTAATAACATTCATCATTAATATTATAACTCACAATATTTAACAATCAGGTCGTTCCCAGGAAAGAGGGGGCTTTCCAATTAGGATTTCTCTCTATTGGCGCACAATTATGTGACCAAACCTCTCCTCGACTGAACTTTTAGACATTGTAAATATTACAATTTAATAATATGAATAACTTTGCTATCTCAATTATTAATTTAATAATATAACATATTATGCAGATGATACTGTGACAATAATTAAATCAATAATATGAGAGATATGATGCATCAATTACTGTAGCAATAATTGAGTATAACTGAGTGACTTCTTACGTAAGCATCAATAATCAATACCGTGTGCTACTATACAACCACGCGTATTACTGTACTTTTACTACCGAGTAGTTCAACATTTTAACTGTAAAACTTCCACCATTATTTTCATAAAATATTTTTGTCGTTTTCTCAATCTAACAATAATTCTGTTGTGGGGTCCACCAATGATTGTGCCGTCATACGTATATTTCCTGTTAAAATGAATATTCCCCGACCAATTGAATATTATAAAACAACTTGCGTACTTTGACAAATTTGTAAATACTACCCACAACTATAACATTATATCAAATTCATTCTATAATATTCAAAAATGATATTTATAGAAAAACCATCTTTATTAAAAAGTTGGGGTCTTACAACCTCCCCTTCTTATGAAATTTCGCCCTCAAAATTAGGGTACGTACCTGGTATGTCGAAGAGGTGAGGATATCATGACTTCATCTCCGATTCTAACTCCCAAGTCATTTCCTCCACATCATGGTTTGTCCACAAAACTTTGACTTGAGGTATAATCTTGGAGCGTAGAATATGATCCTTCTTATCCAAGATTTTAACAGGAACCTCTTCATACGTTAAATCTTCCGCTATTTCATCGGGTTCTAACTCAATACTGTGGTTAAGGTCTTTCACATATTTATGTAACATAGATATGTGAAAAACATTATGAACACGAGACATACTTGGCTGTAAAGCGAGTCTATAGGCCACAGTTCCTATTCGTTCGAGGATTAAAAATTGTCCAATGAATCGAGGATTGAGCTTTCCTCTCTTTCCAAATCTCGTAACTCCTTTCCATGGAGCAACACGTAACAACACATGATCTCCAATGTCATACGTAACTCCTTTCGATGCAGATCAGCATAACTCTTTTGTCGATCTTGTGAGGTTTTTATACGTTATTGGATCATTTGAATCTTTTCCGTAGTCATACGTATCAAATCCAGTCCCAACAACGTTTCTTCACCCACCTCATCCCAACATACTGGAGAACGACACTTTCTTCAATACAACGCCTCAAATGGAGCCATGCCAATACTTGCTTGATAACTATTGTTGTAGAAAAACTCCACCAATGGTAAGAACTTGTCCCAACTTCCCTTGTAGTCAAGGACACAGAGTCTTAATAAATCTTCAAGAGTTTGAATAGTCCTTTCTAACTGCCCATCTGTTTGAGGATGATATGTTGAACTAAATCGTAAATCTGTGCCCATAGTTTTCTGCAAACTAACCCAAAATCTTGAAGTGAATCTTGGGTCTCGATCAGAAACTATGGATACTGGCATACCATGCAATCTTACAATCTCGTTTATGTACATACTAACAAGACGTTCAAGTGTATAAGTTTCTTGTATCGATAAGAAATGAGTAGACTTGGTCAATCTATCAACAATGACCCAAATCGCATCTATGCCGTAAGAAACCTTGGGAAGACCAGTAACGAAATCCATGGTAATGTGATCCCATTTCCATTCTGGAATTTTAAGTGGTTACAATGGACCTTTTGGCACTTGATGCTCTGCCTTGACTCGTTGACAAGTTAGACACCTTGAGATAAACCCCGCTATCTCTCTCTTCATATTGCTCCACCAAAATGTATGTCGAAGATCACGATACATTTTGGTACTCCCAGGATGGATTGCAAACAGTGTGTTGTGCGCCTCCATCATGATTTTATACTTCAAGTCAAAATCATTAGGAACACAAAGTCTGGAGTTGACTCGAAGTATTCCTTCTTCATTGATTCTTGTTTCTGGAATAACACCTTCTTGCACTTTCTTCCTCATTCGCATCAGCTCCAAGTCTGTAGTTTGAGCAGCTTTAACTTTATCAATTAAAATTGGTTCCACTCGTATATTCGTCATCATCACATGGGTCCCTGGAGTCTTTAACTCTATTTCCATCCTTTCCAAGTCATACATAATGGGCCTTTACGTTAACAATAATGCACTCATGCCCACATATGATCTTCTACTCAATGCGTTCGCTACTACGTTCGCTTTTCCAGAATGGTATTGGATGGTATGATCATAATCTTTCAAAAATTCAAGCCAACATCTCTGTCGCATGTTGAATTCCTTTTGAGTGAAGAAATATTTGAGGCTTTTATTATCTGTAAAGATCTCCACTTTCTCCCCATACAAGTAATGCCTCCAAATCTTTAGTGCAAAAATCATCATTGCTTTACTCTAGATAATGAGTAGGATAATTCCTCTTATATTCTTTGAGTTGTCGTGAGGCATAGGCTATGACTTTCCCATGTTGCATGAGAACACAACCTAACCCTTTGCCCGAAGCATCACTGTTGATGACAAATCCCTCTGAGCCAAATGGTATTGTCAGAACAGGTGCTGAAATGAGTCTCCTCTTGAGTTCTTGAAAACTCTTGTCAAATTCCTCACTCCAACTGAATTTTGTATCTTTTCGAGTCAGCTGGGTTAATGGAGTAGCGATTCGAGAAAATCCTTCCACGAATCTCTGATAATAACCAACTAAGCCGAGAAAGCTATGTACTTCGGTCACTGATTTGGGTTGCTCCCAGCTTTGAATAGCTTCAATCTTTGTTGGGTCAACAGATATTCCATGACTTGATACTACGAGATCAAGGAATGCTACTTCCTCAAGCCAGAACTCGCATTTCTTCAACTTGGCATAAAACTTATATTCACGAAGCTTTTGGAGTATCAGCCTCAAGTGTTGCTCATGATCTTTACGGCTTTTGGAATAAATAAGGATGTCATCAATAAAGACGACCACAAAGTGATCCAAATACTCCTTGAATACTCGATTCATCATATCCATGAAGGCAGCAGAAGCATTAGTCAATCCAAAAGACATGACTAGGAATTCATAATGCCCGTACCGAGTTCTGAAAGTAGTCTTTGGAATGTCATCAGTTTTAATCTTCAACTGGTGATATCCATAACGAAGATCAATGTTTGAAAATAATTTGGCTCCTTGCAACTGGTCAAACAGGTTATCAATACGAGGCAATGGGTACCTATTTTTGATGGTGACATGATTCAACTCCCGATAATCAATAAAAAGTAGCATACTTCCATCTTTCTTCTTCACGAATAGAACAGGAGCACCCCAAGGAGACGTACTAGGACGAATAAAACCAATGTCTAACAATTCCTGCAATTGGGTCTTTAACTCCTGAAGTTCAATAGGAGCCATTCGATACGGGGCTTTGGAAATGGGTTTTGTACCAGGTTCAAGGTTGATACAAAATTCAATTTCTCGCTCTGGGGGTAGGCCAGGAAGTTCTTCAGGGAATACGTCGGGAAATTCATTAACAATAGAAATATCATTCAAAATTGACGTATTTTTGTTTAAATCTGTAACATGAGCTAAGAAAGCTTGACATCTGTTTTTCAATAAACGAATAGTTTTATGGTTTGAGATGTCAGTGATTGATTTTAATGGTTTAGTTGCTTGAATTCTCATAATAGGTTGGTTAAGAATATGAAAGCTAACAACCTTACGAAAACAATCCATTTTTGCATGATGAGTAGTTAACCAATCAATCCCTAGAATTACGTCAAATGCAATTATTTTGAATGAAATAAGATCGACAGGTAATGTGAGGATACCGTTTTGAACCAAACAAAACTTATAAACAGTGGATGTAATGAAGGTTCCTCCCAACGGAGTTTCACCAGATAAGTTAAAGTCTAATTTCTCCAGAGTCAAATTTAAACGTTGAGCGCAAGTAGGAGAAATAAAAGAATGGGTAGAACCGGTATCAAATGAGGTATAGACTTCGCCAGAATTTATTATAAGCTTACCCGTGATGACCTCATTCGGGTTCCTTGCTTTCTAGGAGGTCACAACAAATGCTCTCCCTTGTACTACCGGTTTTGACTTTTCTGGGACGACCTTTGGTGCCTCTTTCCCAGCTGGACTTGTCTTTGGTGAACGACAAAATCGGGCTAGGTGACATTCTCTTCCACAATTGTAACACGCTTTAGATGGCATCGTGCAGTTTAGACTGATATGTCCCTCCCCTCCGCATTTGAAGCATATAATAGGTGGTCGTTCTCCTTCCTTAACAACGGGTGATGGTGCTGACGTCTTTCCATCATTGTTGAATCTCCTATTCATGAAATGTCCATTCTTATTATTTTGGCCATGATTACCACCGAAGTGGTTACCATTTCTGGCATGTTGATTCCCTCCACGCTTATTGTCACCACTTCGATGACTGCTATCACTGGTATTATCATTTTGCCGGCTGCTCTCTTTTGGTTGGGTTGACTTATTATCGCATTCCAATAACTGAGCCCTATTAACAACATCTGAATAAAAAAATAGTTTATGAGAGATAAGATATTGATGTATCTCGGGTTTCAAATCTCTTAGAAACATTCGCGTCATTCTCTCCTCATTATCAACCAAATGGGACGCAAACCGGGATAACTCGGCAAACTTGGCTTCGTACTGTGACACGGTCATGTTGTTTTGCTCCAGCTTGATGAACTTTACCTCTTTCATGTGATGAATACTTTTGGGAAATTACTTGTCGTTGAACAGTTCATGGAACTTCTCCCAAGACATCTTTAGTGCGGCATGTTGAGTACACTTTACAGATTCCCACCAGTAATCTGCCTCTGCCCGCAACATGAAGGTCGCAAAGGGAACCTTTTACTCCTCGGAGCATCCCAAGACATCAAATATCTTTTTAATCTGCTTTATCCACGTCTCCGCCTTAAGTGGTTTTGGCACTCCAAAAAACTCGGTGGTCCCAGGTTCCTTGAAGCGCTTAGCGATGACAAATCGAGAGAGTTGCCAGTGCTTCCACCTGCATTTTGTACAGGAGCCGCCCTTGCCTGATGTTGCATGAATTGCATAAAGCCTCTGAACATTCCGTCGTTCATCATCTGGTCAGTTTTGTTATTTGCCTGAGGATTGTCGCCTTCCTGATGCACATTATTCTGATTATTGATCTGTGGAGACTCAACGGTCTCTTGTGCTCCATTGATGTTCTCAACATTCTCGGATGTCATTTTCAACTACTGCCACAAAATAGTGGTTAATTAACATATCACATATTATCCCTATAATCTGACCGACCAATTAAATACCAAATAAACTTAGGTAGATCATACTAGCGAAAGAATTCCCGTCTCTCCCTCCTAGTTCTTATCTCACATTTCACCGGGGATCATATCCTAAGCTTTGATACCAACTGTGATGCCCCCAAAATAGGTATACATCACCTATTACGAGTCATCAAATACATGGTACAAAAATTCAGATACAAACTTAAATATCTGACATGAAATGTGAGTTTTAATACAATCATTGTCTTCTGAGGCGATACACAAACTCAAAATAAGTCCTCAATACATTTATTATCACACTATTTCACAGAATAGTGAGGACTACTAATACTATCATCTGGACCGTCACTCCGTTCCCCGACTCGTTCCAGCTATATTCTCATTTGCTGAAGAAAATAGTGAAAGAAAGGGTGAGCTCAACTAGCCCAGTAAGAAATATTATTACTAAGATAATGCAGGATAAATTATCATTAGCCTTCAACAATGTTAAACTGATAAAATACAATAGACGTCAAGTTTAACTGCAGCGGAACAAGCAATCTGTAAGACCCCAACTTTTATGAATAAAGATAAATTTTCTATAATTATCATTTTTGAATGAATTTGATATAATGTTATAGTTGTGGGTAATAATTATAAATTTTGCAAAGTACACAAGTTGTTATATAATATTCGATTGGTCGGGGAATATTCGTTTTAACAAGGAATATTCGTATGACGGCACAATCATTGGTGGACCCCACAACAGAATTATTGTCGGATTGAGAAAATAACGGCGGAAGTTTTATCGTTGATACTGTTGAACTACTCGGTAGTAAAAGTACAGTAATACGCGTGGTTGCATAGTAGCACACGGTATTGATTATTGATGTATACGTGAGAAGTTATTCAGTTTTATTCAATTATTGTAGATATTTTATATATTATTAAATCAATAATTGAGATGACATAGTTATTAATATTATTATTTGCAATATTAACGATGTCTAAAAAATTTTGCCAAGGAGAGGTTTGGTCACCTAATTGCGCCATGATAGGGAGAAATCCTTATTGAAAGCCCCTCTTTCCCTGAGGAGCGACACAGTTGATTAATAGTGTGAATAATAATAATGATGATGAAGTTTTGTTTTATTAGTATTATTAATGTAATAAAAGCAGAAAAGCTTTTTATAAAAGCAATGAATACTTTTATAAAGTTATTACGTTTTATTAGGCTAATAGTAAAATCTTTTATATAAAAATAGAATACTTTTATAAAGTTATCTATTTTATTAGACAATAATTAGATTATATTATATTTTATTATGCATAGTGTTTGCATAGTAAAATCTTTTTAAAAGTTATTCGTTTTATTAGATTATAAATAGAATATATTATATTTTATTGTAAACCAATCTGGACCGTCCGTTTAAAGTAAATCGATCAGGACCATTCATGGATTGGTTACTATTCAGTCCATTCTTTTATAAATAGAAGCTCCTTCCTTCATTATTTCTTACGAATTCACTGAAACTCTAGAGAGAGAAACTGTAGAGAGAATTATTCTTCTATAATCTTGAGCGTATTTCTTTAGCGTTTAAGAAAGCTTTGAGCGTAGTGAAAGTTTCTTCAAGTATATCCCCGCCCTACCGTCGGAGTACTCTTCTTTATAAGGTAAGGGGTATTATTTTTTTCATATTCATGAAGAGAACTTCTGTTATTCTATTCTTTATTATTTTGTTGGAATAACCTGTATACGCGGTCTACCCTATACTTAGTGATTTCTGTTATTATTCCATTATTTATTATTCTGTTGGAACATCCTGCCTTTGCGTTTTATGTCGGACCTAGTTCCGTCTTTATTATTCTGTTGGAATATCCTGTCTGTGCATTTTACTGGCGGACTGATTACATCTTTATTATTACATTGGAATATCACATGCATACATGCGTTTTCTGGCGGAACTTGATTCCGTTATTTATTATTACATTGGAATAACTTTGTACATCTGGCAATCTGCATGCATGGTGATTTTAGTTGTTATTCCATTCTTTATTATTCTGTTGGAATATCCTGTCGGTGCGTATTACGCTTGACCTGGTTCCGTTATTTATTATTCAGTTGGAATAACCTGTTTATGCAAAGTACCGCATGCATGGTGATTTCTTTTGTTATTCCTTTCTTTATTATACTATGTTGGTTAAAGTTTTGACTTCTATACTCCATGAAATTGGTGGAATATCCTTGATATTTGTGCTTCATCCAGTATCTTTTTGTGGAAATATTCTTCTGAGCATTCTTAAATTTTACTCTACCAAGAAGTATCATGTTGACAATTTGGACGTTATTAGTTCCTGAATAAATTAATTCTTGAACTTGTTTTATTGAATTCTTATATCATTGTCATCATCCTCATATTTATATTTTGTTGAAAGTCATTTGTGGCCTGTAGTGCATAGATGGACTTGGTATGATTATGACCAGGGATTAATCGGTATAATCATGATCATAATGTTACAAATGATGTGATAAAAGTCCTCATTGGCCCGTAGTGCATTGATGGACAGTTGTTGGCATGATCATGACCATTGATGAATACATGAATATCCTTGGCCCGTAGTGCATGGATAATTTGTAGTTGTGATACTTATGAATATCCTTGGTCGTAGTGCATGGATGATGTGGATTATGTATTAAGCCGAGTCCCAGCGATAAAAGTGATGAAAAACCTTTTAAATCATAAAAGATAGTTGATTTTATTCTCTACTTGACTCTTTTAATGGACTGTATGTTCCGCTGCAGTTAAACTTGATGTCTATTTTATTTTATCAGTTTAACACTGTTAAAGACTAATGAAAATTTATTCTGCATTATCTTAGTCATACTATTTCTTACTGGGCTAGTTGAGCTCACCCTTTCTTTCACTATTTTCTTCAGGAAATGAGAACGTAGCCGGGACTAGTCGGGGAACGGAGTGACAGTCCAGATGATCGTATTAGTAGTCCTCGCTATTCTGTTAAATAGTGTGGTAATAAATGTAATGAGGACTTATTATGAGAGTGGATATTGTCTAGAAGACAATATTGGTATTAAAACTCACAGCTTTCTTGTTGTATATTAAAGTTTGTATTTGTATTATGTACCATGTATTTGGCAACTCAGAATAGGTGATGTATACCTATTTTGGGGGCGTCACAGTTGGTATCAAAGCTTAGGGATATGATCCCTGGCTAAGATGTGAGACAAGAACTAGGAGGGGAGAGACGGGGAATTCTTTCGCTAGTATGACCTACCTAAGTTTATTTGGTATTTAATTGGTCGGTCAGAGTATAGGGATAATATGTGATATGTTAATTAACCCTTGTTTTGTGGCGATGTTGAAAATGGCATCAAGGAATGTTGAGAACATTAATGGAGCACGAGAGACCGTTGAGTCTCCACGGATCAATAACTGAACAATGTGCATCAGGAAGACGACAATCCTCATGCAAATAACAACACTGACCAAATGATGAACGATGGAATGTTCCGAGGCTTCATACAATTCATGCAATATCAGGCGGGAGTGGCTCCTATCTAAAATGCAGGTGGAAACACTGGCAACTCTCGTATGGTCACCGCGAAACAGTTCAAGGAGCTGGGACCACCAGAGTTTTTTGGAGAGCCAAAACCACTTAAGGCGGAGACGTGGATAAAATAGATCAACAAGATATTTGATGTCTTGGGTTGCTCCGAGGAGCAAAAGGTTCCCTTTGCCACCTTCAAGTTGCGGGTAGAGGCAGATTACTGCTGGAAATTTGTAAAGCGTACTCAACCTGCCGTACTGAAGATATCCTGGGAAAAGTTTCAAGAAGTGTTCAACGACAAGTACTTTCCTGAAAGTATTCGTCACATGAAAGAAGTAGAGTTCATTAAACTGGAGCAAAACAACATGACCGTGTCGCAGTATGAAGTAAAGTTTGCCGAGCTGTCCCGGTTTGCGTCCCATTTGGTTGATAATGAGGAGAGAATGAAGCAAATGTTTTTAAGAGGTTTAAAACCCGAGATACGTCAATATCTTATCTCTCATAAACTGTGTTTGTATTCAGATGTTGTTAATATTGCTCAGTTATTGGAGCGCGATAATGAGTCAACCCAACCAAAAGAGACCAGCCGAAAAAATGATAATACCAGTGATAACATTCATTGAAGCGGTGATAATAAGCGTGAAGGGAATCAATATTCCAGAAATGGTAACCACTTCGGTGGTAATCATTTTGGGGGATAATACTTGCCCCGTAGTGCATGGATAATAGGTGATGTATACCTATTTTGGGGGCGTCACACAATCCATTAAAAGAGTCAAGTAGAGAATAAAATTTACTATCTTTTATGATTTAAAAAGGGTTTTTCATCACTTTTTATCGCTGAGACTCAGCTTAATAAATAATCCACATCATCCCTGCACTACGGACAAGGATATTCATTAGAGACACGACCACAAATTATCTATACACTACGGGCCAAGGATATTCATGTATTCATCAATGGTCATGATCATGCCAACAACTGTCCATCAATGCACTACGGGCCAAGGAGGACTTTTACCACATCATTTGTAACATTACGGTCATGATTACACCGAATAATCCTTGGTCATAATCATACCAAGTCCATCTATGCACTACAGGCCACAAAATGACTTTCAACATAATATAAACATGAGGATGATGACAATGATATAAGAATTCAATAAAACAAGTTCAAGAATTAATTTAACCAAGAAGTAATAACGTCCAAATTGTCAACAAGATACTTCTTTGTAGAGTAAAATTCAAGAATGCTCAGAAGAATATTTCCATGAAAAGATACTAGATGAAGCGCAAATATTAAGGATATTCCACAAATTTCATGGAGTATAGAAGTCAAAACTTTAACCAACTGAGTATAATAAAGAATGGAATAACAAAAAAAATCACCAGGCATGCGATAGACCGTATATGTAGGATATTCCAACAGAATAATAAAGATAGAACTAGGTCCGGCGTAAAACGCACATATATGATATTCCAACAGAATAATAAAGACGGAACCAGATCCTGCGTTTATTCCAACAGAATAAAAAAGATGAACCATGTCCCATGTAAAAATGCATGCAGAACGAGATATTCCAACGAGAATAATAAAAGGCGGAACTAGGTCCAAATAAAAATGCATGATAGGATATTCTAACGAAATAATAAAAAGATGGAACCAGTCCTGTGTAAAAGCATGAGCAGGATGTTCCAACAAGATAAAAAAGAATGGAATAATAGAAGAATTTCACCATGTATGCGATACTTCGCATAAACAGGTTATTCCAACATAATAATAAAGAATGGAATAACAAAAGTTCTTTTCATGAAGATGAAAGAAAGAAATAATACCCCTTACCTTAGAAAGAAACTGGATACTGGAGTAGAGAGGTAGCAGACTTCTATTCTTCTTTCTCTCTAAAATTTTTCTCTATAATAATTGCTCTATAGCATGAGTGAATTGGTGAAGAATGACGAAGAAATGAGCTTCTATTTATAGAAAAATATAGTTTCGATAATTGCACATTTTGGGGCTCAGAATATTACAGTATAATACCTTCCTCTTTTCCTTTATTTGTAATTTAGTCATGCAAGTATTATCAAACTTGCACCACCTCCCCTTATAGTAAATAATGTGATTTAATAGTAAATCATGTGAATCAATAATTTTAGACATGTGAAAATATGAATTACAGTATAATACCTCCATTTTTAACTTAGTCATGCAAGTATTATCAATCTTGCACCAACTCCCCTAATAGTAACAAGAATGTGAATCAATAGTACACACATGTGAACAAATAGTTATAATCATGTGAATTAATAGCAATCAATTGCTCATTTATCCGATTAATTACCCGATTGGTCAATATAACCTCCAAACATCAAATATTATCAAAATAAATGTTGATTTCCACTAACACTAAAAATCCCAACACAATGGAACTATTTTTATCAATAATATAAATTTTGAAATTTCAAAGTTTGACTTTTCCCAAAAAAGTAAACTCTTGACTTTTTGACCAAAAAATTAACCTCAGAAAATTTTGTGTTTATAGTCTATTTTTACTAATTTCATCGTTCCGGACTCAAATATCACGTCCGCGTCTCCAAATTCGACTCCGAACACAACTTTAATTTTTAATAACATTCATCATTAATATTATAACTCACAATATTTAACAACTAGGTCGTTCCCCAGGAAAGATGGGGCTTTCCAATAAGAATTTCTCTCTATTGGCGCGTAATTAGGTGACCAAACCTCTCCTTGATAGAACTTCTAGACATTGTAAATATTACAATTTAATAATATGAATAACTTCGCCGTCTCAATTATTGATTTAATAAGCCCCCACTTTCCTGGGAATGATCTGGTTGTTAAATATTGTGAGTTATAATATTAATAATGAATAAGTTCGTGTTGATTAAAGATAAATTTGATAGTTCCATTATGTTAGGATTATTAGTGTTAGTGGAAATCGATATTTATTTCGATAATAAATGATTTCTGGAGGTTATATTGACCAATCGGGTAATTAATAGGATAAATGAGAAATTAATTGCTATTAATTCACATGCTTATAATTATTGATTCACATGAATGTACTATTGATTCACATGATGTACTATTAGGGGAAATGGTGCAAGTTTGATAGTACTTGCATGACTAAATTAAAAATGGAGGTATAGATGATGGTACTATACTGTAACTATTTTTTTCACATGTATAGAACTATTGATTCACATGATGTACTATTAGGGGAGGTGGTGCAAGTTTGATAATACTTGCCGGACTAAATTAAAAATGAAGAAAAAGATGAAGGTATTATACTGTAATATTTTGAGCCCCAAAACGTGAAATTATCGATACTATATTTTTCTATAAATAGAAGCTCATTCTTCTACCATTCTCACCAATTCACTAAGACTCACAAGAGCAATTATAGAGAGAGAAGCTATAGAGAGAAAGAAGAAGAGAAGTCTGCTACCTCACTATTCTAGTATCTAGTCTTCTTTTGAGGTAAGAGATATTATATTTTTCAGTATTCGTAGAAATAATATTTTCTTCCATACTCTGTAGTATGTGAGTAATATTATTTCGTTTCATATTCTTAATTCTATACTCATTCTGTTAAAGTATTGCTTCTATACTCCATGAAATTAGTAGAATATCCTTGATATTTGCGCTTCATCCAATATCTTTTCATGGAAATATTATTATGAGCTTTCTTGATAATTATTGATCTTTTTATACCGAAATACTATTCATGAGTTACTATTCACCCAGTTACTATTCACTCAAATATTATTCACTCGGGTATTCGGGGTACTTTTCATGCCAGAGTACTATTCACAAGTTATTATTCACGGGTTACTATTCACCCGATTACTATTAACTCAAATATTATTCACTCGGGTATATGGGGCACTTTTCATGCCGGGGTACTATTCATGAGGTACTATTGTCGAAGTACTATTCATAGGGTACTATTCACGGGGTACTATTCACCCAAAAAATATATTTCTTTTGTGTCCAAATTATTTTCGATACATGAATATTATTCTTGAATTTTACTCCACAAAGAAGTATCATGTTGACAATTTGGATATTTTTAAACTCTGGATGAATTTAAAGTCTTTAAAATTTACCCTTGATTTTATTTGATTAATGCTTATATCATGCTCATCATCCTCATCCTTATATTGTGATGAAAGTCATCTTTGGCTTACGAGCATAGATGGACTGTTGATTGGTATGATTATGACCATGGATAATTCGGTATAATCGTGACCCGTAATGTTACAAATGATGTGGTAAAAGTCCTCGTTGGCATGTAATGCATTGATGGACAGTTGTTGGTATGATTATGACCAGGGATTATTCGGTATAATCAGGACCATTGATGATTACATGAATATCCTTGGCCCGTAGTGGATGGATGATTCGATGATGTGGTTTATTTATTAAGCTGAGTCTCAGCGGATAAAATTGATGAAAAACTTTTTAAATCATAGAAGAAAGTAGATATCATGCTCTACTTGACTCTTCTAATCGATTTCTTGTTCCGCTGCAGTTAAACTTGATGTTTATTGTATTTTATCAGTTTAACACTGTTGAAGACTAATGATAATTTATTTAGCATTATCTTAGTCATAATATTTCTTACTGGGCTAGTTGAGCTCACCCTTTTGCTTTCATTGTTCTCTTCAGGAAATGAGAACGTAGCCGGGACTAGTCGGGGAACGGAGTGATGGTGCGAGATGGGGTTATAGTAGTCCTCACTACGCTATAAAATAGTGTGACAATAAATGTAATGAAGACTCTATTTGATTTTGGATGTGTATTGTAAAAACTCTTAGCTCATGTTGTATAATTAAGTTTGTATTTGTATTCAGCACCATGTATTTGGCGACCCAAGATGGGTGATGTATACCTATTTTTGGGGTGTCACATTTGGTATCAAATCTTAGGGATATGATCCCTGGCTGAGAAGTGAGACAAGAACTAGGAGGGGAGAGACATGGAATTCCTTCGCTAGTATGACCTACCTAAGTTTATTTGGTATTTAATTGGTCGGTAAGAGTATAGGTATAATATGTGACATGTCAATTAACCCTTGTTTTGTGGCAGTGTTTGAAAATGACATATGAAAATGTTGAGATCAGCAATGAAGCATATGAGACCGTTGAGTCACCAACGATCAATACCCAGGATAATATGCAATAGGAAGACAATAATCCTCAGGTAAACAACAACACTGATCAAATGATGAATGATGGGATGTTCAGGGGCTTTATGCAATTCATGCAACACCAGGCGAGAGCGACTCCTATTCAAAATGCGAGTGGAAACACTGGCAACTCTCGGATAGTCACCGCTAAACAGTTCAAGGAGTTGGAACCACCAGAGTTTTTGGGAGAGCCAAAACCACTTAAGGTAGAGATATGGATAAAGCAGATCACCAAGATATTTGATGTCTTGGGATGCTCCGAGGAGCAAAAGGTTCCCTTTGCCACCTTCATGTTGCTAGGAGAGGCAGATTACTAGAGGGAATCTATAGAGTGTACTCAGCCTGCCACACTAAAGATATCTTGGGAGAAGTTCCAAGAACTGTTTAACGACAAGTACTTTCCTGAAAGTATTCGTCACATGAAGGAGGTAGAGTTCATCAAACTAGAGAAAAAAAATATGTCCGTGTCATAGTACGAAGCTAAGTTTATCGAGTTGTCTCGGTTTGCGTCCCACTTGGTTGATAATAAGGAGAGAATGATGCGAATGTTTCTAAGAGGTTTGAAATCTAAGATACGTCAATACCTAAGTTCTCACAAATTGTGTTTGTATTCAGATGTTGTAAATAGGGCCCAGTTATTGGAGCGCGATAGTGAGTCAACCCAACCAAGAGAGAGCAACTGGAAAATCGGTAATACCAGTGGTAACAGTCATCGAAGTGGTGACAACAAACGTGGAGGGAATCAGCATGCCGGAAATGATAACCACTTCGGGGGTAATCATGTCCAAGATAATAGAAGTGGAAATTTCAAGAAGAGGAGATTCAATAATGATGGAAAGACATCAGCACTAGCACCTGCTGTTAAGGAAGGAGAACGATTGCCAGTCGTATGTTACAAATGCGGAGGGGAGGGACACATCAGTCCAAACTATACGCAATAATTCAAAGCATGTTACAATTATGGAAGAGAATGTCACCAAGCCCAATTTTATCGTGCACCAAAGTCAAGTCCAACTGTGATGGAGGCATCAAAGGGTGTCCCAGACAAGGAAAAATTGGTAGTTCAAGGGAGAGCATTTGTCGTAACCTCCCAAAAAATAAGGAATCCGAATGAGGTGATCACGGGTAAGCTAATTATAAACTCTAGCGAAGTCTATACCTTATTTGATACCGGTTCTACCCATTATTTTATTTCTCCTACTTGCAATCAACGTTTAAATTTAACTCCAAAGAAATTAGACTTTGATTTATCTGTTAAAACTCCGTTAGGAGAAACCTTCCTTATATCCACTATTTATAAGTCATGTTTGATTCAAATTAGTAACCTCATGTTACCTGTCGATCTTATCTCTTTAAAAATACTTGCATTTGATGTGATTTTAGGGATTGATAGGTTAACTACTCATTATGCTAAAATCGATTGTTTTCATAAGGTGGTTAGCTTTCATATTCCTAACCAACCTATTATATGAATTCAAGCAACCAAAGCACTAAAGTCAATCACTGTCATATCAAGCCATAAAGCTATTCATTTATTGAAAAATAAATGTCAAGCTTTCTTAGCCCATGTCACAGATTTAAATAAAAATACGTCTGATTTGAATGATATTTCTATTGTTAAAAAATTTCTTGACGTATTCCCTGAAGAACTTCCTGGCCTACCCCCAGAGTGTGAAATTAAATTTGTTGGTGACCTTGAACACGGTACAAAACCCATTTCCAAAGCCCCATATCAAATGGCTCCTATTGAACTTCAGGAGTTAAAAACCCAACTACAGGAATTATTAGACATCAGTTTCATTCATCCTAGTATGCCTCCTTGGGGTGCTCCTATTCTATTCGTGAAGAAGAAAGATGGAAGTATGTGACTTTATATTGATTATCGAGAGTTGAATCATGTCACCATCAAAAATAGGTACCCATTACCTTGAATTGATGATCTATTTGACCAGTTGCAAGGCCCCAAATTCTTTTCAAAGATCGATATTCATTCCGGATATCATCAATTAAAGATTAAAATTGATGACATTCCAAAGACTGCTTTCAGAACTCGGTACGGGCATTACGAATTCCTAGTCATGTCTTTTAGATTAACTAATGCTCCTGCTGCCTTTATGGATATGATGAACCGAGTATTCAAGGAATATTTGGATCACTTTGTAGTCGTCTTTATTGATGATATCCTCATTTACTCCAAAAGCCGCGAAGATCATGAGCAACACTTGAGGCTGATACTCCAAAAGCTTCGTGAAGACAAGCTATATGCCAAGTTGAAGAAATGCGAGTTTTGGCTTGAGGAAGTAGCATTCCTTGGGCACGTGATATCAAATCATGGAATATCTGTTGACCCAAAAATGATTGAAGCAATTCAAAGCTGGGAGCAACCTAAGTCAGTGACCGAAGTACGTAGCTTTCTGGGCTTAGCTAGTTATTATCGGAGATTTATTGAAGGATTTTCTCGAATCGCTACTCCATTAACTCAGATGACTCGGAAAGATACAAAATTCGGTTGGAACAAGGAATGTGAGAAGAGTTTTCAAGAACTCAAGAGGAGACTCATTTCAGCACCTGTTCTGATAATACCATCTGGTTCGGAGGGATTTGTCATACACAGCGATGCTTCAGGCAACGGTTTAGGATGTGTTCTCATGTAACATGGGAAAGTCATAGCCTTTGCCTCACGACAACTCAAAGAATATGAGAGGAAATATCCTACTCATGATCTAGAGTTGGCAGCTATCGTTTTTGCGTTTAAGATTTGGAGGCATTACCTGTATGGAGAGAAGGTGGAGATCTATACGGATCATAAATACCTCAAATATTTCTTCACTCAAAAGGAAATCAACATGCGGCAATGACAATGGCTTGAGCTATTGAAAGATTACAATCATACCATTCAATACCAACTTGGAAAAGCGAACGTAGTAGCTGACGCATTAAGTAGAAGATCATATGCGGGTATTAGTTCGACATTGTCAATGCAAAGGCCCATTTTGTATGACTTACAAAGGATGGAGATAGAGTTAAAGACTCTAGGGACCCATGTGATGATGGCGAATATACGAGTATAACCGACTTTAATCGATAAAGTTAAAACTACTCAAGCTACAGACCTAGAGCTGATGCGTATGAGGAAGAAAGTGCAAGAAGGTGCTATTCTGGAAGCAAGAGTCGATGAAGAAGGAATATTTTGAGTTAACTCCAGACATTGTGTTCCTAACGATTCTGACTTGAAATATAAAATCATGATGGAGGCGAATAAAACACCGTTTGCAATCCATCATGGGAGTACCAAAATGTATCGTGATCTTTGACATTTTGGTACTCCCATGATGGATTGCAAACGGTGTTTATAAAGTGCTCCCACTTCCATTATGGAATTTTAAGTGGTTGCAATGCACCTTTTGGCACTTGATGCTCCTCCTTGACTCGTTGGCAAGTTAGACACCTTGAGATAAACCCCGTTATCTCTCTCTTCATATTGTCTTACCACCAAGTATGTCTCGTGTTCATAACATTTTTCACATATCTATGTTACGTAAATATGTGAAAGACCAGAACCACATTATTAAATTAGAATCGGACGAGATAGCGGAAGATTTAACATATGAAGAGGTACCTGTTAAAATCTTTGATAAGAAGGATCATATTCTACGCTCCAAAGTTATACCTCAAGTCAAAGTTTTGTGGAGAAACCACGATGTTGAGGAAATGATCTAGGAGTTAGAATCTAAAATGAAGTCAAGGTATCCTCACCTCTTCAACATACCAAGTACATACCCTAATTTTGAGGGAAAATTTTCATAAGAAAGGGAGGTTGTAAGACCCCAACTTTTATGAATAAAGAATAATTTTTCTTGAAATATATTTTTGAATATTATGGTGTGGATTTGATATAATGTTATAGTTATGGGTAATATTTACAAATTTTGCAAAGTAAGCAAGTGGTTATATAATAGTCGATTAATCGTGGAATATTCGTTTTAACAGGAATATTAAATGCAATTAAACAATCATTGGTATACCCCACATTGGAAGTATTGTTGTAGTTAGAAAACGACAGAATTATCTTTTTATAAAAATAACGGCGAAAGTTTTACCGTTAAACTGTTGAACTACCCGGTGGTAAAAGTACAGTAATACTCGTGGTTGCATAGTAGATTGATTATTGATGATTACGTGAGAAGTCACTCAGTTATACTTAGTTATTGCTACAGTAATTGCTGCATAATATCTCTCATATTATTGATTCAATTATTGTCACAGTATCAATATTCTATATTATTAAATCAATAGTTGAGATAACAAAGTTATTCATATTATTATTTCCAATATTAATGATGTCTAGAAAGTTCTGTCGAGGAGAGGTTTGTTCACCTAATTGCGCGCCAATAGGGAGAAATCCTTATCGGAAAGCCCCCTCTTTCTTGGGAATAATTGTGTTGTTAAATATTGTGAGTTATAATATTAATGATGAATAAGTTCGTGTTGATTAAAGATGAATTTGATAGTTCCATTATGTTGGGATTATTAGTGTTAGTGGAAATCGACATTTATTTCGATAATAATTGATTTCTGGAGGTTATATTGACCAATCAGGTAATTAATCAGATAAATTAACAATTAATTGCTATTAATTCATATGCTTATAACTATTGATTCACATAAATGTACTATTGATTCACAAGATTTACTATTAGGAAGTTTGATAATACTTGCATGACTAAATTAAAAATGGAGGTATAGATGAAGGTACTATATTGTAACTATTTTTTCACATGTATTGAACTATTGATTCACATGAATGTACTATTGATTCACATGATGTACTATTAGGGGAGGTGGTGCAAGTTTGATAATACTTGTAGGACTAAATTACAAATGAAGAAAAAGATGAAGGTATTATACTATAATATTTCTAGCCCCAAAACGTGCAATTATTAAAACTATATTTTCCTATAAATAGAAGCTCATTCTTCTTCCATTCTCACCAATTCACTAAGATTCACAAGAGCAATTATCGAGAGAGAAGCTTTAGAGAGAAAGAAGAAGAAAAGTATGCTACCTCACTATTCCAGTATCCAGTCTTCTTCTAAGGTAAGAGATACTATATTTTTCAGTATTCGTAGAAATAATATTTTCTTCCATACTCTGTAGTATGTGAGTAATATTATTTTGTTTCATATTCTTAATTCTACACTCATTCTGTTAAAGTATTTCTTCTATACTCCGTGAAATTAGTAGACTATCCTTGATATTTGCGCTTCATCCAGTATCTTTTCATGAAAATATTATTATGAGCTTTCTTGATAATTATTGATCTTTTCATACAGGAATACTATTCTTGAGTTACTATTTATAGGTTACTATTCACTCAAATATTATTCACTCGGGTATTTGGGGCACTTTTTATGCCGGAGTACTACTTGTAGACACTCGAAATTTTCTGCATACCTGTTACTAACATTGCAGGAGGGCAAATTCGTCTTTCGGAGATAACCCTGGAAGATAGCTCACATCTATTTTGGATACCATCGAAAGTTTAGTCTCAACCCCAGAACACACACCAGGAGTATCAATTCCAACCTCGGAGATAATTCGAGTTTCATCCTTGGAGATAACCCCAAGGAATGTCGTTGCAGTTCCGGCGATAACCCCAGAAATGCTTGTTTCAAATGCATGCAATCAGCTTCAATCTCAGACCACTTGTCGAGGCACTCATCCCAAAGACCCACATATAACACTGGGAAGACATGCATACTTAAAGATGTCCCTGCGAAATTCAAACACTTGCAGCAGTCCAATCTCAGAGATAACCCTGAGCAACGTCTGCTATCAGCCCAAACCGAAGATAACCCCAGTAAGGGGCAAAATCGTCATCTTGCCACCTTAACCCCAACGCGCCGTCTTAACATTTCATACATTCATTTCTACACAGCAATGTCTCACAAGAGCCAAGGAGTTCCAATCCCGAGTGACTATTACGCGTGGCAGCACACCGGATAGAATTTGAAGCTTGAAGACCATGGGCATGGTCCCCTCTTCCTGACTTCGTATAACCTCTAATCCCATGTCATTGTGTAACTCTCGACAAAAGCGGTCCGAAGAAGGTTGATAAGTGGATTTTATATCCACGAATTAATTTCTAATTCAAGTTTAATTGTTGTTAATTCCTTGCTTTTATGTTCATTTTTACTTGTTTATTGTTATTTTATGTGTATGATAGTTGGTGTGGTAAATGAGTGAAAAAGGAGGCATTTCTTACGTATACACCCCCGCTAGGGTGGGGGGTCCCGATTACTAGTTGTCCTATCTTGGTTCAAACACTGCTGGAACTTGGATGTTGGTTCTTGTATGGCTTTAAGAGTCTAGTTGGCGTGGAATTGAGCAGAGATTGCTGGTGTTCACGTATATTAACACAAATACAAGATCAAAACAAAGGAGATACAGAAGGCAATTTACATAGATTACTTACATATTTTCATATTGAGCACTATAGTGAAGATTTTGAAGGAACGTTCATATTGATTGCAGATTAAGGCTAACGTGAAGGGTGTTCTGCATTATTCTTTTTCTTAGTCTTATATTTGTATTTGAAAAGATGTTATCTTAAATTTATTCAGTTATTAATTCATTGATGATGAACTAATTTACTTTTTAGGCTTATGATGGATCTTTAAGTGAAACAATGATTATAAAGCTTTGATTTCCAGTTTAATAAGCTATTATCTAGTTTATCTATATTAATTTGAGATTGAATTTATAAATTGCCTGATAGACAGTTCTTTGTGGATTTGTATGAATTCCAGAGAGGAAATACGAGTCTAGACTTAGTTAATATAACATGTGTTCTTGAATTTTGTGAATGAATAGAATCTTGATGAATGTTAAGGTAGAGATATTCTTGACATCGCATGTAATCGGATAAAGGACTTAAACTTAGAACTTCTTCAATTATAATTTGCATAGAGATATAGCGAGTTAGTTGATTAAGGTGTTTAACTTGTTTTTATCTTAATTATGGATTTGAGTTAATACGGTATTAGTACATCGAGAGGTGTCTAGTGCTACATTTGTGTTCTTGATTAATAAACTGGGTTAGTGAATTGAACTGGAATAAAGGTGTAAAAATCAAAGTGAAGCTTAGGGTGAAATCGTAAGCCTAATTCTCCAATAATTGTTTGAAATTTCAGTTTTTAATATTTGTGATTGTTTTGTGATCTTATATTTATTAATAATTTAGTTTTTATAATTTTAATCATTGTTTTGGATAGTTTAATAAAATTAGGAGTAATAGGAAATTTATAATTGTGAGGTTCAAATTCTTACTAAATTTTCTCTGTGGGAACGATACTCTACTTACTATTATATTACTTGTTAACCATGTATACTTGCGTGTTGTGCGTAATTAGATTTTACCGAACAAGTTTTTGGCACCGTTGTTGGGGAACATTTTAGTACATATTTTAATATTTTACAATATCAATTTAATTAGTCCAGTTTTACTTAAACATTTTTATTTTTGTTTTGTTCCTCTTATTTTAGGTTTTTGGAAGTGGTTTATACAAACTCAGCCCAAAAATCCAGACTTGCTTCCTTTTGAGAATGACACTGAGAAACAATTTCAAAGGTTAAGTAAGTGGATCAAGAAAACAAGGGAAGACTTTGAAAATTCTTAAAAAGAAGTGGTAATGGCTGTTGAAGATCAGAAAGCATTGAGGGATTTTGCTACACTGAAGTATCACCAGATCTGCTATAGCTGCGAAAACCTTTTTAATCAAGCCTGAGACGAGTCAAATGATTCAAAATTCAGTTCAGTTTGGGGGTTTAGCAAATGATGATCCAAATGAACATTTAGTCAGCTTTCTGGAGATTTATGACACTTTTAGGTATAATGGGGTGTCGGATGACGCGGTAAGACTTCGCTTGTTCCCATTCACTCTATGGGACAAGGTGAAGAGTTGGTTACATTCTCTACCACCAGGATCAATAACTACTTGGGAAGACCTCGCTCAAAAATTTCTTGCAAAATTCTTTCCACCAGTGAAAACTGCAAAAATGAGGAATGAGATAACGATGTTTGAACAGAAACACGGAGAGTCACTATATGAGGCTTGGGAAAGATACAAGGAATTTCTTAGAAAGTGCCCGCATCATGGATTGCCTAAGTTGTTGCAGATGAACACATTTTACAACGACTTGAACGGAAATCTCAGAACCAGTATTGATACAGCTTTGGGTGGAGCATTTATGGCTAAAAGTTATGAGAAGGCTTACGAATTAATAGAGACTATGGCAGCTAACAACTACCAGTGGCCCATGGCAAGAATGACACAGACAAAAGCAGCTGGAGTGTTAGAAGTAAATGGAGTGACAACAATAAATGCACAAATTTCAGCACTCTCTAAGAAGTTGGATGCCATGTCAGGAGTACAGACACAACAGGTTGCAGTTATTTGTGAATTGAGCACGGGTGAGCATCGTACAGATCAATGTGCAATTAATCCAGTGTCAGTACAATTTGTGGGTAGCTACAACAGAATTTCGCAAAATACATACCAGAATGCGTATAATCAGGGGAATAAGAATCATCCTAATGTTTCGTGGAGTAATAATCAGCATTAGCAAGCTCCACGACCATCATTTCGCCTAGGATTTTAGAATCATCAACAACCAGCTCAACACCAAGAGAGGAAATAAGATTTAGAGGAATTGTTGACAAAGTACATAACAAGCAATGAGGCGAATATGAAAAATCAAGCAATGGCAATGAAATCACAAGAGATAGCCATCATGAATCTAGAGAATAAGATGGGAGAAATAGCCTTAACATTGAATAATAGACCACAAGGGACTCTACGGAGTGACACCGAAAGAAATCTGAATGGAAATCACGAGCAGTGTCAAGCAATCACTTTGAGAAGTGGAAAACAGCTAAAAGGGAAAAGTGCAGAAAATTCAGTTATAACGGATGCCAAAGTTGATGAGAACAAATTGGTTGAAGAAAAATAGGGTGATGATAAGCAAGTTAAGAAAACAAAGTTAGATGACAAGCCAGTTGTGTACCCTCCACCACCGTTTCAGCAGAGAGTCCAAAAATATAAATTAGATAAGCAGTTTACTAAATTTTTGGAAGTTTTTAAGAAACTTTAGATTAATAACCCATTTGCAGAAGCCCTAGAGTAGATGCCAAGTTATGCGAAATTCATAAAAGGGATTCTGTCCAGGAAAAAAAGTTGGAAGATTTCGAAACAGTGGCATTAACAGAGGAGTGTAGTGCTGTTTTACACCAAAAGTTGCCACCAAAGTTGAAAGATCCAGGGAGTTTCACCATTCCATGCATGATTGTGAACATGGCATTCAATAAATGTTTATGTGATTTAGGGGTAAGTGTGAACCTTATGCCCTTATCAGTTTATACAAAATTGGGTTTTCCAGCTCTAAAGCCTACGAACATCTCATTACAGTTGGCGGATAGGTCAGTCACATACCCGAGAGGAATTGTAGTGGACATATTGGTCAAGGTTGACAAGTTTATATTCCTCGCGGATTTCATAATTCTGGATTTTGAGGAAGATAAAAACATCTCGATTATCCTAGGGAGACCTTTCTTGGCTACGGGTAGGACGCTCATCGACGTACAAAAAGGTGAATTAACTATGAGGGTCCAAGATCAAGAAGTAAAATTTAAAGTTTTCAAGGCCATGAAATTCCCTACGGATGAAGAAGAATGTTTCAGAATGGATATCATTGACTAGATAATCAGCGAAGACATGGGTAAAAGTTTGGGTAACGATCCATTGGAAACGACACTATTGGGAGATGAAGAGTCCGATGATCCAGAATTTGTGGATTACTTGCAGATGCTAGACTCCTTGCCACAAGTTAGAAGATTTAAAGCATCACTTAAACCATTGCACTCAGAGGAAAGAGCCACAACCAGAATAAAACCATCATTGGAGGAGCCACCTTCTCTTGAGCTAAAGCCACTACCTAAACAACTCAGGTATGCGTATTTAGGCAATTCAAATTCTTTACCTGTTATTATTTCTGCTGCACTTAACGAATTGCAGGAAGAAAAGTTGCTGAGGGTGCTTAGGGAACATAAATTGACTATAGGATGGACAATCACGGATATCAAGGGAATCAACCCATCCTTTAAATGCACAAAATTCTGATGGAAGACGATGTAAAATGGACAGTGGAGCAATAGAGATGGCTCAATCCAATCATGAAAGAAGTAGTGAAGAAGGAGATACTGAAATGGTTGGATGCGGGTATCATCTATCCAATTTCTGACAGTAAGTGGGTCAGTCCAGTTTAATCTGTACCGAAAAAAGGAGGAATGACTGTGGTACAAAATGATGATAATGAGCTAATTCCAACAAGGACAGTGAGTGGTTGGAGTGTTTGCATGGATTACAGGAAGTTGAATAAGGCAACCCGCAAAGATCACTTCCCTTTGCCCTTTATCGATCAAATGTTGGACAGATTAGCGAGACACGAGTATTACTACTTATTGGATGGATTTTTGGGTTATAATCAGATCGTCATTGCCCCTAAGGATCAAGAGAAGACTACTTTTACATTTCCTTATGGCACATTCGCATTCAGAAGAATGTCGTTCAGCTTGTGTAATGCACCGACTACTTTCCAACGGTGTATGATGGCCATTTTCTCAGACATGGTGGAGCAAAACGTGGAAGTTTTCATGGATGACTTTTCTATCTATGGAGACAACTTTGATGCTTATCTATAGAATTTGGTGATGGTGTTACAAAGATGCACGAACATGGATCTTGTAATTAACTGGGAAAAATGCCACTTCATGGTTGAGGAAGGCATAATTTTGGAGCACAAGGTCTCGGTTCACGGATTAGAGGTTGATAAGGCGAAGCTGGAAATGATTAAAAAACTTCCACCACCAAGTTTAGTTAAGGGAATTCGGAGTTTCTTGGGACATGCCGGGTTTTACAGAAGATTTATAAAAGACTTCTCTAAAACTGCAAAACCTATGTGCAACCTTTTAGAGAAGGATTTTGTTTTTAAGTTTGATGAGGAGTGTAAATTGGCATTCGAACTACTGAAGAAGAAATTAACTTCAGCTCCCGTAATTGTCGCACCATATTGGAATATGCCTTTCGAGTTAATGTGTGGTGCGAGCGATTATGCGGTTGGGCCTATTTTGGGTTAACGCCGAGAGAAGGTATTTCATACCATATGCTATGCAAGTAAAACACTTACGGAAACTCAAATGAATTACACAACTACGGAAAAAGAATTTCTTGCAGTAGTATATGCCTTCGATAAATTTTGGGCTTATTTGATCAGAACAATAGTGATAGTCTACACGGATCACTCGGCTATTCGGTACTTAATTTCAAAAAAAGGTGCTAAACCACACCTTATCAGATGGATTTTCCTTATACAAGAATTTGACTTGGAAATATAAGATAGAAAGGGTACGGAGAATCAAGTTACGGACCATTTGTCAAGGATGGAAAATAAGGGCAAAAAGGAAAAGGACAGGTGTTTAATTAATGAATCATTTCCAGATGAGCAACTGTTTGAGATCAATACGAAATTTCCATGGTATGCCGACTTTACCAATTATCTAGTGAGCAACATCCTTCCCTTTGATCTTAGTCGTTAGTAGAAGAAGAAATTCCTACATGACGTCAAGTGGTACATGTGGGATGAGACATACCTATTCAAACAGTGTGCCGACAAAATGATTAGAAGGTGTGTGCCCTATAGAGAGGTGAACAATATTTTGCATGAGTGTCATTTGTCTACATACGGGGGACATTACGGTAGTGAGCAAACAGCGGCAAAAGTACTTCAAGCCGGGTATTATTGGCCAACATTTTGTAAGGACGCCCACCAGTTTGTTAAAAGTTGTGATAGATGTCAAAGGGTGGCAACATAGCGAAAAAAGAATGAGATGCCACTACAAACAATTTTGGAAATTGAAATTTTTAACGTTTGGGGAATTGATTTTATGGGGCCATTTCCATCATCATTCGGTAATCAGTACATATTGCTTACAGTTGACTACTTATCAAAATTAGTCGAAGTCGCAACACTCCCAAATAACGATGCCAAAGAAGTCCTCAAATTCTTGCAAAAGAATATCTTTACAAGATTTGGCATGCCATGAGCTACCACAAGTGACGAAGGTAGTCACTTCTGCAACAGATCATTCACTGCTCTCTTGGCGAAGTATGGGGTCAACCATAAGGTGGCGACGACTTATCATCCCCAAATAAGTGGGCAAGCTGAAGTTTTAAACAGGGAGGTGAAAAGAATCTTGGAAAAGGTGGTGAACCCAAATAGAAAGGATTGGTCTCTCAGGTTGGACGATACACTATGGGCTTACCGAACTGCGTACAAAACACCAATTGGTATGTCACCATATCAATTGGTCTATGGGAAAACTTGTCACTTACTGGTCGAGTTACAGCACAAGGCCTACTGGGCGATTCAGAAACATAACTTCGATCAAGTAGTTGTGGGTGAAAAGAGACTACTATAATTAAATGAGCTCGACGAATTCCGTCTTCAAGCCTATGAGAACTCTAAGCTATACAAAGAAAATGTAAAGAAATGGCACGACCAGAAAATCATGCACAGAACATTCGAGCCGGGGCAATCAGCCTTATTGTTCAACTCATGGTTGAGGTTGTTCCCAACAAGCTTAAGTCAATATGGTCAGGACCATTCAGCATTAAAAGAGTTTTCTCTCATGGCGTCGTTGAACTCTACGGTAGGAATCCATTGGAAACGTTCAAGGTTAGCGGTCAGAGGCTGAAGCATTATTGGGGTGGCGAATCCAACACATATGTCATCGCAATCACATTATCCGACGTACCATAAACATGGAGTAGTCAGGCTGAACAACTTAAAATCAAGCGCTAATTGGGAGGCAACCCAATCATACTTTTTTTTCATATCTTTAATCAGAACTGTCAAATTATAGTTTAGCATAATTAGTACTATATAATAAGTTCATAGATTAATTAGATAAGTTGCATGTTCTTGATAATCTCTCCACCATGTGCTAATTTTTATGTTTTCTGGCTTTACAGGATCTCAATATGATAATGGTTAGGAGTTGAAGTGAAGAAAGGAGCAAAAATTCATCAGTTAACAGAACCCACCCCCGCTGGGCCAGGCCCCTAAAGTTCTATACCCCCCGCCGGGGCGGGCTTCCTAATCTTGTTACCCCCTGCCGGGGCGGGGGTCCTGGAGGTCAACAGACAATTTCGACAGTTACTTCCCACTTCACATCTCCACTACTTCTTCTCCCCTACAACTCTCAATCCATTACACCCACTCTCCCACAAAATTGGTAATTGTAACTCCATTACCCTACTCAATTACATTACTCATTACTTCACTCCATCAATCCACTACTCCTATCCCTCTCCATCACACCACCTCTATATAAACACACCCTCACAACCCAAGTTCATCACATACATTAAATAAAAACTCAGGAAGCCATGAATTAGGGTTCTAATTGTGGGAATTCATCTTGCACTTGAGAATGAGTAACCTATCTTCAAGTTCTTCATCTTCATTCACCATAATTGCCAAAAATTTAACAAGTTTGGGGGAAGAAATCAGTGTGCACGCCAAGTGTTTGCAAGATTATGTGACTAAAGTTTGGGGGAAGATCATTGATAAAGCTTACTATTTTGAATTCAATGGCTTCTAAACCGACTTAAAAGAGGCAACGGGGAGAGAGTTCCGGTACCACACCACCATCACGAACCTTCGACCACCGCAAATTCAAAAGTGTCGTCGACCGATACGGCTACATGGTGACGAAAGCTCTTATACAGGAGCGGGGGTTGGCAGCGGATTCTGTCAACGGTAAAATGATGCAACAAATTTATCAAAAAGGGTGGAACAAGTTCATTGAGGAACCTGAGCCCGTCGTTGACAATGTTGTCAAAGAATTTTATGCTAACGTCGAGGATAAAGCCCCCTTCAATGCTTTTGTGCGGGGTCGATTAGTCTCATTCAGTGTCGATGCCATCAACACTTATTACCTGTTATGAGTGACTAAACAGTGCCAATATGCTAACTTACGTGATTTTGATCCTGACTTTGAGGCTATGCTCAAAGAAATGACTAAGCCGGGAATAACGTGGATCAAGGGTCGGAAAGGAGGCACGATTTTTCATAGCAAGGATCTCAGCCGGTATGGTAAGATATGGTATGCCTTTTTATGTGCAAAATTGTTTCGGTCCCATCACACATCGGATGTGACCAAAGAAAAGGCACTACTTCTATATGCAATTGTGCAAGATTTCATCATCGACGTCGGGGCCATAATAAATTTTTCCATTCATCGATGCTTACGAGGAAATTTTTTGGGTGGCTTGCCACACCCATCACTCATATGTGGGTTGTGTCGCCAAGCAGGTGTTATATGGTCCGATGATGAACCCACTCAGATGCCACTTCAGCTACTAGATTCTAGAATGATAGCACGATATTCAGTGTGGGTCGGGGGTGATTCCCATACTAGAGGTTTAGGCTTTATTTTTCCATCAGCTTCAGAGGACGAAGTTGACGCCGCAGACACCTTGGAGGATGAGGATGCGACTATGGGAGAGCAAGGAGCAAAGGTGGAACCACCATCCAACGCCATATCTAGCCCTCAATTTCTTGCATTTCAATGCCAAGTTGATGAGCACAACAAGAAAGCACGACGGGAGATACGGCGACTCACAGCGAGGCAAGACCACATGTTTGAAGCTATGAATATATCTTTTGCTTCATTGAATGCGATGCTCCAGAGCTTCAATCTAACTGCCCAATTCCCATACCATAAACCTATGCCAATGCCAAGGTTTTCACCGAGTGACTCCAAGGAAGAAGATCAACCACCACCACCCCAGACTTAGACGCTAACAGAGAAGTCCTCATTATTTTATTGAGTTATCCATACAATGAGGACATTATAGTTTAAAAGTTTGGGGGATTTAGTTTTTTTTTGTTGCATTTCATATTTGCATGATTAATGTCATTATTTAGGTTGCATCTGTTATATCATGCTTAGTTTTAGAATTTTTACATATTGTAACATAGTTGCATAGTAGCTTAGATTATTTTTGTTATTTCTGCATTTTGTTATGTTATGTTTGCCATATATATATATATATATATATATAAATTAGTTAGAATTGTGTTGTGTTGCATACATCCAACAATTATTGTAGTTCATTGTTATTGTGGCCAATGATGAGATTGGGATTAAGTAAACAAATACAGTACCAAGTATTTGAATTACAATGTAGTTTTGAATTATGACTCGGATCATGTGCTTGTTTGAAACTGGTATAAAAAGGGTAGCACGTAATAATGTCCGTGTTGACTGATTAGTTTAAATTGATACATAAATAGTTTCTAAAGGATAATGCTAGTGTAAATAATAGAATGACAAGAATAGGCAGTGAAGACGACGAATTAGGCAAGAACCTAAGTTTGGGGGAAAAGGTAGGGTATATAAGCTTCAAAAAAAGAAAAAGAGAGAAAATAATATCTAGTTGAGTCTTGTGGTGGGTTAAAAAAAATACTCCCCATAAACACGAGCATGAGATGGAGCGTAAAACGCACTCACTAACCATCTATCGAAAAAAAAATTAAAGAAAAGACTGGAAATAAGGGTAAAGAGCCCCCGTCAATGAAAAAAAAGAAAAGAAAGCATGAATAGCCTAATCAGACCCCTAATCTTGGTAAACGTTTGATTTTAGTTGGAACTCATCTATTTTTGAAATTTTTGAGTTATTCTGTATGATTCTTGATAAGAAATTAATTATGTGTTGAATTTGAACTAGAATCAGTCAGCATAGATGTTGCTCACACACGCACTATATCAGTGATGACAGTCTATGATTCGAAGATTAATAAGAAACTATTGAGTGATTTTGATATGAGGTGTTGAAATGTTTGCTTGATCTTTCTGAGGCCGTAGGAATAGATTTGATTCTATGATATTGTTGGATTGGTAGACATATAGTTAGATACATTACATATCATTACATTGCATTGTTAAGTATAGTATTTTGATTTATGCTCGAGGACTAGCATGGTTTAAGTTTGGGGGATTTTGATAAGTGGATTTTATATCCACGAATTGATTTCTAATTCAAGTTTAATTGTTGTTAATTCCTTGCTTTTATGTTCATTTTTACTTTTTTATTGTTTGTGTGTAGGATGGTTGATGTGGTAAATGAGTGAAAAAGAGGCATTTGGAGTACGATTTGAGCAAGTTAAGAGATTATCCAAAGTCAGTTTGCATGAAGGTACCCCCGCCGGGGCGGGCCTATTTAACCTTTACACCCCCGCTGGGGCGGGGGGTCGTCATGTCTGAAAGAAGTGGCCTAGCCCGCCGGGGTGGGCATTTCCTACGTATACACCCCCGCCGGGGCGGGTGGTCCCGATTGCTAGTTGTCTTATCTTGGTTCAAACACTCCTGGAACTTGGATGTAGGTTCTTGTATTTCTTTAGGAGTCTATTTGGCATGGAATTGAGCAGAGATTGCTTATGTTCACATATATTAACACAATCACAAGATTAAAACAAAGGAGATACACAAGGCAATTTACAGAGATTACTTACAGATTTTCATATCGAGCACTAGAGTGAAGATTTTGAAGGAACGTTCATATTGATTGCGGATTAGGGCTAACGTGAAGGGTGTTGTGCATTCTTCTTCTTTTTAGTCTTATATATGTAATTGAAAAGATGTTATCTTTAATTTATTCAGTTATTAATTCATTGATGATGAACTAATTTACTTTTTAGGCTTATAATGGATCTTTAAGTGAAACGATGATTATGTAGCTTTGATTTCCAGTTTAATAAGCTATTATCCAGTTTATCTATATTAATTTGAGCTTGAATTTATGAATTTCCTTATCAACAGTTCTTTGTGGATTTGTATGAATTCGAGAGAGGAAGTACGAGTCTATACTTAGTTAATATAGCATGTGTTCTTAAATTTTGTGAATGAACAGAATCTTGATGAATGTTAAGGTAGAGATATGCTTGACATCACATGTAATCAGATAAAAGACTTAAACTTAGATCTTCTTCAATTATAATTCGCATAGAGATACAGTGAGTTAGTTGATTAAGGTGTTTAACTTGTTTTTATCTTAATTGTGGATTTGAGTTAATACAGTATTAGTACATCGAAAGGTGTCTAGTGCTACATTTGTGTTCTTGATTAATAAACTGGGTTAGTGAATTGAACTAGAATAAAGGTGTAAAAATCAAAGTGAAGCTTAGGGTGAAATCGTAAGCCTAATTCTCCAATAATTGTTTGAAATTTTAGTTTTTAATATTTGTGATTGTTATGTGATCATATATTTATTAATAATTTAGTTTTTATAATTTTAATCATTGTTTTGGATAGTTTAATTAAATTAGGATTAATAGAAAATTGATAATTGTGAGGTTAAAATTCTTACTAAATTTTCTTTGTGGGAACGATACTCTACTTACTATTATATTACTTGTCGACCACGTATACTTGCGTGTTGTGCGTAATTAGATTTTACCCAACAAAGGTCTTGTACACCTCGTTCGGATGCTCAGATTGAAGTTCTGCAAGGTCAAGCGAACATCAAAGTGCATGGGTGCACGTACTTCGAGAAGGCAAGACCATGAAACCCGGGCACCCGGGCAAATGCAGGTATGACTATGGCCACCAGCTCTATAAATATAGAGCTTGGGGTGGCCATTTGTAAGAGAAAAAGAGGCAAGGAAGACCTGTTAAATTTGCTCTGTACACACCTCATATTGAGTGCTTTCTCATTCTAAACACATGTTAGCTCACATATAGCTATATTTTACAGGCGGGAGCTGAGTGTTTATCCAACTAGAGTCATAGAAGCACCTTTGGCGAATGCACCGTAAAGCTTCTCACACTCTAAAAAGCCTTTCTCTTCATCTTTGCACACACTATTCTTCACATTGACAGTCGTGTTGTGTGTGTATACCCGAACTTTGGTCCGTGGTTTTCATTTCTATCTGTATATATATACTTATATATATATATATATATATATATATTTATATATGGACTAACATTATCGAAGTTATGGCTTGATTGAGCCTAAACTTATGTCTCTGGAGCATTTACTTGCTTATATATATATATATATATATATATATATATATAACTGTTGTCGGATTATGTCCGATGAGCCTGGATTTTACATCCAAAGCGTTTATTTGCTTATATATATATATATACTTATATATATGAAGTGTTGTTTAACTCGCTTAGATGAGCATGAATTTTATATTCTATTGCATTTATTTGCTATATATATATATATATATATATATATATATATATATATATATATATATATATATATATAGCGACAAATCATTTGAAATGATAAACCGAGCCGTGAGATTGAGAAACATCATGTGCGTTTATCGCTTATATATATATATATATATATATATATATATATATACATTTCTGTCGGACACAAGTTTACTTCGTGGCCTTTTCTTGCTTTATTTACATTTCGTCTGCTGAGTTTACTTGTGGCGGTTGATCATTTTTACTTTCTTTACATTCAGTCCACTTGAGTTTATTTCTTAGCGGTTGATCGATTATTACTTTATTTACATTTCGATCCCCATGGAGGTGCTTCGTGGTGGTTGATTATGGCTATATATATATATATATATATATATATATATATATATATATATACCGCTTTTATATATTTACATTTTTGATCCCCCAAGGAGGTGCTTCGTGGTGCTTCATCATGTATCAGATATATATATTTACAGACTTTTATATATATAATTGCTATCGCTTTTCATATAAATCATGGACATCATGTGAGCCTAGGAATCATGTGATCATATATTCAGTCTACTGAATCTAGATTCGGTTCCCGTGATGGACATTTTCAGCTGTAAGCAGTTTGTACATTATTCATGGTGTTTGAATTTCCTTAGATGGCTTTCATGCCCATGAGGAGTTCGACACTGCTATATATTATTTTCTCGAAGATGCTTCGCATCTCAAAAATAAACGCAATCAAGCCAAATATTTAATAATAAAATGGAAGTATCAAAAGCCTCAATTACTATTCAGCACAGGGTTTGAAAAAACCTCTTTTACAAAACCTCATTTCTATATCTTGTTTAAAACTATTTCCAAATAACATCACATTGACCCGCACACACATACACATTCATATAACAGTTTCTTGAAAAGTGGTAGTCACCGTGGAAACACGGATCTTGGGGGGTGCCTAACACCTTCCCTCCCCATAATCAAGCCCCCAAACCCAAATGAATCTCGGTTTCATAGACCCGTTTAGCAGTTTCACATCACTAGGTCAATGTGCAAACCTTTTCTCAGTTGCGTTGGTGCAACAAGTTAAAAACACCAACTGGCAACTCTTATAGTCAAATCGTCGACATGATACATGTCAGACCATTTTCACTTATTTTTTCAAATAAATCTCATATAACATGAGAAACACCAAAGAACAAGAACAGAAAAGGGACAAATAAAAATCCCGATATCGACAGGTGGCGACTTTGCTGGGGAGTACAGTAAGGGGGCTTAAGCCACTACTACAAGCTTTTCAAAATTGTTATATGCTCGTGTGTGAATGTTGCATTTTAATTACTGCACTGCAATATATCTATCTGTGATATTAGTGCTTTGCACATGTCATCATTTTCATAAACGGTGAGACACGTTGTATGTGAATGTATGTTGTGTGGTTCCTACAGCAGGAGGCTATCCTGTCGGTGTTTTGTTACTGGACTTTTAGGGAGACTAATTCCAACAAGGCTCAGGAAAGGCACCACCCAGATCCGCTCTAATTTAAAGACCGGATTAACTTCCCGTCATGTAGATTGCGATGATCTGGGAACCTTCATGCCAAAAAGCCGCGAGAGTAACCATAAGATAGGTCAGCCTCTGATAAAACAAACGCGGAGGAAAGTCTCTTCATGCTTTCCATTTTCTATTACTTGTAGAAGCATTTACTTGTAATTTTATTCCATGTTCATCTTTATGTAATGGAAAATATGAAGAATATTTGCACATACATGACATGTTATCAAATGACACCCATTTTTACAGGATAGTATTCCTAAAATGGACACATTATGATAGCATGTAAACATTTACATTATCCCTAAGACTAAACTACATAAGTCTTTTGTAGGAAAATAATTAGGCATGTTACCCGCTCAAAATTCAAAAAGGCCACGAGCCTACAACTAATCATGTCTTCTTCTGACCAGTCTAATCCCGTTTCTCAAGAAGAATTTGACAGATTAAGTAAACAAATTACAGATTTGGCTGTCCTGCTTAAAGAATTGCATCAGTTTACTCAGGACTCAAAGATGCCTACACATACAGAATCCTCTACATAAGGAGGAACACAAGGTTTGGATAAAACAAATCCAGAACCTCAGTTGGATACGACAAACAAAGACCTTGAAAACACCCATCTCAAAAGAGATCTAGACACCGGTGATATCAGGAAGAAGGTCCTTCAAATGGAAGAAACCATCCGTTCTATCAAAGGGATTGGAACACACGGGAGTGTTTCGTATGCTGACCTTTGAATATTCCCTGGTGTTCATTATCCAAAGAAATTTAAAACCCTGACTTTGAAAAATATGACGAATTAGGGGATCCTTACACACATTTGAAGGTGTTCATTGGAGAACTTGGATCTTATGCAGAAAATGAAAAGCTCAGAATGCAGCTATTTTAGAAGAGTCTGACTGGAGAAGCCCGTTCATGGTATACCAGATTAGACAACTCAAAGACCCATAGCTGGGAAGAGCTAGGTCACGCCTTCCTCACTCAATATAGTTTTCAATCTCAGATGGCTCCTGACCGGTACCAGATTACCAAGGTCAAGAAATAATCTACTGAGTCTTTTAGAGAGTATGCTCAAAGGTGGAGGCGCCTTGCTGCTCAAGTCATTTCTTCTATGACGGAATTAGAAATGGTCATGACCTTTATAGACATACAAGAAGCTCCTTTCTATGAAAGGGTTTTAGCTGTCATTGGCAAACCATTTTTTGAAATGATCAAACACAAAGAGATGGCTGAGATGAGATTGAAGTCAAGAAAGATTCAAGACCTAGCCGCTCTTAAAGTGGTTGCTGAGCACATCCAGTCTAAAACTTATGAAAACAACCCCCGGAGGGTCCATAAAAAGAAAGAGGATGATGTTTCCTTGATACTACAAGGTCAAAAAGGCAGTCAGAACATGCCTATACAGAGGAGAAACTACTCCCCTTTCCAAGCACAGTCTTCAAATCCTCCATTGCCTAAAGGTGGAGAAGCAAAGCGCCCTCGAACGTTCACACCCTTAGGGGACTCGCTCGAGAATATTCTTGCTCTTCTGACTACTCAGAAGAAAATCACGCATCTTCTTCCACCAGCCAACCCTAATGGGAGGGGTTTCAATACTACTCGGAAGTGTGCTTATCATGCCAGAGCACCTGGACATGATACTTAAGATTGTTGGGCCTTGAAACACAAGATCAAAGATTTGATAGACAACGGTGAGATCGTGGTTACCAAACTAGATCAACCTCACGTGCAAGACAACCCTCTTCCTCAACACAAAGAAGAAGAGGTCAATATGATTAGTTGGAGCAATGGACAGAGTTCCAATTTTAATGGTGAATCATCCCATACCAGCAAAGACGGTGTTGACAGACGGGATTGTGCAAAGTTCCAATTTGCTATAGAACGAAAGATGAAAGCTCTTTGTAAGCAAGTGGAATAATTGGCAGAACTGGTGATCCATCATCATCAAGTCACACACCAGTTAGTCAGCCAGGAGCATGCATGTCTCCTTCCTTTTGTTATGAATACTCCATCATCACCTTCCGAAAGAGAAGCACTGGAGGACAAGGTTGCGAAGAGAGCAAGTGCTAAAGCCCGTTGGGATTTTGTCGATAAAAGGGAATTTACATACCTGGGCCAACCTATGGAGGAAATATTTTAGATGCTAATCAACGAAGGTAGAATCACCTCCCTTCTACCTCCAATCAGTACCCGTTCAAGACGGTTTAACTCTGATGGAGTTTGTCAATATCATTCACATTCTCGTGGTCACAGCACAGAAGAATTCTAGGAACTTCGCCACCTTATTCACTCTCTAATTGACAGCGGTGTCCTGTAATTGGCAGACGATGACAATGTGCTACTCGAGAGTGGGAATACTTATCTTACTAAATGGAATGGGCTAGTAAAAGTTATATCTGCTGAGGCTGGTGAGACTGTCAATCCATTTCCTATACAAGCAATTCAACTCAAAGGAGCTGATAATCCTTTTAAAGTGGCTACACCAGAGCCAATTTATTTACCCTTCAGACTACAGTATCCCGTTGTCAACTTACACAAAGTCCCATGGAATTATGGAGAAGCTGAAGGATCCACCTCTTATACTACTGCCACGGTGTTGAAGGAAAATCCACTCTATCTTCCTTAGAGGGTGATGAAGCCCGCCATAAAAGCAAAGGGGAAGATTCCTATGGAGAAGATTAAGAAATTCTTCCACACTATGGGCCATAATGAAGCCAAGGGGGTTCTAAGCTTAAGAGAAGCTCCACATCAAATCTCAATACTGGACTTGGTTTTCTCTTCCGAGGATCAGATGAAGATCTTATTGAAGGTTTTGGAAGAAGCCTACTTTCCAAAATCAGTGGATGTGGAAAAATTCAACATCTAGTTGATCATATTTTTAACAACAATGTGATATCTTTCATTGATGACGAAATACAGCCCGAAGGGACCGGTCATTGCAAGCTGATGTACATTGCAATTTTGTCCTCCGCGTATATGTTAGCTGGAGTTTTGATAGATGGAGGTTCGTCTTTGAATATCTGTCCTTACGCCACCTTGGTGAAGATGAACGTCAATCTCAAACGGATCTGAAGTAGCCATACGATTATCAAAGCTTTTGATAGATCCTGACGAAATTCTGTCATTGTGATTGAGCTGCTAATTGAGATTGGTCCAAATACATTCAATGTATCCTTTCACGTCCTTAAGATAGAGTCAGGATACAACCTGCTATTGGGGAGACCATGGATCCAAATGGCTGTAGCCGTCCCTTCTACACTACATCAACAACTGAAATACATTGTCAACAATAGCCTAGTCATTGTCAATGCTGAGCCGGAATGTCCTTAACAAGGAAGCCTACCAATCATCAGCTTCAATTTAGAAGTTGAGCAGGCCAGTTTTCAAAAGGATGGAAGTCTTGGAACTGGTCAAACTGACACATCACGGCCAGTGGGTGATAAGTAATCATACCCCTCAAGCCAGCCAGAGGGAGATAATCCATGCCCAGAGCATGAGTGACAAAGCTGTAGGGTGAGATGAGCCCTGTACACGACAATATAGTAAATGGATTTCCGATCCCTGCCAAGAAAACTGACCAAGATACAGCATCTATACGCTCCGCATGCTGAAAGGAGTATGACATGACTATATCATGGGTGAAACAATACCCATGCCATCTAAAAGTGCCAATCAGTCTCAAGTGTGACATAAACCACACGTACAACATGACCGAGCTTCCTGTAAACACTCCCATCGGATAAGTGTCGTAGTATGTGGCCGACCTTAGAGTCTCTGCTATAATCATCGGTATGATGGTGCGACCCTCCCTGAGAGCTCTCACTACCATGATGAATCATATATCCAAATTATCCATGTACCGTGGTATATAGACATACGATAGTATGCACAATAGCAGTACATCCACTCTGGCTAAATGCCAATGATCCTCTGGTGTGGTGAAATCCTTGGAATGCCATGCATAACTATCCTTTGAGCTAAATATATCAAATAGAAAATGCTAGGATATAACATGGCCAGATGTGAGCTCATCCTGCACCACCCTATGCCTCAATCCAGTAAGGGTCATGAATTGCCTACTCATGTCTCCAATCGCCATTTGCACGCAAGGTCTATCTAGGGGTAGCATCATCAAATGTGCATACTCCTCCAGAGTAGGAGTCAACTCCTGGGTCCTAAATTGAAAAACCTGCCTCTCCGATACCCAGCGCTCCGGCATGCCCTCCATGAATTATGTGGGAACCTGAACCATCAACAGGTTCATATTATGCTTCAACAGATAATCTACAATCACCATGTCTGATGGTGACATGCTATCATACCACGATCACATACCAGATGCCACCAATAATGGTGGGGTATGATCAATACGGCTAATTGTCGAAGAAGACATCTTTACGGGTCGTATCATAAGACCATCCGGAGGTCAATGCTGAATATCTCTGGACATACATACATATGCATAACATAATAACATTCATGATATAATAGATGGAAATATGATATAGGGAATGAAAAACTCTACATATATTCCTAAGTATATCATCATCTAATACATCTCTGTACAACTAAAATGCAGGGAAACGGGGCAAAACTTCCCTACATCTAACAGAGGCTTATCAAAAGATATAGCAAGAATGGGGAAAAGCTACCCAATGTCTAACAGAGGCCTATCAAAAGAGATAATGAGAATATACATTAGAAAAAGACAATGGTGTCAATGTCTACATCATCAATCCTTTCCACCTGATGTAACTCCTCCTGAGTCATTGGATCTCTATCCACAGGGATGTCAGGCCTATACAAGGGAGGATTTGCACCGGCAAAACCATATGGGTTACTTGAGGGGCCAGCGCCAGAGTTGGAAGGATCAAAAGTATATGCCTCTGAAGGATCTCTTCCCAAGTGGCAGATAAAGAAATGTGCCCGATCAAACTGTCAATCTATGTAACATGAGTCAGATCACTGACATAGGTTAACCAATCCGTCATCATCACGGATCCTGGAACCATATTCCCCACGAACTGAGTGGCGCGGGTCTAAGCTCCAATGGTATGAGGGAACCACCAATGCTGGAATATCTCCTGAGTGTATGGACCCTTTGATAGTGCAAAGCCGTCAACCCCGAACAATGGGATATCAGAGACGGGTGACTGTGAAACAGACCAATAATGCCTGGCAGGAGGCAAGATCGGCATACGAATCTCTCCTGTAGTGCTCCTGGTAGCACACTCTCTTAAGTAGAGCTCCCATCCTCCATCTGTGAAGAGAGGAGTTATATGGGTGGAAATCACGTGCTCGACACCAGTTGGGTACCCATCCTTAAATCCAATGCTCAAATGCTCCCCAGAGTAGGGAACCCACGTGATGACATCCACTGTCAATAACTCTAGCTCTAGGCGACAATGAGTAAAACCCTCTGCAACAGGGACCTTCGCCAGTATAGAATGATGTCATCGTCGTCCTTGTGGATAGATATCTAAGCCTAACACACTCATAGGACGCAAACATGGGAGCCTCTCATAGGCCCAAAACTACCAATACAAAGGAAACATCTGTTGTTAGTCAACACTCTTAACCTGTACATAGGAAAAGACAAGAGAAATACTCACCAGCAGAAATCGATAGAATCCTAACCAAGCCTAGGTCAAGCCCTGCGAGCGCATGCGCATTCCCCTGAGGAAATAGGCAAAGGTGTAGGAACCCCAATCATAATCTCCAATACGGTCCACGTTTTGAGTGGCGCTGATCAAAGCGAAGGACACCGTAGAAGAGTTATCTGCTATGAAGCAGCCCTTAATGATCATCAGGAACAATCGCCGAAGAATGCGATCCCTGACTCTCACATCATCGGGTATGGGCCCACTCAATAGCCTGCTCATAGCATCTAGACTCAATGGACTTGTATGAACAGTCCTGCCCTTGAGCACCTCTGTCGGAACTCCTAACAAGGATCTGACGGCAGTAGTGGTGATATCTGCCATACAAGGCATTGGTACCCCTCCAAACTCCATACCTGTGATAAACTGCCAATCCATTGGTGTCATCATCACCTCATAGTCCAACAAATAAAGTGACTGAGTCTGGTGAAACCATTGCTCAGACAATGTCCTGAGGTAACCCCAAGGACAACGGCGGGGAAGAATGGAAAAGAACATCCCGAATCCCTAGCCATGTACAATTGCTCTATAGTCATCATGCAAAGTCTGATACATAGAGTGGAAGTTGAACCAATTCCCTCGAGGTTGTGTAAAGCTGGGAACCTATATCAAATGCAGATCAACATTAGAACCCTTTACTCCTTATCAATAGGAAATAAGGAAGATTAAGATCTAACTTTATACCTCATTTGCGTGCAGGTAAACTAAAGGGTGTCGACTCAAGTCACCCAGAAGCTCGGGCTTAACCACCTGAATGCCTGGAAAATCCCTACGGGGAACACGTGCAGTAGGAGTGGGGTCTACAACAGGAACATCCTCGTCCTCGTCCTGGACAGGACGTATCAGTGCCTCCACCAAACGACGAGGCTGTCTAACTGAACGGGGTCGATGCACTTCGGAAGCCCTTCTCCGTACACCAAAAGTGGTCTTGTGGGAACTAATCGGATGATCCGGATCCATATATCTGAACAACAAGTCTCCAAATCACCTCAGAAATGGTGTGGTAAATTCTTACCTAGAGCTTTTCAAAATGCATTTTTATGACTACATGCATGCATGCATTATTTTAACATACGTCTACAGTAGAGTTAAAAATACATGACTACCCAATGCCTACGTTTTGGAAAATTTTGCCATAGTCCCCTTTGTAAATGGGACTATCCACATGCACATAGGCATGACTAAGTGGCCATTCAGTAGCACACCTACCCACAGTCATATACATCCTACATGCATTAATACATCATAGTAAAAAATTTGTAAGTGTAGTCTAATTACTAGGATTATTTTTCTTTTCTACCTTTACACATTTGTCCTCAAATAGGATAAGAAATGACAGTAAAAGGTACCAATTTGACTATTTCAAAAGTCAAATTTTTTGACATCATTATGTTCAGCATGATTTAATACTAGCATTTACTATGTTGAATAATTTTTATAAAGTCATATCAGCATGCATATTAACTACTATGTGTCTAGATGCATTTCATGTGATAAGTCATTTTCCAAGGGATAGAAACTAGAAATGAATACATGCATACGTTACCATGACAGTGTAGAACACTTGTACGATAGAAGAATTTGCAAAAAGTCACCCGAACTCAGCGAATCTGAAGAAGAGCTCTCGGATTTCCTTCGCGGCGCAACTTGAAAGTGACTTATGAAAGAAGCTTGTAATTATTCACAGTGTTTAAATTTCCTTAGATGGCTTTCATGCCCATGAGGTGTTCGGTACTGCTATATATTATTTTCTCAAAGATGCTTCGTGTCTCAAAAATAAAAGCAATCAAGCTGAATATTTAATAATAAAATGGAAGTATCAAAGGCCTCAATTACTATTCAGCACAGGGTTTGAAAAAACCTCTTTTACAAAACCTCATTTCTATATCTTGTTTAAAACTAAATTTTTGTATAAATTCAAACCCTATGTATATAGGTACGAATGAGGCATAGCAATACTTCCAAATAACATCACATTGACCCACACAGACACACACATTCATATAACAGTCTCTTGAAAAATGGCGGTCGTCGTGGCAACACGGATGTCGGGGGGAGCCTAACACCTTCCCTCCGCATAATCAAGCCCCTGAACCCAAATGAATCTCTGTTTCACATACCCGTTTAGCAGTGTCACATCACTAGGTCAATGTGCAAACCTTGCGTTGGTGCAACCAGTTAAAAACACCAACTGGCGACTCTTACAGTCAAATCGTTGACATGATACATGTTAGACCTTTTTCACTTATTTTTTCAAACAAATCTCACATAACATTAGAACACCAAAGAACAAGAATAGAAAAGGGACAAATAAAAATCCTGACGTCAACATTATTCATGAGTTACTATTCATAGGTTACTATTCACCGGTTACTATTCACTCGAATATTATTCACTCGGGTATTTGGGGCACTTTTCATGCCGGGACACTTTTTATGCTGGGGTACTATTCACGAGGTACTATTCTTGAAGTACTATTCATAGAGTACTATTCACATGGTACTATTCACCCGAAAAATATATTTCTTTTCTGTCCAAATTATTTTTGATACATGAATATTATTCTTGAATTTTACTCCACAAAGCAGTATCATATTAACAATTTGGATATTTTTAAACTCTAGATAAATTTAAAGTCTTTAAAATTTATCCTTGATTTCGTTTGATTAATGCTTATATCATTGTCATCATTCTCATGCTTATTTTGTGATGAAAGTCATCTTTGGCTTACGAGCATAGATGGACTGTTGATTGATATGATTATGACCATGGATCATTCAGTATAATCGTGACCCGTAATATTACAAATGATGTGGTAAAAGTCCTTGTTGGCCTGTAATGCATTGATGGACAGTTGTTGGTATAATTATGACCAGGGATTATTCAGTATAATCATGACCATTGATGATTACATGAATATCCTTGGCCCGTAGTGCAGGGATGATTCAATGATGTGGTTTATTTATTAAACTGAGTCTCAGCCATAAAATTGATGAAAAACTTTTTTAATCATAGAAGATAGTAGATATCATGCTCTACTTGACTCTTCTAATGGATTGCTTGTTACGCTGTAGTTAAACTTGATGTTTATTGTATTTTATCAGTTTAACACTGTTGAACACTAATGATAATTTATTCTGCATTATCTTAGTCATAATATTTCTTACTGGGCTAGTTGAGCTCACCCTTTTGCTTTTATTGTTCTCTTCAGGAAATGAAAACGTAGCCGGGACTAGTCGGGGAACTGAGTGATGGTCCGATATGGTGTTATAGTAGTCCTCACTATTCTATAAAATAGCGTGACAATAAATGTAATGAGGACTCTATTTGAGTTTGGATATTGTCTAGAAGACAATATTTGTGTAAAAACTCTCAGCTCATGTTGTAAAATTAAGTTTATATTTGTATTCAGTACCATGTATTTGGCGACCTAAGATGGATGATGTATACCTAGTTTGGGGGTGTCACAGAGGTGTCCAACTCTTATCGAGTTTTAAGGAATGGATTGAGGTATGCATGAAAGCTAAACAATAAAAGACAGTATATGCTATGTGTTAATAACTTATGTGCTTGTGAGTATCAAAAAATGTTAATTAAAATTTAATATATTTTGTTGTCAGGATGTCTAACGAAGGAGGATCCAGTCCAGCTAGGGAAGTGATACCTCATGTACCTAGAGATGACGAACCCCAGGATATTCATGTTATGCGGGAACAGTTGATCCAAGAGGATGAGCCTGTGATCGATCTCAAAGAGGATAGTTCTGAGGAGATAGAGGAAGATGATGAGGAAGAGGATCCTATGGAGTTTCCACTAAACTCCATATCAGCTGAGATGTATGACGCTCTATACGATCGTAACATAGAAATACAGGACAAGGTTGAGGAGCTAAAGGAGTTAGTTGAGATGCATCATGCTACGATGGAGCAGAAGGATGCGGAGATTCAAGAACTCGAATCACGTCTTGGAAACATGGAGTGGGACCTGGTTCATAGAAAGGGTCAGTATGAAGATCTGTTGGCAGTAAACGAGAAGATGAAGACTGATATGGAGAAAATAAAAGATGATTTCAAAGAGGATACAGCTAAGCGTTCAAGAGCAGAGGATTCTTGGATGAAAGGGAATCAACATGCAAACCATGCTAAGGCTAAGGTTCAAGTGAAGAAAGCTAAGATGAACGAGATGGATTACACCTTTAATTCTGCGATTGATAGGGCCCAGGATCGAGTCTTTTAGTACCCACCCGAGTTTGAGAATTCTCCGTGATTCGTTATGGATCGTAGAACGACGTATTGTATTATGGAGGAAGAGCGTCGAGAAGCCTTACGACGTCTTAATATGTCTAGATAGTGAGAATAACAATAATAATAATGTGTGGTTAAGTAAGTGAGTAAATAAATTGTGAATCCCTTATTTTGAGATGAATAAAGGGATAGTATGAGTATGTAATCCAGAAACTTGTCTATTTCAGGAAAGTGAATGTTAATAGCGGTTATGCTATCTTTAATATGTTTTAAAACATTATGAATGAATAAAATATCAAAGTTTATTTGAAATGTTATGTGTTATAGCTTTAATCTTAGAATGTTTAAGTTAAACTTCAAATAATCCAGAAATTGAGTAATGAACTAATAAGCGTATATTTTAACAGAAAATGCCTCCTAGAAGAAGATAACCACGTCAGCAACCACATCCTGAGGGGTCTACTAATAATAATAATGAGGCCAATGTTAACCCAGTTCAACAGTTGGTAACTTTGTTAACGGGAGCACTTGCGAATCAACCGCAAGCTCAAGTCACGACCTTTAAGGAATATAAAGGGGTTGGACTGCCAGAGTTTCAAGGGTCTATGAATCCAGTGGAATCCCAAACCTGGATCATGGAAATGGAAAAGTTGTTCAACATTGCTAGAGTTAAAGAAGATTAGAAGACGACGTTCACAATGTTCATGCTGAAGTCTGAAGCTAGCTACTAGTGGTAGGTAAATAAGGTCTGTGGGGAAAACGGAGTGATAGTGTGGGATAGATTTAAGGAGATGTTTTTCAAAATGTACTTTCCAACGAGTTCTTCGAATCAGTTGGATGTGCAATTTCTGGAGCTAAAACAAGGAACTATGACATTGCCAGAATATGCTGCAAAGTTTAACGTGTTGACAAGGTTTGCCACCTATCAAGTTAATACTGATGAGCGTAAGGCGAGAAGGTTCAAATAAGGATTGAAACCCTGGCTGTATAGCAATGTTTCAATGTTCCAGTTAAATACATTTGTGGTTGTACTAGAAAAGGTAATTATCACGGAAGGTGGAAGCGATGCCTTGACCAAGTACAATCAAGAACAGAAGAAGAGGAAGAATGAGAATGAAAATAAGGCTGGTGGAAGTAATGTTGGAAGTAACAATCAGAAGAGGAAGTGGAGTGAGAATTCGACTGCGGGAGGACAACAAGGAAATCAGCAGAAGAAAAAGTTTGAAGCTTGTGCGATGTGCGGAAAGAACCATACTGGGGTATGTTTGAAAGGAAAGTGGGTGTGTTTTAACTGTGGTCAGGAGGGACACATTGCACCGAACTGTTTTAGTCCAAAGAAAGGAGCATGTTTTACCTGGGGTTCAAAGGATCACATGGCTCGTGATTGCCCTAAGAAGCCAGCGAGAAGTGCAAGTGGTGGAAAAGGAAACAACAATGGTGGTGGTGCATTAACTATCATTGGACCAGAATAGTCAAGTCGACCTACTGCGAGGACTTTCAATATGAACGTGAGGGATGTTGTACAGTCTAAGGACGTGGTATCAGGTATCATTCTGATTAATGGTATTAATGCTTATGTGCTATTTGATTCGAGTGCTACTTGTTCATTTATATCCAATGAATTTACTAAGAATTTAGACTTGCCTCAGGAAGAATTAGAATTTCCCTTAAGCATAGAGATTGTGAATAGGGAAGTGATTCCTGTTAGATTTATATATAAGAATTGTAGAGTGATTATAAAAGGTCACAAGATGATGGTAGATTTGATACCAATTAGACTTGGTGAGTTTGATGTTATACTGGGAATGGATTGGTTATTTAATTACGGAGCAATAATTTATTGCCAAAGAAAATGTGTTAACCTTATGACTCCGTCAAAGGTTGTGTTCTATGGCAGCAAGTCACCTCAACAAGTAAGTTATCTGACGGTGATGCAAGCCAAGAAGTTGTTGAGACAAGGATGTGTAGGATACTTAGCCTACACAGTTGATACATAGAGGAAGAGTGTGAAGTTAGAAGAGATACCAATCATAAGAGATTTTGTAACGCCCGAGAAAATCGAATTTTTATGACAATTAAATTTTTATTTAATTATGTGAATTAAATGAATTTAATTGATTATTATGTGAGTAAGCTATGTGAAGGTTGTTCTATGACCTAGAATGTTCTAACGTGGTTAGTATTCTGGAAACATGTTAGAAATAATTGTTTGGAATTTTCAAGACGAAAATAATTATTTTCCGAGAAATTTTCGTAAAAATACTATTCATCCGTTTCTGTTAGGGGAATTATTTTGAAATTTTGAGAAACGCGTGATGATAGAATATCAAGATTAGATGGAATATCTGATTATATTTCATTTATGGCAAACGCAGTTTTTGCCAACGGACTTAAAACCTAAGGGTTGGGTATATTGATTTTCGAGAAGGAAATAATATGCGTAGAAGTAATTTCGTTAGAGTTAATGTGAGTATTATACATTAATGATACTTTTTAGTGTCTAGGTATAAAATGTTAAGTAAATATGAGGTACGATACGATTATGGAACATATGGTATACGAAGGGAATACGTGAATTATACGTGTAAAATACGATAAGTATTATAGAATTAACCTAAGTCTTAATGATTAATTTATTTAACTTGGATTATGTTTGGTTCAAATGATTTAATGACCAAGCCAAAGGAGATTAATGGGTTAAGCCCAAGTCTAGGCCCAATGCTTAATTGGTTAAGTACAATTCATTTAAACCAAATCGTTGATCGAACCGGTGGGTCACCAAATGGGTAAAACCCATGGGGCAACCCATGGGATGACCCATGGCTAGTGGTGGGCCGGCCACCTTGGTGTGCAAGACAAGAAAAATGGTTGGTCACCAAGCATTTTACTTGGTGACCAAGTGGGAATAGTAAGGAGGTGGGATGTGCAAGGTCTAAATTGCCCTCCATCTCATTTGGTTATAAATAAGAAGGTAAGGCTAGTCATTTGAGAGCTTTTTCAAGTGCCAACCTAGATTATTTGAGAGAGGAAAGAGAGCTAGATTTATTAATCATACACTTGGAAGCTTGAATCATTAAGTGTTTCAAGAGAGTTCATAGAAGTTCTTGAGGTAATAATCCTTACCTTTTCTTCTCCATCTCTTTTTTATTTTCTTTTGTATTGGAGAATCATAGATGGGTTGTATCTGTCTTGTATGAGGGATTAGTAATGGCTTCTTATAGATTCAATATCTATAAGTCATGAAATTTTAAGAATCATAAGGATAAATATAGTTTTGAACCATTGAAATATTATTTGCTGAGATTGATCGTTTATAAATGATTGAACTCCATCAATACGTTAGTATATGCATTTTGATTGGTTAGGGTGTAGATATGAAATCCATGGAGTATTCCATGTGATTTGGCCTAGAGAACGATAGTAACGAAGTTATGGCGAATTTTACGGAAATAGACGTTAAACGTCGAATATGTTGAATTCTCGATTAAGGGTCAAAAGTTGCCGCAAGACTTGAAAATGTTGGTTTTCAATGTCAACACGTGAGATAGGGTGATTAAGAGTTGTGGGTTTGAGAATAGTCGAATTCTGACTTAAAACGAAGAAAACGAGCATTGAACGCTCATTAATGTTTCTAAACGTGTAGAAAATGAACTCAATGGTCAATTTTGAGTTAACGAATTTGAAAGTGTCGAATTCTTATATGACCACGTAGATTACGTCATTTGTGATGTGTAGGCTTTTGAACGGACCAAATCGGGCTTAAAACGAAGAAGTTACGGCCCCGGAAATTTCACAAAGTTGTAAAAATTTTGTGAGAATCAGATCGAGGTTCCGCGTCACGCGCTGCACTGCATATAGTGTTAAGTTATCGCGCCACAGTGCTGGCATAGTGATGTTGTGCACTGCTAAATGGCACCGCAGCACCAGCTTGTTCGTGCTTGCGACAGCAACCACCGCCAGAATGAGGCCTGTGACATCGCTAATCGGCAGCCGCAAATACCAGCCTAGTGCTATATATGTCGCACCGCAGCGCGAGTGAGGGACTTCAGACAATGACTTAGGTTTTGAACTTCATTTGTTCAGGGACCTAAAGGGATGATGTTTGTACACTTCATAAGTGTATTAAAGTTATTCCTATACTACCTATACTAATGTATATGGTATGAAACTTAGGAATGTAATACATGTTAATAAGTTAAGAACGTTGAACAACGTTGGTATTACGCCGATAATGTTCAAGTCCGGTTAATGACTGTTAGTTGAGTAATAAATCGGGACAAAGGGTAATAAGTCTTATTGACTTTAATAAAGATATTAAGTTAATAAAGACTTAGAAGAGAAAGGAACTTGTATAAATAATATGAATAGTTGTTTGATAGCTAATTACAGTGTGCTATTTGAATATATCATGTAGATTCTGTAAAGGCTGTGATCAGTAGAGTAAAATATTTGAAGACGCTGAAAGGCAAGTTTTCTTAATGCTTGTCTAACTTTCATGTTAGCCAAGTTGTATGTGATTCGTTGAACTGAATTGCATGACGGGTTTTAAATAAAGGGTCGATGCCAGATTTATTTTGGCTGGAATACTCGGATGATATAGATTGATTAATATTCATATCTTTCTATATTGAAATGTTAATGCTATCCTATGCCATGTAATTGGTACGGAGCGTGAAGGTAAGGTTTGCCTATGAACAAACAAAACTATTTTCATCGATATTTCGATGGGCACGCGAGTTTGCCAAAATATTAAACGTAAACACGTTTAATGAATGAGTGTTGATCAACATTGAGTACTATAGGCTGATCACCTAGAAGTGCTCGTAAGTTATCGGATGAACGGCCTTAGTGCTGTGGACTCCTTTTCAAGTATTAAAACTAAAAGTTACTGTTCATGGTCTATCGATCAGAATTCCTAATCTATTCTATACCTTGGGAATTGATGTTATGAACTGTTAAAGTATTATTGATTCATAATACTTCATAACTATTGTTCAGTTATGTCGAAATTGTTATATGATTCACGAATGTGGTATTCCTATTATACTTGCTGAGCTGTCATGCTCACTTCTTGCGTGAATCATATAACTGCAGTTAAGGATGAACGTACTGTGAACGCGAAACGAGATAAGGGCAAAGCTAAGATAGATGCTTAGGCATTGTGTAATAGTTTAGTAAGTTTATAATTATGATACATTATGAACACTGAACGATGTAACCGGTTATGAACCTGGGAAGGATTTATACTTTGATTGTAATAAAAAGAAAGTAATTACCTTCATTTTGTTGTATTTCAACAGAATGATTGTATGGATGTTAGTACAGTGGAGCACCATTTGTCGGGTTGCAAGATACCCGAATTTGGGGGCGTCACATGTTGGTATCAAAGCCTTAGGTTTTAAAACTTAAGGGGGGAAGAACCTTAGGCTAATAACCTCATAAGGAAGGTAAAAGTCCGAGGAAAAAAAAATTCAAGTCCATTGAATTAATAAGGTATTGAGATAACTCAGTATCAAAAGGATTAAAAGATGAAAATTAATCTTAAAGATATTAAATGTGATTTGTACTTATACTATTTTGTATTATGTACTAATCAACTTGTTATATGCTATTGTATATGTCGATCGATAACATGATGTATAGAGACATTCACATTGTGAGTGAGGAGTCGGTTAACCAAGTGGAGATTGTACCAATGCCAATGGCGGAGGTACCTATAGTGGTCATAGATGACTAAGACATTGAGGAGTACATCTTTGAGGAGGAATACTCTGAGGAGACTATAGGTTTAGCATCATACCTTAATGAGATGCTAGACATGGAGGAGGAGATGGAGGTGACATCGATTAACACGGTGTTACCTACTTTGGAGCCAACACCTCCGGATGCAACACGAGCAATATATGAGGCTGTGTTGGATAGAAATGTGCAACTGTGCATAGTAGTGGAGAATCAGATTGAGGAGATAACTGCCTTATATGAGGCGAAAGAATCTGAAGAGGCAGACTTTGAGTCTGAGCATGATGAAAAAGTGCTTATGACGGATAAAGCTCGGGACTATAAGAACGAGGTCCTTGAGCTACAAAAGAAACTGGTTGAGAAAGACCAGAAAATAGCTAGGATGTCATACATCCATGAATGTGCTCATGAGGATTTCAAGCTAAAAATTGCTTGTTATTCTATTGAGTCCGTGCAGACTCGACATACCATAAGTCGAGATATAGTGTCGATCCTGGCGAATCAGAAGTATGAAAATGCCGTTCGACATTGTTAGTAGATCGTTAGATCTTTTTGTAAATGAGTAGTGACGTAAAACCTTCTTTTGTATAATTAAAGGGTAGTCTTTTTGTAAATCCCAATTTTTGTAGAAGTCAATCGCGGGATAGTATGTAATAGCTTTTTGGCTAAAGGAACATGATGTAAATAGTTTTGACTATGAAAGCATATTAATATAATGAAGTTTTTATTTAATGTGCTTGTTGTGGTATGAATGGTTATTGTTGATTTAAAATGGTGACCGAGTAGTTAAATAGATAATAACAAAGCTTTATTTATTTAATCAGAATTATGTCGCCGAGAAGGAGACAACGTAATCAAGAGGCTGAGTCTCATAATGAGAATCAGGAGGGTCCTAATAACCCTATGCAAGAGTTTGTTAATTTATTAATGGCTGCATTTAACCAAGGGAGTGGGATTCCTGTAGCTCCTGGGGTAGCTAGAACAACTACCTTTAAGGACTTTAAAAGTGTGGGTCCTCCCGAGTTCTGAGGAACGACGGGCCCGTTAGAAGCCCAGACATGGGTTAGAGAGATTGAAAAGGCGTTTATGATAACAAATGTAGGTGAGGCGCAAAAGACTTCTTTTGCCACTTACATGATGAAGGGGGAAGCCAACTACTGGTGGGAGGCTCACCAAGGTGGGGCTAGGACAGAGAATGTTACGTGGGAACAGTTTAAAAAGGTCTTCTTCGAGAACTATTTCCCTACTAGCATGCAGGGTAGAATGGAAATTAAGATCTTAGAACTTAAGCAGGGGGATATGACAGTTCCCCAGTATGCCGCCAAGTTTAACGAGTTGGCGAGATTTGCTCCACATCAGGTGGACACAGAAGCGAGGAAGGCGCGTAGGTTTGAGCAGGGCTTAAAACCCTGGCTCTACAGTAGGATATCAGTTTTCCAGAGTGCGTCTTATGGAACCATTCTAGAGAAGGCGATAATAGCTGAAGGTTGTGGTGAGGCTTTGTCTCAGTACCACAAAGAGAAGAAGATTAAGAGTAAATTAGAGGGAATTAATAAAATTTGAAGTTGCCGGTAAAGCAAAGAACTTGCCAAAAAAAGAGTTTTAACCCTGGGAATATTGGGGTAAAGCAGGGAGATCCCAAGCGGAGGACGGAAGCATGTAAGACATGCGGAAAGTCTCACATGGGGGTCTATTTAAAGGGGAAAGTAGTATGCTACAACTGTGGGTAGGAGGGGCATTTGTCACCCAACTGTCCTAACCCTAAGAAGAACCAGGGATGTTTTGTCTGTGGGTCAATGGACCACATGGCAAGAAATTGCCCAAAGAAGGGTTTAGAGGGGAATAAGAGTTCTGGTAGTGGTAAACTAGCCATTACTGGACCAACACCATCGGTGGGTAGACCCTCAGCTCGTACGTTTAATATGACTGTCCAAGATGCGGTTGCATCAACGGATGTGGTAGCAGATATCATTCCAGTTAATGAGATAAATGCTTATGTGCTAATTGATTCGGGTGCTACATGTTCTTTCATAGCATGTGAATTTGCTAAGCGATTAGGTTTAATCCCTGAGAAGTTACCTATACCTTTAGACGTTAAGGTAGCAAACGAAGAGATAATCCCCATTGATCATATTTATAAGGATTGTTGCGTAGAAATTAGAGGGAATACATTATTGGTAGATTTAGTACCGATAAGGTTAAAAGAATTCGATGTAATTCTTGGTATGGACTGGTTAGTCAACCATAAGGCAATTATAGATTGCCATAGGAAAAGTGTAAACCTTTGGCTTTCTAAGAAAACCAAGGTAGTGTTCTTCGGTAGTAAATCACCAAGACGCTCTTGTTGTCTGTCTATGACACAAGCTAGGAAGATGTTGAAGAAAGGGTGTGTAGGTTATCTGTGCCATGTTGTGGATACCCAAAGAATGGGAACATCCTTGGACCAGATACCTATAGTGCAAGAGTTTGTGGATGTATTTCCGGAGGAGTTACCGGGTATTCCACCCGACAGGGAGGTAGAGTTTGTAATTGATCTGTTACCAGGAATGGCACCAGTTTCAAGGGCACCATACCGGATGGTGCCAGTTGAGATAAAGAAGTTAATGGTTCAATTACAAGAACTGTTAGATAGGAGGTACATTCAACGGAGTGTGTCTCCTTGGGGAGCACCAGTGTTGTTTGTCAAGAAGAAGGATGGGTCGTTAAGACTTTGTATAGACTATCGAGAGTTGAACAAGTTAATGATTAAGAATAAATACCCATTGCCCAGGATCGATGATTTATTTGATCAGTTAAAAGGGGCACAGTATTTTTCTAAGATAGATTTATGCACGGGGTATCATCAGTTAAAGGTGAGAAAGGAGGATGTACCTAAGACGGCGTTCAGAACTCGTTATGGTCATTACGAGTTTCTGGTGATGTCTTTTGGGTTGACGAATGCACCAGCTGCATTTATGGATATGATGAATAGAGTGTTCAAACAATATTTGGACAAGTTCGTAGTAGTATTCATTGATGATATTCTAGTCTATTCAAAGACGCCAGAAGATCATGCAGAATATTTAACAATAGTATTGGAAACACTAAGAAAGGAGAAGTTGTATGCGAAATTCACAAAGTGTGAATTTTGGCTGGAGAGAGTGCAGTTTCTAAGGCATGTTATTGATAAGGATGGCATTTCCGTAGATCCGGCAAAAGTAGAAGCAGTTAATGAATGGGAGCAACCGAAAATGCCAACCGAGGTTTGGAGTTTTCTGGGGTTAGCGGGATACTATAGAAGGTTCATTACGGACTTTTCTAAAATAGCTACTCCATTGACAAATCTGACAAGGTAGCTTATGAAGTAGCTTTACCTCCTGAGATGGACCGCATTCATAATGTGTTTCACGTGTCTGTGTTGCGTCCTTATAAATCGGAATATAAACACGTAAAAGAGTATGAATCTATTCAGATAGAGAAAGATTTGTCCTATGAGGAACTTCTATTTCAAATTATTGATAGGAAGGAACAAGTTTTAAGAAATAAGGTAATACCTTCAGTAAAAGTGTTATGGAGAAACCACAATGCTGAAGAAGCAATGTGGGAGCTCGAAAGTAAAATGAAGGAAGACTTTCCTCATTTGTTTATGTAATTATAAGCTAAGATTCTGGGGACAGAATCCTTATAAGGGGGAGAGAATGTAACGCCCAAGAAAATCGGATTTTTATGACAATTATTTTTTTATTTGATTATGTGAATTAAATGAATTTAATTAATTATTATGTGAGTAAGCTATGTGAAGGTCGTTCTATGACCTAGAATGTGCTAACGTGGTTAGTATTCTGGCTACGTGTTAGAAATAATTGTTTGGAATTTCCGAGACGAAAATAATTATTTTCGAGAAATTTCCGTAAAAACACTATTCATCCGTTTTTGTTTGGGGAATTATTTTGAAATTTCGAGAAATGCGTGATGATAGAATATCAAGATTAGATGGAATATCTGATAATATTTCATTTATGGCAAACACAGTTTTTTCCTGCGGACTTAAAACCTAAGGGTTGAGTATATTGATTTCCGAGAAGGAAATAATATGCATAGAAGTAATTTCGTTAGAGTTAATGTGAGTATTATACATTAATGATACTTTTTAGTGTCTAGGTATAATATGTTGAGTAAATACGAGGTACGATACAATTATGGTACGTATGGTATACGAAGGGAATACGTGAATTGTACGTGTAAAATACGATAAGTATGGTAGAATTAACCTAAGTCTCAATGATTAATTAATTTAACTTGGATTATGTTTGGTTCAAATGATTTAATGACCAAGCCCAAGGAGATTAATGGGTTAAGCCCAAGTCTAGGCCCAATGCTTAATTGGTTAAGTCCAATTCATTTAAACCGAACCGTGGATCGAACCGGTGGGTCACCGAATGGGTAAAACCCATGGGGTAACCCATGGGATGACCCATGGCTAGTGGTGGGCCGGCCACCTTGGTGTGTAAGCCAAGAAAAATGCTTGGTCACCAAACATTTTACTTGGTGACCAAGTGGGAATAGTAAGGAGGTGGGATGTACAAGGTCTAAATTGCCCTCCATCTCATTTGCTTATAAATAAGAAGGTAAGGCAAGTCATTTGAGAGCTTTTTCAAGTGCCAACCTAGATTATTTGAGAGAGGAAAGAGAGCTAGATTTATTAATCATACACTTGGAAGCTTGAATCATTAAGTGTTTCAGGAGAGTCCATAGAAGTTCTTGAGGTAATAATCCTTACCTTTTCTTCTCCATTTCTTTTTGATTTTCTTTTGTATTGGAGAATCATAGATGGGTTGTATATGTCTTATATGAGGGATTAGTAATGGCTTCTTATAGATTCAATATCTATAAGTCATGAAATTTTAAGAATCATAAGGATAAATATAATTTTGAACAATTGAAATATTGTTTGTTGAGATTGATCGTTTATAAACGATTGAACTCCATCAATACGTTAGTATATGCATTTTGATTGGTTAGGGTGTAGATATGAAATCCATGGAGTATTCCATGTGATTTGGCCTAGAGAACGATAGTATCAAAGTTATGGCGAATTTTAAGGAAATAGACGTTAAACATCGAAAACGTTGAATTCCGAATTAAGGGTCAAAAGTTGGCGCGAGACTTAAAAATGTTGGTTTTCAATGTCAACACGTGAGATAGGGTGATTAAGAGTTGTGGGTTCGAGAATCGCTGAATTCTGACTTAAAACGAATAAAACGAGCATTGAACGCTCATTAACGTTTTCGAACATGTAGAAAATGAACTCAATGGTCAATTTTGAGTTAACGGATTCAAAAGTGTCAAATTTTTATATGAACACGTAGATTACGTCATTTGTGATGTGTAGGCTTTTGAACGGACCAAATCGGGCTTAAAACGAAGAAGTTACGGCCCCGGGAATTTCACAAAGTTGTAAAAATTTTGTGAGAATCTGGTACAGAGGTCTGGAGCCGCGGCGCCAGACATAGTGTTAAATTGCCGCACCGCAGCGCCAGAACAGTGATGTTGTGCACTGCTAAATTGCACCGCAATGCCACTATTTCACGCATGCCGCATGCATTGCGGCATCGAGGCCCCGAAGACATCGCTAATCTGGCGCCCACAATGCCGCTTTAGTTAGTATATATGTCATGCCGCATGGCCCAGTGAGTGAGACTTCGAGACAATGACTTAGGTTTTGAACTTCGTTTGTTCAGAGACCTAAAGCGATGATGTTTGTACACTTCATAAGTGTATTAAAGTTATTCCTATACAACTTATACTAATGTACATGGTATGAAACATAGGAATGTAATGCATGTTAATAAGTTAAGAATGTTGAACAACGTTGGTATTACGCCGACAATGTTCAAGTCCGGTTAATGACTATTAGTTGAGTAATAAATCGGGACGAAGGGTAATAAGTCTTGTTGACTTTAATAAAGATTTTAAGTTAATAAAGATATAGAAGAGAAAGGAGCTTGTATAAACAATGTGAATAGTTGTTTTATAGCTAATTACAGTGTGCTATATGAATATATCATGTAGATTCTGTAAAGGCTGTGATCAGTAGAGTAAAATATTTGAAGATGCTGAAAGGCAAGTTTTCTTAACGCTTGTCTAACTTTCATGTTAGCCAAGTTGTATGTGATTCGTTGAACTGAATTGCATGACGGGTTTTAAATAAAGGGTCGATGCCAGATTTATTTCAGCTAGACTACTCGGATGATATAGATTGATTGATATTCATATCTTTCTATATGGAAATGTTAATGCTATCCTATGCCATGTAATTGGTACGGAGCGTGAAGGTAAGGTTTACCTATGAACAAACAAAACTATTTTCATCGATATTTCGATGGGCACGCGAGTTTGCCAAAATATTAAACGTAAACACGTTTAATGAATAAGTGTTGATCAACATAGAGTACTATAGGCTGATCACCTAGAAGTGCTCGTAAGTTGCCTTAGTGCTGTGGACTCCTTTTCAAGTATGAAAACTGAAAGTTACTGTTCATGGTCTATCACCTGGTTCAGAATTCCTAATCTATTCTATACCTTGGGAATTGATGTTATGAACTGTTAAAGTATTATTGATTCATAATACTTCATAACTATTGTTCAGTTATGTCGGAATTGTTATATGATTTACGAATGTGGTATTCCTTTTATACTTGCTTAAAACTTGCTGAGCTGTCATGCTTACTTCTTGCGTGAATCATATAACTACAGTTAAGGGTAAACGTACTGTGAATTCCGAACGAGATAAGGGCAAAGCTAAGATGGATGCTTAGGTATTGTGTAATAGTTTAGTAAGTTTGTAATTATGATACATTATGAACACTGAACGATGTAACTGGTTTTGAACCTGGGAAGGATTTATACTTTGATTATAATAAAAAGATAGTAATTACCTTCATTTTGTTGTATTTCAACGGAATGATTGTATGAATGTTAGTACAGTGGAGCACCATTTGTCGGGTTACAAGATACCCGAATTTGGGGCAGTCACAGATTTTGCATACATATTTCCAGATGATTTATCGGGTCTTCCGCTGAATCAACAAATTGAGTTCGTGATTGACTTACTACCAGAAATGGCTCTGATATCTAAGGCACCATACAGAATGGCGCCCCGGTAGAGATGAAAGAGCTGATGGTGTAGTTGCAAGAATTGCTCAACAAGAAGTATATCCAGCCGAGTGTGTCGCCAAGGGGACCACCGGTGTTATTTGTTAAAAAAAAGATGGATCGATGCGGCTCTGCATTGACTATCGAGAATTAAATAAGGTCACGATTAAAAATAAGTATCCATTGCCTAGAATCGATGACCTATTTGATTAATTGAAGGGGGCGAGGTATTTCTGAAAGATAGACTTGAGAAGTGGTTATCATCAGCTAAAGGTGAGGCCAGAAGGAAGGTATTATTCGTTCGAAAGAGATATCTGGTATCGACTCTTTTGGCATAGCATTATTCTTAGAATCCTAACCACGCCTCGGTCAAGCCTGTGATTGCATGCGCATTCCCCTGAGGAAGTAGGCAAAGATGTAGGAACCCCAATCATACTCTCCTATACGGTCCACGTGTCGAGTGGCGCTGATCAAAGCGAAGGACACCGTAGATATCTGCTATGAAGTAGCCCCTAATGATCATCAGGAACAATCGCCAAAGAATGCGATCCATGACTCTCACATCATCAGGTATGGGCTCACTCAATAGCCCGTTCATAGAATCTACGCTCAAAGGACCTGTACGAATAGTCCTACCCTTGAGCGCCTCTGCTGGAACCCCCAACAAGGATCTGACAGTAGTAGTGGTGATATCCACCGTGCAAGGCACCGACTCCCCTCCAAACTCCATACCTGTGATGAACCGTCAATCCATCGGCGTCATCATCACCTCACAATCCAACAAATGGAGTGACTGAGTCTGGTGGAACCACCGCTCAGACAATGCCCTGAGGTAACCCCAGGGACAACGACGGGGTAGAATGGAGAAGAACCTCCCGAATCCCCAGCTATGGACGATTGCCCTGAAGTCATCATGCAAGGCCTAATACATAGAGTGGATGCTAAACAAGTTCCCTCGAGGCTGTGTGAAGCCGTGAACCTACATCAAATACAGATCAACATCAGAATCCTTGACTCCTCATCAATAGGAAATAAAGATGATTAAAGATCTAACTTAATACCTCGTTTGCGTGCAGGTATACTGAAGGATGCCTACTCAAGTCACCCAGAAGATCTGGGTTCGCCACTTAAATACCTGGCAATTCCCTATGGGGAACATGTACAGCCAGAATGGGAACCTCGAATGGTACATCCTCCTCCTCATCCTCGACATTCGGTACTTCAACCCGAATAGGACGTATCACCGCCTCCGCCAAACGACGAGGCTGTCTAACAAAACGGCGCTGAGGCTCTTCAAAAGCCCTCCTCTGTACACCAGAAGTGGTCCTGCGGGAACTACTCGGCTGGTCCGGATCCATAATATCTAGACAACAAGTCTCCAAATCACATCAGAAAGGGTGTGGTAATTTCTTACCTGGAGTCTTTTCCAAAATGGATTTTATGATTACATGCTTACATGCATTGTTTTAACATACATCTAGAGTAGAGTTAAAAATGCATGACTACCCAATACCTATATTTTAGGAAAATTTTGCCATAGCCCCCTTTGTAAATGGGACTATCCACATGCACAAAGGCATGACTAGGTGGCCATTCAGTAGCACACCTGTACACAGTCATATACATCCTACATGCATTAATCACATCATAGTAAAAATCCATAAGTGTAGTCTAATTACCAGGATTATTTTACTTTATGCTTTACTCATTTGTCCTCAGATAGGATAAGAAATGACAGCAAAAGGTGCCAATTTGACTACTTCAAAAGTCAAATTTTTTCACATCATTATGTTCAGCATGGTTTAATACTAACATTTACTATGTTGAAAATTTTTTATCAAGTCATATCAGCATGCATATTCAATACTACGTGTCTAAATGCATTTCATGCGATAAGTCATTTTCCAACGGACAGAAATTGGAAAAAAATACATGCATGTGTTACCAGGACAGTGAAGAACACTTGTACGGTGACAGAATATGCAGAAAGTTGCCCAAACTCAGCAGATCTGAAGAAGAGCTCTCAGATTTCCTTCGCTACCCAACTTGAAAATGACTTATGAAAGCAACCAGCCGCCTATACAGTACACCTGCGGCCCCCCTACATGGGTCCCACACCTCTGGCTCGCACCAGTTTGAGTTGCAAAGGAGGTCTCACAAGCTAAAAAGGCCAAATCTGGAATAAAAATGCAACGCGATTGAGCGGAATAGCCTAAAATCCTAGTTTCTCGATGGTCAGAGTTAAAGTCCCATCGTCTCAATGGTATTCGCCTGAATGCAGGGTATAATAAACCAATGATCTCAGCTTTCAGAAACCATGCTCGGCAATACCCCACAAAGGTCCGATGCCGTCATTTGCAGGGCCAGAACCCTAAACAATCGCCGGCGGGGGTTACAACGCAAAACCACGATATATAAAACCTCCCCGACGGGGGTTACAACGCCGAAGTTATCAACATCTACGTATCCCCGGCGGGGGTCACAACGCACATCTTTCAAGCATCTACGTATCCCCGGCGGGGGTTACAACGCAATGTAACCATTGATACATACATCAATGAAGGTCAAGCAACCTTGACGCCATGTCAACCGATGGCAAGTAAACCCATCGAAGCAACCTTCCCCAGCAAGGGCTACAACACAATGCTACCATTGACATATACATCGATGAAGGTCAAGCAGCATTGACAATGCACCCAGCAGGGATCTATCCGGTGATACACACATCAGCGAAGATCAGGCAACCCTGACAGCGACAAAATTGTTGGCAGTAACTCCGACAGAATGAGGGAATATGTTATACACATCCTCAAACAGACAAAGATTTATCCCCACAGATCTCTTAAACACAAGAGGTACCTCTATAGAATATAAGCCGATGTCTAGGATTCAAGACTTTGGTGATAATCCTAACGTCGACATCCTTGAAGACTTGGATCGCATGTCTAAGCCATCACTGATTGTCATCCCATCAGGATTACGTGACAATCATGCATCATACATTTGCATCATATTACTGCATATAGCATCATGTTTATCTTGCTTGCATTTCAAGTGTCTAGGATTCTTTATCCTATCCATGCCTTGCATTTCATGAATATGATAAACAGGGGCATCTGTAGACACTCGAAATTTTCTGCACTCCTATTACTGACATTGCAGGAGGGTAGATTCGTCTTTTAGAGATAACCCTGAAAGACAGCTTACATCCTTTCCGGATACTACCAGAAGTTTAGTTCCAACCCGGAACACAAACCGGGAACATCATCTCAACCCGAAACACACACCGGGAATGTCATTTCTAATCTCGGAGATAACCCTGAGATATGCAAGTCTAAAGACCGGCAACAACACCAAAGAGGATAGTTCTGTCTCGGTGATAACACTGCGATGCTCAGTTCCAGTCCCAGAGACAACACTGGGAGTAGCAACCCCATCCTTCGTGATAGCCCCAAGGGATGCCATTGCAGTTCCGGCGATAACCCCGGAAATTCTTGTTTTAAACACATGCAATCAGCTTCAACCCCAGACATCCTATTGAGGCACATATACCTCAGACTCGGAGCTAACAACAGGTAGACAAGAACACCCACAGATGACAGTGAGACATACAAACAAGCAGCAGTCCAATCTCGGATGTAACCCTAAGCAACGTCTATTTTTTGCTTAAACCGGCGATAACCCCGGTGAGAAATCAACACGTTATCTTACTGTCTCAACAAGATGATATCGCGGCATACCAACAACTAGTCCAATCTCAGCTATAACCCTAAGCAACGTCTACTTTAACCTCAAATCGGCGATAACCCCGGCGAGGAGTCAAACGTCATCTTGTCCCTTCGACAATGGAACGTCGTCTCAACACTTCATACATGCATCCATCCAACAATGTCCCACAAGAACCAAGGAGTGACAATCCCGAGTGACTATTACGTGTGACAGTACTTTGGATAGAATTTGAAGCTTGAAGACCATGGGCATAGACCCCTCTTCCTGACTTCGTACAACCTCTAATACATGTCATTGCATAACTCTCGATACAAGCGATCCGAAGAAGGTCAGATATACCTCATTCGGATGCTCAGATTGAAGTTCTGCAAGTTTGAGCAGACATTACAGTGCATGAGTGCACGTACTATGAGACGACGGGACCCGCGAGGCTCGGATGCATCACGATCAGCTGCAGGTACAACTGCGGCTGCCGCAGGTGTACCTGTAACCATCCGTCTATATATACAAGCCTTGGGGTCAGCCATTTGAGAGGGAGAGGGAGGGAAAAAGGCGAGGAAGCCCTATCCATTTTACTTTGTATACACATCTTTTGAGTGTTTCCTCATCTTTAAATACTAGTTAGCACACATACTATCTTTTATTCGGCGGGAGCTGAGTGTTTATCCATTTAAAGTTATAGAAGTCTACTTTGGCAGCCCACTGTAAGCCTTCTTACATTTTATAAAGCCTTCTTCTCATATAGCACACATTGTTATAGACATTGAGAGTCGTGTTGTGTGCGTTTACCCGAACTTCAGTCCATGGTTTTCATTTCTGTCTGTATATATATACTTATAAATGAATATATTTCATATATGGACTAACATTATCGAGTTATGCCTCGATTGAGCCTAGACTTCACTCTGGAGTGTTTAATTGCTTATATATATATATATATATATATATATATATATATATATATAACTGTTGTCAGACATATCTGATGAGCCTAGATTTACATCCAGTACGTTTACTCACTTTTATATATTTATACATATATATAATTGTTGTCGAACATATCCGATGAGCTTGGATTCACATCCAGTGTGTTTAATGCTTTTATATATATATATATATATATATATTTACATTTTTGTCAGGCCTAGAGTTTACTTCATGACCTTTTACAGCTTTATTTATATTCCATCCTGCCTGGAGTTTATTTTGTGGCAGTTGATCGCTTTTACAACTTTATTTACATTTTGGCTCGCCTGGAGTTTACTTCATGGCGGTTGATTATGTTCATATATATATATTTACAGCTTTTATATATATAATTGCTTACTATTTTCCATACAAATTGTAGTATCATGTGAGCCTAGGAATCATATGATCACAGGTTCAGTTTACTGAATCTAGATTCGGTTCCCGTGATGGACATTTTTTGGCTGTAAGCTGCTTGTACATTATTTTACAGTGTCTGAATTTCCTTGGATGGCTATCATGCCCATGAGGAGTTTGGCACTGCTGTATATTATTTTCTCGAGAATGCTTTGCATCTCGAAAATAAAAGCAAACAAGCCGGACATTTACTAATAAAATGGAATTATGAAAAGGTCTCAATTCCTATCGAGCACAGGGTTTGAAAAACCTCTTTTACAAAACTTCATTGCTATATCTTGGTTAAAACTGAATTTTTCTATAAAAATTCAAACCTTGTGTATATAGGTGCGAACGAGGCCTCGCACTACTTTCAAATAATTGCACATTGATCCACACACACATGCATATAATAATTTCTTTGAAGAGTGGCGGTCACCGTGGTAACACGGATGTCGAGGGGTGCCTAACACCTTTCCTCCGCATAATCAAGCCCTCGGACCCAAAATGAATCTCGGTTTCACAGACCCGTCTAGCAGTGTCAAATCACTGGGTCAATGTGCAAACCTTTTTCGGTTGCGTTGGTGCAACCAGTTAAATAGACCAACTGGCGACTCATAAAGTTAAATCGTCGACATTATACATGTCGGACCTTTTTCACTTGTTTTTTCAAATAAATCTCACATTAACATGAGAACACCAAAGAACAAGTAACGAAAAGGGACACTCAAAAATCCCGACGTCGACAATTATATATTTGTTATAAATGGTAGAGATGAATTAGTAAGAAGATGGATAAGATTTATCTATCGGCATTAAATAATTTATACAATTATTTTATCATAATAAGTTGGTGACCTTAAATATCCTTGATAACCACTAATTTCTTGAGTATATGTACGAGTATGTATCAAGTCTAAGGCAGTGAAACTGTACCCTTAAATGGTGGATTTATAGGAGCTGGGCTAAATAATTCCTTCAGAGAGCGGAGGTATATACGAATTTGTAATCGATCTAACTCACTGTGAAAATAGTGTAGATGATACAAAAACTAATTTGTTGGTTGTTTGTGGGAAACCACTCAGTGTACTATATTGAATACTATTAAAGACTCGATGTGTGATAGGTTTAGATTTGTATATTTGTACGTTGTTGACGAGAGAAGAAAATCGATATATCTTTAGATAAATATTGGTTAGAGATTTATTGATTAATATTGAGATATGGTTAAATATATAGATTAAATAAATTGTGTTGAGACAATCTATAGAAAGGAAAGAGAAATAATTATTGTATATTTTTACTAATGGATATTAAAATAAATTCTAGCATTTGATTATTTTAATAAAAGGGGAATATTATTTTGATATCACCTTATATAGCTTTGTAGGAGGTAATGTGTGTGAGTAAGTAATATGGTAAATATATTAAAACATGTTTGCTATATAAGTTGATGGAAACAATTTATCATAATAGGAAGTAAACTTATTATCTATATATAATGTATGCGTGTGTCATGCATGTAAATATTTTAATAATACATAGATATTATATTAAGAATAATATCTTGAGAAAATGAGTAAATCGTTTTATTATGAGTAGTTCCTATATTTGGAGAAAATATGATAAAAACATTATATGTTATGTTATGTCGAAATACATAATTTTGATTATAGTAATGTACTTCCAAGAGGTTAAAGTTATAAAGGAAAACTATGTTATTTTAATAACTTGAGTTATTATATTACCGCTAATGTTATAAAGAATATTTAAATATCTCCATTCACGATATATTTATACATGTGAACATTGTGATATAATAGTTAGATGTAAATTGAACATGTTATAAATAGTAATGTTGTGGGAAATGAATAAGTAATGAGAATGAGAATAAGCTTAATATAAGCTTGTGAGATATGCCTAGTGTGGCAAAGTGATGTAATAAGCATTCATTAAATAATTTAATGAATGAATAATTGAAAGAATTAATTTGTATGAACAATAATTATTTATTATATAGTAGCTACATCTATATGATATGAAATGAAGTGTGACACTTCAATGGTAACTATATAATATAGGAAACTATATGGAAAAGTGGAATGAGTCAAATGAGTTACATAAATGGACCTCTGTGACAATGTGTTATGTGTGGTACATTAATGTGTACTTTATGAAGGATATTAAATTAAACTAAATAAATAATTGATATTAATTATCATTATGTTAATTGGGTATATTTGAAATGATAAATTTTATGGAAAATGATGGATTGAGAATATCCAACTATATTATAATTAGCCCAATTAAAATAATATTGGATTATAACAATGTACATGAGGTACATTATTATGTGTAGTGATATATTTTTTATGTGGGTATATATATATATATATATATATATATATATATATATATATATATATATACCTATAACTTAATGAATTGTAGTAGCATTAAGTCATTGAAATGTTTTTAATAAGCCTTGTCCCATTCTCTTAATACACGTGAGTAGGCATTTGGTCTATCTTATTACATTGCTGAAAATCAAAGAGGCTAGCATGAGGGTGATAATGGCTAGAATGAAGGTAATAATGAAGGAGGGAGTGGCTCAAATAGTAAACTTCAACCATCTCCACCAACTTCTTCTTGCCCAATGGATTCCTCTTCTTTTACTTGGTTTAAATTGTTGGAAAAAGCTATGAATCGGGTAAGAGCTTCTCTATAAATTGGGAGCCCCCCCCCCCCTAATAATTTATGTTGCTTGAATTCTTGATAGTTATCTAGAGAGTTTGTTGGTGAGGATTGTGGGAGAAAATTATGAGATTGAGAAGCAAGCTTTGTAATTCAAAGCTCCAAGAGGTATAACCCTTACTTTAAATTCTTAGTTTTGAGTAGATGAATTCATAAGAAATTTCATGAATTAGCTAACAATTGATATGTAGGACAATGGTAACATGTTAGTAGAGTCTATGTATATGTTATAAATGCAATGTAATAATATTCAAGCATCAAGAGGTAATAATTCTAAGTTACATGCTCTTGATTTCCTAAGTTTGCACTTTCTTAGTAATATCATGAAAAAAGTTGCTTTTCAGTCACAAAATTGATGGCTAAAAATTGTTGCAATCTATAGTTTTATGTTAGAAGTTGTTAATATCGTTAAATATGAAAACAACAGAAGTTAAACGAACCAATTTGGTTGAGAAACGAATTCGTAGTTAATGAATTCGCTAAACTTTTCAAAACATCAAAGTTTAGTAGGAATATGAGTTTTGGATTAATCTTTGGGTTAGTTAATGTGTTTGAAGTGTTATAATTACTCTGTAGATGTGTAGCTAAGAGTTTAACGAGCCCAATGAATCGAAAACCAACTAATTCAAACTTAAAATGAGATGGTTATGACCAAAATTGTTATCTGTGTGAAGCCTCGTGATGGCCCGCATATAGGGCTGGGCATTGGCGTAGGCGCGCGGTAATGGTGAGGAAAAGGGGCGTGGCCGCGCCCCATGTGTATTGACTGTGACTACTTTGACCTATTCTGGTAAACCAGCCATAACCTTTTCATACGAACTCCGATTGAGGTGATTCAAGATTATCTGGAACAAGGACGAATAGACCTACAACCTTTGTTCTTTAAGGTTTTCAATTTGAGGTCGTTAAGAAGGGTCAAAATAGTCATCTTTGTGACTGTTACATATTCGGAGGTGATTGGAGGGCGTCGAGCGAGCACATACGTAAGTATAGTGCTCCCGACGATGGAATATATTATTCTAAGTGATGTAACATGAAAATGCATGATATTAGACATGAAATATAAGATTACCTTACTTATAAGGAATTTCCTTAGCATGATTGAGTATATTTCTAAAGAAACTTTAGATTTTAAAAAAACAAGTTAGACGATCCTTGAGTCATTTGAATTCTGATATTTGTAGCTTGTGTAAAAGGGTTTAGTCATGTATATAAATAGGTATGAAACATGGCCTTGAGTACCTTTGTATACTATGAGTTGCATAGATGGTTATTTTCCAAAGATATATAAAGATTTTGAAAACAAAGCATTATGCTCATTGCGTCTTTAAGTTCTGTTCTGATCTTGAGTACATTCATATATGATTATGTAAGTGTTATCCGAATTGTGATTGGATGTGCAAGTCTGGCCTAGCTTCTATATAGCAGTCTTGGTTTGCACCAGGAGTAGCGCGGCCGCACCACTCCTCAGTACAAACCAAGCGCGGTCACGCAAGCTTGTAGTGGAATCTGTTTTCTGTAAATGGTTTGAAGGTGTTTGCATGTTTGTGTTGTTACACTAACATGTATTATATGACCAGTACAAATTTGATGTGTTAAAGAGCATGCTAGGTGATAGGATTGAATGTTTAAAGAGGTGATTATAGACTTTCTGTTAGGTTTGTAATATTCATGTGCGCAATCAAATTGCATAAAAAGTGCGGAAGCGTGTAAAAATCAGAGTTTAAAAAATTTACAAACCATATACCCGGATCACCCTTTATGCATAATTATTAATTAAACGAAAAGATAAAGAATAAATCATACCCTTGAAGATCGAGCTTCCTCAGGTACAAGTTCACCTCCAAATCCTCTCGCGTTCAATCTTGAATCCACCGGGTTTGGTTCCTTCCTTTGATCAACATTAGCCACCCATGTGTTTGGCCTCTAGAGGTGATCCACCAAGGAAGAATAAAATTCAAGAAGATGGGTGTTATGGCTAACCCTAGTTTTCTATCTCTATATAAAAGGCATACTCCCAACAACTTGGAATTATTACGTACTTTGTTAAAGTCAACAACCCATACCACCCATAATAAGACTCCTCTTATTTATAGATGTGGGCAACCCATCTTAATAATTAAGAAATTGGGTTTTATTTAATTAATTAAATTCTTTTAATTAATTAAGCTCCCTAATCTTATTAGGGATAATTAATTAAACTCCTTTAACTAATTTTCCTTCCTAATCCAATTAGGAATAAATGAGAGTACTTATATTAAATTAATTCCTAAACTCTTTTAAAATTAAAATAATAATAATTGTAATAATATTAATAAGACTCCTCTTATTAATTTATATTTAATATTTCTAAAATATTAAATAATAAATATTAAGCTATTTAATTTATTCTATCACCATAGATTAAATTAAATATACTTAACATATTATTACGATTATGCCATTAACTTCTTAAATAATTATTCTTCCTTTTATGGTGTGACCCTTTAGGTTCTCCATATTAAACCTAAGTTGTGAATAAATCAATTAGAACAATTCTAATCTTATTTAAATAAATAAATTAAACAATTAATTTATTTAAATAAATAATATTTATTCTACAATAGGGATAAGCCTCCCTAGCGATCAACGACTTTCCGTGATAATATAGATTTCAACATTAATCATTAAAGAACCTTTGAGTAAATAGTTCTGTACAATTCAATCCTTCCACCATACATGTCCCAATTAAATATAAGACATGGAATTACTTTGTCAAGTCTTATTTTATTTAATTATATGTATTTCGATTCTTAAATGCACAACTCAAATAATGCAAATTAGAAACTCCTTTCTAATTTCATTACTCGCCTTAACCAAGGACTCTTTGGGTTGTCATTTATCGAATCACATAGGACATTTCTCTTCTTTTATTAGAAGTGGTAGATTCTTTATTGATCATACATTATCTCCATGTACAACTTATTATACCCAAGCATACCCTTTGATATACCCTAAGGGTCTTAAGGAATAAGTCAAAGTATAACTCATCGTACACAAGATACTATGATGATCTCAAGTCCAAGGATCACTTGTACTACTATCACTACAGGAATTCCTATTGACAGGCAAATAAAACTCCATTAGGTATTCCTTAGCGAGCCACGTTCAGTGAACTTATTCTCTAATAAGCACCTACATACTTGCTTTAGTGTCTCCACACAAATGATCATGAGATCAATCATCCTCATCCAATGAGCAAGCAACGTATGTACCAATCTATCCGGATTCACTAATCCCCAATTTAGTAATCCAATGATTGGGAACTATTTTAGTTTTAAGCTTTCTAAGAATTTAGATCTCATTAGAATGATCATCATCACTATTCTAAAAGCATTGCTTAAAACTATGGGTTTATCACATATTATAAAACAGCATCATGTAGATAATTAAAAGCCTTTAATAAATTAATACTTTTTATTAATAAATTAATAAGATTGTTACAAAGTATATGCTTTATCATCAAACATGATTGGCTTGTATGCATACTACTTTCACTTTCAAATGATAAGTCCAAAAGGTATTTGTAGAATGTAAAGTAATGATTAGAGACTATGATTATTTGACTTTATGGTGACTTATAATCTGATTTGTGCTATGAGTATGTAGGATATATGATGAAAGTTTACAACTAAGTTAGACGTTTACGTGTAACGTTTGAACTTACCTATATGAGTTTTAAATGTGTCAAACACTTAACAAGTCAAGTGTGTGGTAGATATATATGAATGTTGATGTCATATACGAGTGGTTAAGGTATACCTAGACATACCTAGCTATTCTAAGAGTATGATGAGAAAGTGAATTGTAGGTTTTACAAACCTAGTTAGGAAATAATGTAACATTGTTCTTATATTAAAAGTGCATGAAATATGTTACTAATAGATGTAAATCCATGATTATATAACTGTGTAGGAATACACGCAGTGCAGATAAGATTTACGCAGTTAAGTCGTAGTTGATAAACTACGAATCAGGCAAGTCTTTCAGTTCCTATTTGTTATATGAATTCGATAAATGTTAGTTGAGCTATATTATGCTATAAGAATGTTGATGTATATATATGAAATGCATATGAGATATATATGAAATGTGGAAGTTGATTTGATAATATGCTTGTGAAGTAAATCTCTATGCCTGTTATGTGAGAAGTAACATGCGTAGTAAATATTAATTGATTATGAATGCAACAACTGAATATGCTATTATATGTTATGTGCTACATGAAAACTGTTAGAATTGCTGGGCTGTCGAGCTCACCCTTGCAAATAACCACTTTTGCAGGTTAAAGACTCACGATAAAGTTATGTGCTACTTGATTGATAAAGTTCAATAATATCGAAGGAGATTGATTTATTATTTAAATAGATGCTCTTGAACCATGTTTAGGTTCTAGTAGATGTACATGATAGTAGTTTATGATGTGTAATACATGTTAAGTTGTAAAGTTGTACTAGGCGGTACTTAGAGGAATTCAAATTGAGATGTAAAAATTTATATAGTAATTGAATAGAATGAATCATAGCATAATTTGATTCAGGGATTTGTAATTGATTCAAGTTAAGAAATTAATAAAAGATTTTTCAAAAGGATATTGAAAAAGTTTAAATTATTCCGCATATTTATATAACATCGAATATGATGTCAGACAAGAATGGTAAAATAATAGTTTGGGGTCATTATACATAGATCCTGGATATGGAAAGAATTTATATTCTAAATTGTAATAAGCAAGGTTATAATCATTAAGTTATGAATAAAAGATATAATAGTTTGACGATAGTAGTATCTTAGCGAACCGAATTTGAGGTTCAAAGGGACCTGGATTTGGGGGCGTCATAGTTTTCCTAACACCTAATCATGATTACTAAACTTCAACTAGGTACTAATAAACATTATTAAGTAATCGTAATCATAAAAACCAAAACCATAATCAAGAATATGGAAGACTAGGGCAAAATTAAGTTACTAATCTAACCTAAGTAGCTTACAAGTAAGAGGCAAGTCATGATAACAAGTTTCAAGGTTGCACAAGAGCTGATAACAAACCCTAAGCAGCACAAGTAACTTAGCATCAGATATTTAGAGAGGCAAATAGGTGAAAAAGACCAAAAAAACCTATGTTGCTTAAGTCTATAAGTAGAAGCATAACTCTGGACCAAATCCACGAATTCTATAAGCCAAGACACTCTTACAAACATACCAAATCAAGCATGGGTGATAGAAACATCAAATTCAGTAGCCAGAAATCAAAATCAAGCAAAAAGATGCAAACCCTAATTTATAGCTAGATCTTTAATGATATGATCCAATTGTTATTTAGATGTTTAGAATTATGTAATAGCATGTTAGAAAGTATGTTAGATTGATAGAACATGTGTTCATAACATCTAGATGCCACAAATTAGTTTTTTAAGCAATCTAGAAATTTTCAAAAAATAGGTCTGACAGCCAAATGTCAGAGCCTGTAGATCCATGTATGTTAATAGTTAGGTCTGTTAATTGTGTGTTATTTGTAGTATGATATGAGGTCTTTAATCTAGAAAAGAAAAAAAGTTCATTAGAACCATATTTTGCAGGATATAGGTGGTCAAAAGTGGTTAACCAATCACGAAGTTCTGTTTTTTGGGTTACCCAAAAAACTCAAGAATAGATTGAACCGATTACTTTGACCAGCCTTTTAATCGCTTTCTGTTTGATGTTATAATGACTATTTGTAATAGATTAATACCTTGACATACCTACTACATATCTATGACACTTAATTGCTTAAAAAATTCATAGGATTACAAGAATTAATGGTCAAAAGTCATTGACCGAGCATGACCATGTTTTCTGGGTTACCTAGAAAACTAATGAACACGAAGAACAGTCCTTGGCTGTACTTTGACCAACATAAATCGAGACCTTAGAATCATACTTGGTCCAAATCCATGTTACATATATGTACCTTGACATATAGACTACCTATTACAACAAACAAAACACAAATCTATTGCCTGAGATAAAAATATAGAAAATTACAAAACCGCTGATTGGCCAGAGCCACTGACCTTTGCTCGGGTTACCCAGAAACTCAAGAACAGCTCTAACAGTGACTTTGAGCCTCTATAACTTCTTGTTATATGTAGGTTAAAGCATGAAATTGGTCTGATAATATATTATTGCATGAGTACTACAACATCCATACTTGTCCAACCCCATAATCATCAACAGTAGCAAAAGAAATCAAGGTCAAAATGGTCCCCTAGGCCACGACCGCCTGAAACCCAGAAACTCAAGAACACCTATAGCGACACTTCCTGTCACTATAGGGCTTAAGCGATAATGCGATAATAATAGTTTTTTTGGAAATTAATTAATAAAAATTAGAAATAATTAATAAATAAATATAAAAATAGTTTTAAAAGATATTTAAAGTTATTATAATTAATTTTTAATATTTTAAATAAATTCAATAAATATTTGAATTTATTTGGATATTATTAATAATTAAGTTAATAATAAAGTAATTAGAATAATTACTTATAAATAATAAATAATTATTAAAAAGTATATTAATGATATAAAATCATAATAAATGGTTATAAATTATTTAAAAATAGTAAACAAGGTTTTTAAAAATTCTAAGTAAATACTAATTATTTAGAAATATAAATAAATGATTTAAAAATCATTTAAGGGATAAATAAATACTTAATATTCAAAAAAATACTTAAAAATTATTATAAGCTTTTATAAATTGTTATAATGGATATTTAAATTATCTAACAATATATAAAGCTTATAAATAAAAGTTAGTCTATTTATCAACTTATTTAATACTCGATAAAGTCTTTGGACACCGAAACCATATTAAACCTAACCCGAACATTTATAGATTTTGTATTTGAGTATTGTTATCAATATTAATGTGTTAGATTTATATGAATGAACATCTTAGGTGTTTATTAACGAATCAAGTAGCATTGCTTGACTGATATTCGCTCAGGTAAGTTTACTAAACCCAAATTATTAATTACTTACGCAGATTTCTCAAACCCTATTTATTCGTTGAACAAGATTCTATCTTGAATTGCTATTGTTATGTTATACCAAACCTAAACTTGAATTGCCAATTATTAAAAAGTTATTGTTATTGCTTCAGCATAACTAAAAAATAAATTGTGTATTCATATGATATTATTTATTAAGCATAAACTGTATGTCAAACCAAATTGGTTTGGTAAGCCATCCTATACTGAAGTTGTGTATCTCGTAAAGGGATCGATGTTTGGTCAATAATATATTGACGATTAGTGCATGTGAGCACTATTAGGATGAGATGCATACTCCTAGTGTGACGCCCCCAAACTCGGACCTCCGCATGGTCACTCGAATTCGGTTCATCACGTTCTCATGGTAAAACCATAATAACTAAAATAACGCATACACAACAGAAAATCTATTTTAGAATATATTACAATGATTTATTATAATTATTCCCCCAAGTCTCGCAACCTACTATACTTAATAGATTACATAATGGTATCGAATAAAGACCTGTTACATAATCCTACTTAAGTTTAAACATAGTCCACAAATAGTCTTAACATAACATAATAGCTTTAAACATAAAAAAGGACAAGCTAGTCGGTAGCCTTGCCCTTGCCCTTGTCTACTCCAAAGACAGCTCCCTGTTCTTCCTTAACTGAAAGGTTTTAAATGAGCAAGGATGAGCACAAATTGCCCAGAAAGTAATATACAACAAGGGTATAGGATATAATATCACAAGGTTTGAAATATCGAAGGGTTATTTCTCGGATAGTTCAAAGTGTCAGAATAACATCATGAATAAGGGATATAACAATTCAATATAAATCAACAGATATATATGAATTCAACGGCTAACAATGTATCCAACTAGATAAGCAATTTATACTGAGCAATCACTAAGGACTATGGAACTTCCACTAGAGTTACCAATATTAAACTATTAACCAAAAATATCAAGTACTATAGATGATCAGTCTATAATACTTTACGTTATGCATAACACCACAATAATATTTATTCATATGTTGGGGTTTCCAACAACATACACTCCCCTTACCAAAAGGGTTGTCCAACTCAGTTTTCAAAATTTCTGCACCAATTAATTGGTTTGGACAATTTTTATAAACATGCATATAGTCTAGCCGAATCAAATGGCATCAACTCTTTCACAATATTCAAGGGCAATACCAATTTCAACATGAATAATAACTTTCACAAGGTTTATCAAAGTAATCTAACTTGTATTCAAAAGGATAAGCGTACGGTATTGGCCAAATAATTAATGCAATGATATTGCACCACAATAATAATAGGGTTCGGATACTTGCTTAATAAAAGTATGGTTCAAGGAAACTTTCTCAATAATAATTAGATTAAGTTTAGGGAACTTGCCTTAAGCGTAGTTTATCCACGTTAATAAATCAACACTTTCGAATCCTATTTATAACGTATTATATGTTCAAGATGTTAATTAGCTAACACAGTCTTTAATCAAGCTTGACACGATACAAGTATGCACATATGGTACCAAAATCAGTTTATAAGTAATCATGAACCAAACACTTAGTCATTTTATAAACAAATCAAGAATGCTCAAGGTTAGGACCTCCTCTACTCATGGACTTTTGGTTTCAACACAACACCGACTTATCAACTAAGCATCACATATATATATGTAAATCAGTAGGTTTTAGATCACATTTAGCATCATAATTATCATGTAAGTTACTGTCCAAAAGATCAGAATTCATTTTTTGGTATTCCAGACTAAGCAAGCAATTGCACCATGGCTAGAACCTAGGATCGGTCAATAAATTATCGTCCCCCTCGACCTCTACCAAGACCGAAATGCTACCTTGTGGGTTCTGTCCGGTCTCGAATGCACACTCATACTTAATGTATTTTGACATGTTAAAGGCTTTCACGTGCTCCTTAGATCAATCTAGGCCCTTTCTTGTTTATCATGGTTCTAAGTTCGATTATTTCAACAAATTAAGGTCATGAAACCATAAAGTCTAGCATGCTTGCTTTCTAAACATTCAAGATAGTTATAAGACTCATATTTAAGCATGCTTGTGTGTATTCATAACACATACGTGAAACTAACCGCTTTAGTTGAAAATATGCTTTGTTCGTGCTTTATTTGAAATATAACCTACAAGCATAGTATATCCATGGTTACACTACATGAGTTAGTCTCAGAGAGTCGTCAAACATGACACAAATGTCAGATTCTAGTCCTCAAGGTATCATGACAATATTCACATTCTAAACTTACTAGTGAGTCCAACTTGTTCATGTTTCTTTGCTAATCACTAAAGCATAAACTATAGGTTTATTCATGCATTTTTAAGTTATAATAACATGCTTTGCAAAGTCAGAATTTACAACATGTAGAAATCATACAAGTTAGCATATTAGGCTAAGTCTTTCCTTGAAAATATTCATAACATAAGGCTTAACAAGTTTTATCATGCTCAACGAACTAGGTACACTACAACATGCTCATCTATGTGCAAAATCAGTCATGTATAGCTCTCTAGGTTCACAATTTGTAAAACATGATCTTTAACATAGTTGGTTTTCTAAACATAAGGTTCAAATCTCTATTTAAACCATATGTCTCCATTAGTTATGCAAGTCTATGAAAACATGTTCACATTAGGTCAACATATCCATCATACACATGTTCAGATGTTAGTTTAAGTCATAACTACTAGCTCATATGGATCAGACTTGAAACCAAAAGCTAAAAATGAACTAGAACCCAACCGTAATTATACTACTACTATCAATACAATGTGGCGCAATTTGCCATAGAGTACTTCGTAGAGGCGCAGAAGCAGTCTGCTTCGACAGAACTCCAGCCCAACCTCAAAATTTTCACATGATATTACTTCTAAACACTCATAAACCAATTGCAACATGCTTATATGATCATATAACAACTAATTAAACATTACTCAACCTCCTTAACACATAATTCCATGAATTCAAGAATTTGAACTTTAAGACTAAAACTCCATTTTTTACAGTGAATGAAAATGGCAACAAAGAAATAGGAGTTTTACCTCTGTAATGTGATTTGAAACATGCTCCAATGAACTTCTAAGCTCTAGCACACTTGTATTCTCTCAACCTCACTACTTAGCAATTCACAAACAACTTCAAGCAACATTTACTGATGAACATGGTTGCTCTTTATAGAAAAAGTTTACGGCTGGGCATTGGTGTTACACAAAATGAAAATCCAAGGTGCAATGGAGTAGAACAATGGTTGCTCAAGGGTTGGCCAACCATCCTCAAGCTTAGCCATAATCTCCTACACTAGCCTTTTGAAGAATACATAATATAGCCTTGAGTTACTGTGCATTGTACTTAGTGACACTAATAATGGGACAAGAGATAAAATCCTAGCATTTCAAGTTATCTAGGCTTGGTTTGGTTTATTAAAATCCCCATAATGAAATTTTAATATACAATTGTTTCCATATTAGGATTTTAGGGATAGATTATATACTCGCATCATATAATCCATGTACAGTAAATATAAGCAATGAAATAATGCACTCAGATATTATTGTTCGGGCAGTTCCATAATTATTCCTACCACTCATATAATCATATTTTAAATGCCCATTCAGCTTCATATTGTTACATGCACATTTCATGATATATTTATACCATATAGTTTCAATATGTTTAGTCACAATGCTCAAAATATAGTTTTATAAGACTTAATATATATAGCCACATAAATGTCACACTACATCATATAGTTATTTTTGTATTATTGTTCTCATGCACATAACTATCAATATAATATTATTATATTAATAACTCACTTAATTATGTTAAATAAATTAATCATGCACTTCCTTAATTAATTAACATCAATATTAATTAATCCAACCATTTATGGGTTTTCCATAATCATTACTTATCTATATAATAATCACCTATTATTAATAATTGCCAAGAAATAATTAGTCCACCATAACCATTATCAATTAAATAATAATTAATAATCACATATTAATCAACCTTATTAATATCAATTAAAAATCCATAAATATATTACAGCAATACTTAACAATTAATATTACTTAATTGATCATCTCATAATTTCTTCGCCGCTTATCATTACTATTTGAATTTCCATCACCATACCACACAAGGCTTTCAACGAGTTTACCACAAACTCCACGTATTCTCAATTATTCATTTATTAATATGATTGAGTTATCTCATTTCATAATACAAAATTGTTCATAATCAAATAAATATTTATTTCCATTAATATATTTATTTAATAACACGTGGAAATTCTCGGGTATTACATCCTCCCCCCCCCCCCCCCTTAAAAAAATTCCATCCCAAAATTGCTACAAGGTTACCCAAACAGATGGGGATAATCTCTCATCATTCTATCTTCTAACACCCACATTGCCTCCTCGACATCGTGGTTACGCCAAAGTACTTTTACAAAAGAAATAACTTTATTCCTTAAGGATTACTGTTTCCTATATAGAATTTGGACAGGAATTTCTTCGTACGCTAAATTCTTCTCCACCTGAATGGGTTCATAGGAAATCACGTGCTTGTAGTCAAGCTTGTACGGACATAACACGAATATGTGAAACACGTTATGGATGTGCTCCAACTGAGGTGGTAGTGCAACTTTGTATGCTACTTCACCAACTCGTTGTAGTATCTCGAACGGTCCTATGAATCTTGGACTCAGTTTTCCTTTCTTGCCGAAACAGATTTTTCCCTTCCGTGGAGATACCTTTAAGAATACAAAATTGCCGACTTCAAAGTCTCGGTCTTGCCGATGTAAGTCTGCGTACTTCTTCTGGCGATCTTGAGCTACTACAAGTCTGGCCCTTATCCCTTTCATCACATCCACAATCTGTTGTACTAACTTTGGCCCGAGTATTCATCGTTCTCCGACTTCGTCCCAACATAGTGGTGTTCTGCACTTCCTTCCGTAAAGAGCTTCATACGGTGGCATGCCGATACTCGCATGGTAATTATTATTATACGCAAATTTAACCAAGGGTAGGTGGTCGTCCCAATTTCCCTTGAATTCCATCACGCAAGTCCTAAGCATGTCCTCTAGCGTTTGTATAGTTCGCTCACTTTGTCCGTCCATCTGAGGATGATAAGCAGTACTCAATCTCAACTGTGTTCCCATCCTCTCTTGCAAGCTTTTCCAGAATTTTGACGTGAAACGCGGGTCTCGGTCAGAAACAATCGACACCGACACTCCATGTCGTGAAATAATTTCCTTTACGTATAGACTCACTAATTGATTTAAACTATAACGGATCTTGATAGGTAGAAAATGTTCAGTCTTTGTAAGTCGATCCACGATGACCCAAATGGCATCCAAACCTTTCTGTGTGGCTGGAAGTCCTACCACAAAATCCATCGTAATATGCTCTGATTTCCACTTTGGTATTTCCAACGGTTGTAGTAAACCACTCGGTTGTTGATGCTCTGCTTTTACACATTGACACGTAAGACATCTGCTAACGTACTCCATAATTTCCCGTTTCAAATTTGGCCACCAAAAATGTTACTTCAAGTCCCGGTACATCTTCATGCCTCCCGGATGAATGGAATACGTCGTATTATGAGCTTCGTGTAAAATCTCCTCTCTTATCTCGGCCACTACCGGGACCCATACTCTCCCTTTGAATCTTAAGATACCATATTTATCTATTCAAAATTTTACTTCCTCTTTTTCCACGATCCTTCTTCTGATTTTCTCACACTCTCCATCTTTCTCCTGGGCTTCCTTTACTCTATCCAACAATGTCGAAAAACCTTCTATTACAAATAACTTTTCTGCAGACCTCTCCGGGTCCCCTCACTTCTATTTCCAATTTCTCCATATCTCTTACTAACTCCTCCTGAGTTGTCAGTCGAAACAATTTCTCCCTTCCTTTCTTGCTCAGAGCATCGGCAACTATGTTTGCCTTCCCCGGGTGATAAAGAATTTCACAGTCATAATCTTTCATTAATTCTAGCCACCTCCTCTGACACATGTTCAACTCCTTCTGTGTGAAGATATATTTCAGACTATTGTGGTCTGTGTATATCTTACATTTTTCTCCGTACAAATAATGTCTCCATATCTTTAATGCAAAAACTACGGCCGCTAACTCTAGGTCATGATTAGGGTATCGTTTTTCGTAATCCTTTAATTATCGTGATGCATATCTTCTGCACCTTAGTCTTTAGCTCCCCCCTGAGCTCAAAGACCTCGTGCTTTAAATCATATACTTTGTCCTTAGCCAAAATCCTTTCATCATGCTCCTGCTCCCACATGGACTCGACATCAGTCTTGTCCTCTCTAAGCATTTGGAGCTCTGCCTTCAGCTCCTTAACCTCCTGACAATAATGGATATTTCTATCCAACACTGACATGAAAAGAGACATCATCGACCCCCGGGAGCTATCTCTTTACCGCTATAGCCACTGGGTTAAAGGAGACTGTCTCTACCTCCTCCTCTATCATCCCATCAAACACTGACATGAAGTCAGCTTCCCCTGAGTCTCCAGACTCAATAATCACTACGTCTGGCTCTGCTGCTATAGGGTTCGGTATAACCTCTACTTGGTTCACCGACTTTTCACTAATGGCCTGACCCTCTACAAACATCTCGTTTACTCCTGACATCTACACAAAACAATTAAGTTGATTAGTACACGTCAGTAGAATAATAAAAACACATAACATAATCATAATGCATTTTTATAAGGTTATTTTCTTCTTGTACTTTCTTGACTCCTCTTAAGGCTATGACTTAAGGTTTTTAATTTCCCCTTAAGTTTTATAACCTAATGCTCTGATACGAACCTGTGACGCCCCCAAATCCGGGTCTCTTCCAACTTTGACGATGATGGTCTTTACTGCAGTCTTACCATTCATTCATTCATTCCATTGAACAGTCTCAAAAGGACTAATATAACTTATATATATTTGAAATAATATTACATTCCCCAGGTTCTTTTTAACCCTTTCAGTTGTTCTTGTCATAATATCAATATATTACAAACAGTCATCCTATACTATTACATAAGTATGCTACGGGTTCGTCTTCTCCTTGCCCTTATCCTTGTCGGAGCCTTCGGTCCGCTCGATTTTAGCTGTGTTCATATGGTTCAAGCAAGAGTGAGCATGACTAGCTCAACAAGTACTACAATTCTAATAAATAACATGCTTGAAACATAGAACTCATATATCTTTAATAACTGAACAATAGTTACGAAGTACTTTTGATAATTCAAAATAGCACTTCTTTTCCTTCAAAACGTTTTCCAACAATATTCAGTAGAATAAAAATTATGGCTCAAGTCGATGAGCATTCATAAGTTCTTTTTAAAAGGACAACCTGGCACTAAGTCCGTAAGTCCGACATAGCTTACGAGCACTTCTGAGTGATCAGTTCATAGTACTCTATGTTGATCAACACTACATTCATTAAACGTGTATACGTTTAAGTTGTGGCAACCTCACGTGCATGTCGTTAAACGATAAAAACATTTTAGTATACTTGGTCTTTGATTGAAAACCATACCATTATAACTCAGTAAACATTAATCATGCTTGACAAATTCATAATACAAGTCTAGCCGAAAGAATTGGCTTAAGACTTCATCATTCAAAACTTCATGCGAAAGGTTACATGAATTACAAAGCTTGTCCAGACTGAACTGGAACAAGGGTTAGAATACTTGCCTTTGGCTTCTGATTACTGATTAATACCCATACAGTACTCTAAGTCTTTATGATTCTACAATACATAATCATGTAATGTACCACATTAGGTCATACACAAATCAAGTATGTTTACTATTATATCTTACCCTTCATCTCAACGTAATTTCTAACTTAGATTCGTTATTAGGGTTTTTGGCTTTCATTACGTCATTCACATTCCATAAATCTTCGATTGATTATTGACTCTTAATCAACATGCATTAGTGTCTTACAAGTACCTTATAATGTCTTAACCATGTTATGATTACATCTTAATTCATTACTAACAAGTTCCCTTTCCTTCTACACTTGAAACTATTCTTCTCTAGCAAATTTCTTGATCAGGCGCTAGCCAAGGCTAAGAATTACTTTCTGTGACTTCGTATGCTGGCCCTGAGTTAGCAATGTGCAAGGGTTCAACCTCGCGCTTCGGTGTGGGCCTTTTAGGCTTGGAGTCGCGCCGCGGCGCGGACTCTGTGCCTGAGACAATTATGCAGTTTTTAAATTTTTACGAACTTCCCGCACGCATAACTTCTTCGTTTTAAGTCTGAATTGGTCCGTTCAAAAGCCTACGGTTCACAAATTTCATAATCTACGCGTTCATGCAAGAATTTTATCTATTTGACTTTGTTTGTTCAAAATTCACTTATGAGTTAATTTTTAACGAAAACGATAAACGTTTGTGAACGTTCAACGCTCGTTTCTTCGTTTCAAGTCAGAATCCGGTCATTTTCAAGTCCGCAACTCTATAATGACTAATATGACTTCTCTCCATCGAAAACTAACATTTCTGACTTTAAATACAAAATACGACTTCCATTCCAAGAATTTCACGAATTCGACGATAATCGTCCAATCGTGTGAATTCTGGCAAATCTTCATTACTAAGCGTTCTAAATGGATTTTAATCAACATATGATCATAACAAATTACTTAACCCATCTTATAAACATCTTAACTTATTTTCATAAGTCATTAACTTATAACTTCCCGCACGCATAACTTCTTCGCTTTTAAGTCCGAATTGGTCCGCTCAAAAGCCTCACGTTCACAAATTTCATAATCTACGCGTTCATGCAAGAATTTTATCTATTTGACTTTGTTTGTTCAAAATTCACTTATGAGTTAATTTTTAACGAAAACGATAAACGCTTGTGAACGCTCAACGCCGCTTTCTTCGCTTCAAGTCGAATCCTGGTATTTTCAAGTCCGCAACTCTATAATGACTAATATGACTTCTCTCCATCGAAAACTAACATTTCTGACTTTAAATACAAAATACGACTTCCATTCCAAGAATTTCACGAATTCGACGATAATCGTCCAATCGTGTGAATTCTGGCAAATCTTCATTACTAAGCGTTCTAAATGGATTTTAATCAACATATGATCATAACAAATTACTTATTAACCCATCTTATAAACAAGGTAGGTTTTGACTTATTTTCATAAGTCATTAACTTATTTAACTTATGAACTAGAAATCTTCATGCTCATGACTTATTAATAACTTAAGTCCTTCAATCAAAGTTCTCATGCTATATTCAACATACTAAACATCATATGACAACATATGATAAGTTCTTTGTTGCCTAATTTTTAATAGCACTTTACCACGCAAGTATACGCGTTCAATTATAATATTCAGCAAGCAAGGATATCGTTCCCACGAGGAAATAGACTAATATTTATCAATTACTAATTCTAATGCAATTAACCCTATTTTAAACTACAAAATTTTGTAGTTGATTTGAAATTTAAACTTAACAAAACTAATGATTAAAAATCAAAACTTCACAAGAATAACTGCAGATTTAACAGGTTAAGATTACAACTTCCTTGGTATTTCATTTAAATCAATTCACTTCCCATTTAAAGCAATTAATTAATATGAATCATTATCCAAGAATGATTTATAAAATTCACACTTTTTCCAAATCACGTGAACAAATCCTCCTAACTCCGATCCTTAAGACACAAAATTACAAGGAACACCTTCTATTAATTCACTATATTCCTATGTGAATCAAGTTAATTAGGGTTTACGCATAAATTCTTTCAAAGGATACAAAAGACACATAGGTATATTCACATCCTCCATACTTAATCATATTAACCCTATTCGGATTATATGAGCAGATGTTATCATATCCAAATCTTAATCTATACTCCATCTTCCAATTTTATATAGATTATCACAATAATAATTGTTGGCAAAACAATCAATCAATAAGCAAAAGATATAATAAACAATTCAATAAAACCAACTTTCATTCAATGGGAAGGTTCAATTTAAACTACATACCAAGTTCCAGTTTGCAATCTTAATGAAAATTTAGTTCATAATAATAATAAAGAAAAACATCATCCAAATTAATAATCCAAACATCCCGTGATAATTACAAAGATAAAACTAGAGAAGAAGAAAAAACTCAATTTTCTCCAATACTCTCTCTTGATCTTCAAATTTCTTGCAAATTTTCCTTCGTGTTTTTCTTCGTTGTTCTCTCTCTGAAACCCTTGAAAAATTGAGTGATACGCCTTTTCTAAAGTCTCCTCCTATTTTTATTAGTCTCCTCTCATTCAAATTCCTCTTTGGCTTCAACCACCCACTGAAGTAGAAAATCCTCCTTTTATCAGTATAAAGCGCCTAGGCGCCAAACAAGTTATTCTAAGCGCTTTAGGCGCTTGACTAGAAGACCACGTAATTACAAAATGCCACTTCGGCTCTATTTTAATGATTTTTGACATTTTCTCTCCAAAATGACCAATTTGTCCCTCCGGCTCCAACCTACACAAAATAAACACAAAAATAGATAAAAGATACTAAAAACAATTAAAGATAGCAATAATTAAGTTTAATAATATCGGATTCATAGTTATAAAACCTACTCATCATTCTTCATGGTTCTAACAACTTATTAATGTTCAATTTGCTTATTCAACTTATTCTAAGCAAGTTCATTCCTTATTAACTTATTACATGATCTTAGCATACATGTTCATTAATAACACTTCCCTTATCAACCTATTCTAATAAAGATGAAAGAATATTGAACACAAGATCAATACCTTTGAAGTCTAACTTCTTCTTCTTGGAAATCTAACAAAAGAAGCTTTGGCTTAAAAGTGCTTATTTGCTCTACCAAATAAGTGGCTTATACTTGAGAGGAAAGTTGGATGAAAATAATAACCCTCAAAATGAAATGAAGCTCTTGTATTTATAGGCAACTAAGGTTAGGGCATTTTAGACATTAAATCACCCACCTCCTTAATACACCTCCTCATTCATCCACCTCCTTACTATTCATTGTGTGCTCATCACTTCACTTGATCACCACACCTAAACCTTGCCCATCAAGCTTACCCATTTCCTACTTGGTTTGACCCATGGATCATGGTTTAATCTTTGGGCTTGCTAATTTAATCTAGGTACTTTCTTAATGGGCTTATGCTACAATGGTTTGGGCTTATGTCAATCAAACACTTGGGCTTGAAAAAAATATATTATTGGACTTTTACCATTAAGTTAATAATCTTACAAATCCCTTACATTTAATTAAACAACTTAACATATATACATCCATATAATCTTTGTATGCTAACTCGTATACTAAATCATAATATACGTTATCTCATTCTTCATTCATAATAGTACAATACTTTGTATTATACTTACATCCATAATTCATATAATGTATACATCATAATACGATCACAACTCTCTTCCTTTAACGCTTAATAACCTAACGTTCCCAAATTAAGTCCACATGCGAAATATTACGTTTTCCATACAATTATTATTTCATAATCGATATCACCTCGATATTATAACGTTACATATTTCTCGGATGTTCAAAAATAATTCCGGCGAAATTGATGAATAGTGTTTTTCAAAATTTCTTGGAAAACTTTTATCTTCATTTTAGAAATTCAAACACTTTAATTCTCCCGTGGTAGTTAAAATACTACTGACGTTAAGACGTTTCTAGGTTATAGAAACGACATTCATCTTCTCAACGCATAATAATAATAAATATTATTATTTTATTCATTATTAAAAATAATTACAAAATGTTCGATTTTTTGGGGCATTACAACCAAATCCTCTATGCGACGCATCACTGTACACCACAAATCCTCCCGTATCATCTGGTAATGATAATTCAGGCACCTCGCTCAATCTCTTCTTCAACTCTTGAAAACTCTCTTCACATTTGTCGGTCCAAACAAATTTCACCGTCTTCCTCGTCAAATTAGTCAACGGGGTTGCTATCTTTGAAAAATCATGGATGAATCTTCGATAGTACCCAGCTAACCCTAAGAAACTTCTCACCTCCGTCGGAGTTCTTGGTTGTTCCCAATTACTCACTACTTCGACCTTTTCGGGATCTTCTTAGATTCCATTCTCATCCACCACGTGGCCTAAGAATTGAACCTTCTTCATCCAAAATTCGCACTTAGAAAATTTCGCATACATCTTCTCCTTTCGTAGTGCCTCCAAAACAATCTTCAGGTGTTAGGCGTGTTCTTCCTCTGTCTTGAGTAGATCAAAATATCGTCAATAAAACTACCAATAATTTATCCAAGTATGTCTTGAAAACTTCGATTCATCAAGTCCATGAATCTTTCTTAGGGAGCATTAGTCAAACCAAATAACATTACCAAAACTCGTAATGTCCATAATGTGTTCTTAACGCAGGTCTTTGGTATGTCCTCGTCCCCGCACTTTCGGTTGGTGATATCCCGTGCGCAAGTCGATCTTGAGAAACATTTCGCTCCTTTCATTTGATCAAATAAGTCGTCTATACAAGGTAGCGGATATCAGTTCTTGATTGTTACTCTGTTCAATTCGCGATAATCGATACAGAGCCTCATAGATCCGTCTTTTTTCTTCACGAATAACACTGGTGCTCCCCAAGGAGACACACTCGGTCGAATGTAACCTTTATCCAATAACTCTTAAATTTGTATCATCAATTCCTTCATTTCTACTGGAGCCATCCGATATGGAGCTTTCAAAATCGGTGCCATTCCCAGTGCTAAATCTATTATGAATTCGATTTCTCTGTCTGGCGGAAGGCCAGGCAGATCGTCCGAAAACACATTCTAAAATTCACTCACTATGGGTAAATCATTAAGCTCTACTCTTGTTTTCTGAGTATCCACAACGTAAGCTAAATAACCTACACATCCTTTCTTTAACAATTTCTTAGCCTGCATCATCGTAACGCAACACGATTGCTTAAGCGATGAGCTACCATAAAACACTACCTTAGACTTACCCGTAGTCTGAAGGTTCACACATATTTTCTGACAGACAATTATTGCTGCATGGTTATATAACCAATCCATCCCCAATATCACGTCAAATTCTCCTAGTCTAATAGGAATCAAGTCTATGCTCGATAATGTCCTCTAATGTTTTACGACAATTTTGATAAACATATTCTACGTGGATTATCTCTTTATTCACAACTTCTATGTTCAAAGGATCTTCTAAACGTTCTTGGGGTGTACTAAGTTTATTAGAAAATTCTTGAATCATAAATCAACAAGTGGCACTTAATCAAATAATACATAAGCATTTATATTATTGATTGGGATTATACGATCTGCGTCCTTTGCAGCCTCTGGCGTCTTGGACCAGTCGTGTTAAAGTTTGAGTGGTCGATCGGTTGGGTTCATGCAGTCCACCAATCATCAACTTACTTCCTCCTCCTTGGCTTCCTCTAGCTCCACCGCTTCCTTTCTTCGGGCAATCCTTTATCTAGTGCTCTATTGATCCAAGAGAAAAACATCCTCTGATTTTCTTCGGCTTCAGGCAGTTTGGCGATATGTGCCCCTCTTGGCCGCAGTTATAGCAGGTGTTCTTCCTCTTCCAGCATTCTCCCTGATGACTTCTCCCACATTTATTACAAGCTTTGATCCTCTTCTTGAAGTTTCCTTGGTGATTCCCACCTTGATTGTTGCTTCTGTTGTTGTTGTTTTCCCATTTCCTCTTCCCGAAGTTACTCCCTCCACTGCTGCTTCCTCCACGATGCTCACTACCAGCGTTCTTATTCTTCTTCTCCTTATGATACAGACTTAAGGCCTCACTACCACCTTCCGCAATGATTGCCTTCTCCAACAATGTCGTAAAGGAATAAATCTGGAAGACCGATACCTTATTGTACAACCAAGGTTTTAACCCTTGTTCAAAACGTCTCGCCTTCCTCTCCTCATCCACAACTTGGTGTTCTGCAAATCGCGCTAGTTCATTGAACTTAGGCAGCGTCTTCTTGCACCGTCCATATCACCTTGTTTTAACTCTAGGAATTTTACTTCCATCCTACTCTTCATACTTTTCAGGAAATAGTTCTCAAAGAATAGTGTCGTAAACCGCTCCCATGTTATCGTTCCTTCCCCCGCTCCCTGCAGATTAGTTTCTCACCAATAGTTCGCTTCGCCCCTCATCATATATGTGGCAAATACTGTCTTCTGGTCTTCGACCACATGAGCTATAGTGAAGGCCTTCTCGATCTCCTTGATCCAGGTTTGTGCAACTATCGGGTCAGTGGTTCCCGCGAACTCAGGGGGTCCTACACTCTTAAAATCTTTAAAGGTCGTTACTTGGACAGCTTGGGGAACGGGTGGTACAGGTTCATTTCTTCCCCTCAAAGCTTCCCCCAATAAATCTACCAGTCTCTGTATCAGATCTACAAGACCTCTCTCATCGTTAACTGACTCTTCTAGGACAGTTATTCTCCGTCTGGGCGGTATTTTCTACTTCACAAAATTATTATTTTTATTATCTAGTAATAATACTTAGACATTTCTCAATAAAAAAAACTACAAGTTTATAACACGTTTATGAAATAAGGTCATTTATATTCATATGCCAAAGGGTTGCATTACATGTTCCTTTCTAGCATACTGCTATAAATGATAACATATATCCCCTAATATCACAAAAGACAAGGACATACTATCTTACTACCCCTCTAATACTTTTCAAAAATTTGGGGGTTTACCACTATCTCACATCTTACACAAAAGACTGAGATTACAACAAAATTTTAACAACACAAAGATAAAACCACTACACTACTGGTCTTAATCCTCTAAACTCAATCTTACATCCCATGCTCAACGGCGCTTTGATATTCCTTCTGTGTGATATGCACTACCATGTCTCGGTTTATGGTATATCGGGTCTGTCCTTGCTCAGTTGGGTAATGATGTACCCCATCGATCAATCTTTCCATGGTCGTGCGAAGAGCATATCCCATCTTATTCATCTTCCTCCTCTTGCACCGAAACTCATCCTCTAGGTCATCTACCCTATCATTAGCCTCCTCCCACTTCTCCTCAAAGTGAATCCTATCCATCACCTCCATTTCTAACTGAGTTCGAAGAGCCTCCTTCTCTGCCCTCTCACTCAACACCTTCTGTTCTAATTCCTCCAGCTTTCCTGCCACCTCAACATTCCTTGCCACCGCTCGGTGAAACAAAGCTCCCATCTGGATCCCTGCTTCCTTACGGTGATCAATCTCCACTTTCATCTCCTGCATCACTAGTTGCCTCCGATGGTCCTCGTCCTTCAACTTCTGGAACGCAGACTCCCTCTCCCTAGCCTCAGCCTCTAGCTCCTCTACTCTACATCCCAACTCTAATATTTATTCCTCATACTCTCCTAACACCTGATCCTCAAAGGTAGTCTCGTCGAAGTCCTCCACAGGCTCGGGATCCTCCTCCAAAGGCTCCTCCTCAGGGTCAGACTCCACCTCTTCCTCATCGTCATCATCAAAATGAGCTACTACTGAAATAGGTTCTGCTATCAAGGGTGTCTCAAATACTACGTGGATATCACGCGGCTCCTCCTCTACTACTCGGCTAGCTCCTCCATGTCAGTCATCCTACAATCACCAACATAAAAAAACACAAACAACAACTCCATTAGAATGTTAAATAAACATAAGTTCATTATATAGAATGAAGTTACATTTCATAACACACTAAGTCTCTTAAGGAAAACTATACATGAGTTTTATCTCCTTCCTAACTTCTAAGTTCCCTTAAGTTATAATCTAAGGACACTCGCTCCTAAGGTTTATAACTAAGGCTTTGATATCAACCTGTGATGCCCCCAAACTCGGACCTCCACATAGTCACTCGAATTTGGTTCATCACGTTCTCATGGTAAAACCATAATAACTAAAATAACGTATACACAACGAAAAATCTTTTAGAATAATATAAAATGAATTATTATAATTATTCCCCCAAGTCTCGCAACCTACAGTACTTAATAGATTACATAATAGTATCGAATAAAGACCTATTACATTATCCTACTTAAGTTTAAACATAGTCCACAAATAGTCTTAACATAACATAATAGCTTTAAGCATAAAAAGGACAAGCTAGTCGGTAGCCTTGCCCTTGCCCTTGTCTGCTCCAGAGACACCTCCCTGTTCTTCCTTAATTGAAAGGTTTTAAATGAGCAAGGATGAGCACAAATTGCCCAGCAAGTAATATACAACAAGGGTGTAGGATATAATATCACAAGGTTTGAAATATCGAAGGGTTATTTCTCAGATAGTTCAGAGTGTCAGAATAACATCATTAATAAAGGATATAACAATTCAATATAAATCAACAGATATATATGAATTCAATGGCTAACAATGTATCCAACTAGATAAGCAATTTATACTGAGCAGTCACTAAGGACTATGGAACTTCCACTAGAGTTACCAATATTAAACTGATAACCAAAAATATCAAGTACTATAGATGATCAGTCTACAATAATTTACGTTATGCATAACACCACAATAATATTTATTCATGTGTTGGGGTTTCCAACAACATACACTCCCCTTACCAAAAAAGTTGTCCAACTCAGTTTTCAAAATTTCTGCACCAATTAATTGGTTTGGAAAATTTTTATAAACATGCATATAGTCTAGCCGAATCAAATGGCATCAACTCTTTCACAATATTCAAGGGCAATACCAATTTCAACATGAATAATAACTTTCACAAGGTTTATCAAAGTAATCTAACTTGTCTAAATTCAGTCATCTCCGCCTATTCATGTCTTTCATTCATTCAAACTAGTATTATCCTCAAGAAGTCCACTATGTGTCAATTTAGACTCAATCAGTCAACATAGTTGTTTTTACTTGGTGCTATCCTTATTATATCGTTTCAAACAGGTAAAGATTCAAATCATGACAAGAAATCACATCACAGTCTTAACGATCGATTATATACTTGTCTACTCAATTCCAATCTCATCAACGCCAAATAGACTTAAACTATCTAACAAAATTGAAAACATGCAAATATTTGAAATTTTTTTATTTTAATTTTTTTTTTTAGAAAGTAGAATGAAAATTACATGAAAAACTATGAAATGAATACTACATGAATGCAAAACTACTAAATGAATACTACATGAATGCACCCCAAACTTCACCTCTGAATGTCCTCATTGTATATAACAAACAAAACATAAGAAATTAGGCACCGAGGACTTCCTGGAAGATGACGCCTTATTCCTCGTCAATATCCTCGTCTTCTTCTTCATCAACCTCATCTTCGGGGGTAGATCACTTGGAGGGCACGCAGACAATGGGGAAATTGGTAGGGAGCGGCAATTGGATTCATGCGCACAAACATCTCTAGAATGTCTTTTACGCTTCTGATACATCTCTGTTTGTCATTTGAGCTAGGCTATCTGATTTCTTTCAACCCTCAAAACCTCTGTTGAACTCTAGTAGCCACCATGTCAATCCTTCTAGTTTGATTTCTTAATTCTCGGCGAATATCTTCAAAAAAATTTGGTGGTGGCCCAGAACTTCCAGCTGCAGGAGGATTATCGTGTAATTGTTGATTAGGCTCGGCTGCAGACTCGGGAGGCACCATAATGAACCCTAACCCTCTCGGGTGTGGTATACCACCACCCCATACCTTGTACTTCTTAATAAACGAGTGGTCAATCGTAGCTAAGGGAGGTTGTCTAGCTTCTTCGGCATCCCATTTGACTCCAGCTTGTTGACATAGTCCAGTGATCAAAGATGGGTGAGGTAATCCACCTGAGGTCCCTCCTCGAATTGCTTTGTCAATTGAATCATGTATAACATGACCCACATCTATCGTTTTTCCTTGTGCGTCTGCGTAAAAGCAACGCTTGCCCGTTGATTTATAACATCACTCATATGCCTACACGGCATCAACTTGCACAAATAAAGGCATGCCATGCTTTCCCATAAGCGCTTAGTGCGGATGCAGGGAATAAAACGACTTTCTTGTTGATCTCATTAATTTCCATGTTGTTCCAATTACACACAAAGCTTGAATGATCTCACTGTAGTCTAGCTCGTGCTCTAAATATTGCATGTAACCATTATTGGGTATTATGTTCAAGCCGTAGTAAGCATTTATTGTCCTAAAACTGACCTCCACTGATTTTCTGCGAACCCAAATTATGTTACCAACAACATCTTTTGCATTGGCATAGAATTCCTTAACAATTTTAATGACCGATGAATCCGGTTGGGATGCAAAGTTACCCCATCTTCTACTTCCAATCATTTGTAGTAACTCCCCATCTTCTGCCTCTGGCAATAATCCACGCTCAGGAATTAGCGTTTTACTAGAAAGCACATTGTAATATCTTTTGGATGCACTAGCACTTACAAATCTCTTTTTGTCATACTTAGTCGAAGTGCCCGAAGTCTCGCCTCTTTGCCTTTTAGTAGCCATGAGTCTTGTGTGTGAATTGCTTGCCCAATAGACGATGTTTAGAGGCTTAGTATGGGCCAATCCTCTTTGTGACAATATATCGAACACTTGGTGTGCACAAATTTTGAACACTATTGGTAGGCACTCCCCCAAACTTAATTTTCACCAAATTTGTTAATAACTAAGCACACTAGTCGTCCAATGCAATACAAGCAACAATGAGAAGTACCCAAATCCACTTGAGCCAACACAATGAAATAACCAACTTCAACTTACTACCTTAGCTACTATCCAAGCAAAACCAAATAATTTGCAATAAAATCTTGTGCACTTACTTGGTTATAGCCAGATATGATGTTCCAATCAAAGTTGTAGGAGCAATTTTTTTGAGGGTTGAGCACTTACTTCAGATAGATGTGGCTGGAATGTGAGTTGGTGCCCGAATTGGTGATGAAGGACGACCATATGGAGATTAAGTGCCTTGGTTTGGGTAGGAGATTGAGTGTTTGATTAGGCTTATACAAGAAAATGTTGATTATAGTGGCTAAATTAGAGGAGGGTTGTGATTTGAGTGAGTTTGAATTGGAGTGGGAGAGCAAGAGAGTGTTTGATTTAGGTTTGGATTTGTATTGCCCGATTAGGGCTTATATTTTTTTTTAAAGATGCAGCATGAGCGCCTTAGGCGCTTGAGTATCTGTCAGGCCGGACCGCTTTAGGCGCTAGGTGGCGATATGTGTGTGATGCGTATGGAGCGCCTAGCGCTTGAATTGCTGACCGGATCGCTTAGCGCTTGGGGTCTTTGTGTGGCTCTTGACTTGGGGCGCCTAGGCGCTTGGTTTGGCCTAGGTATGGGCGCCTAGGCGCTTGGTGCTCGTCTGTGCTACTGCAAGTGGGCGCCTAGGCGCTTGGCTTGTGCCTGGCTTGGCCGCCTAGGCGCTTGGGCATGTCTTGGGCCTTTGGTTTACTGTTTGCTTCTTTGTGCTCCCAACCTACATACCACAACTTAAATTAAGACTTATTCTAAACCATAACCTAGATAAACTACATTCTAAAATAAAAGAAAACTAACCAACATTAAAGATTCGCCTAAATAAAATAAATAAATAAATAAATAACCTACACCCTTTAGCAATTCAATAACACTAAAAATGAGAGAAATGATTAGAAATATGAGAATTTGACAAATGGATATTCTTCTATTGAGCTCATAAGTGCTTGGCTTCGGTATTTGCCCTTGCAACCACTTGACTTTCACCCAATTTGGGCGTAGCTTACTCATAGGGGGCGAGACCCCGATCAGGTAGTCGTGAAGGCCATTAGTCAAACCCGTCAAATAAGAATTCATGTTTCCTACCACGAAATCAATTAAATATCATGTTAGAGAACATAAGGGTGTAACAAAACCTAAATTATAAAAGTTTAACCACTAAATAAACTAACAATAAAAGCAAATTAAACAAAATAAAAGTAACAATAGAAAATAACAATAAAATTCTGGGTTGCCTTCCGATTAACGCTTGGTTTATAGTCTTCACTGACTTTCTTCTCTCTGTTCTAATCAAAGAAGGTTGATTGATGTCCTTTCACGATCAACACAACCCCCATAGTAGTGTTTCAATCTCCACTCGTTGACTTTGAAATTACGTTTAGCATCCGGGTCTTCCACCTCCACAACTCGTGAGGATAAACTTTGTAATGATAAATGGCCCCGACCAACGGGATTTCAACTTTCCCGAAACAATTTAAGCCTTGAATTGTATAATAGCACTTTGTTTGCCTCCGCTTCAAACTTTCTTTCCGAATTTTCTCATCATGCCACCTCTTAACCTTCTCTTTATATAACTTCGCTTCTCGTATGATTAGAGTCCTAATTCATCCATTTGGTTCAATTGTAAGAGGCGCTTCTCTCCCGCAACATGCATATCAAAGTTTAACTTTGAATGCCCAATAAGCACCGTGTTCTAGTTCAACCGGAAGATGGCATGCCTTCCCATATCTACTAACACAGACGGAGACATCCCTATCGGGGTTTTGTAAGCTGTACGATATGCCCATAAAGCATCATCCAACTTACTAGCCCAGTCTTTCCGACTAGGGTTCACTATCTTCTCGAGGATTCGCTTCACTTCTCGATTAGATACCTCGGCTTGACCAGCTTGTTTGTGGATGGTAAGCAGTAGCTATCTTATGAGTGACTCCGTACTTAGCGAGAATAGCTGAGAACTGCTTATTACAGAAGTGCGTGCCTTCATCACTAATGATTGCACGAGGAGTGCCGAATCTAGAGAAAATAGTCTTCCGAATGAACGTAACCACAACTTTAGCATCATTGGTGGGCGATGCTATAGCTTCTACCCACTTCGAAACGTAGTCCACCGCTAGAAGTATATAGGAGTTGCTAAAAGATGATGGAAATGGTCCCATGAAGTCGATGCCCCAAACATCAAACAATTCGACTTCTAAGATCATGTTTAGTGGCATCTCTTGTCACTTTGATATATTACCCACTCTTTGGCATCTGTCACATTTCAATGAAAACACACGGGCATCCTTAAAGAGTGTTAGCCAGAAGAACCCACATTGAAGCACCTTAGCTGCCGTTCTTTCTCCCGCAAAATGTCCACCGTAGTTAGATGCATGACATTGGTAGAGAATATTTTCCATTTCAACTTCCGGAACACACCTTCTTATGACTTGATCTCCACATTGTTTAAATAAAAACGGTTCATCCCATAAATACTGTTTCACATCATGGAGAAATTTCTTCTTCTGTTGACTTGTTAAATCTGGTGGAAACACCTTACTCACAATGAAAATTACGTAATCGCATACCATGGAGTATCCATCCTTACTGCAAACAAAGTTGTTCATCCGGAAAAATTCATTGATCACTTTGTTGTGTCATCTTTTTTTGAGTTCTGCATCCTCTAATCGTGATAAATGATCGTGAACTCCGATTATTCATTTCCTTTTCGGTCCCCGGATCTCCAAGTCAAACTCTTGTAGCAATAATACCCATCTAATTAATCTAAACCCGCATCCTTCTTTGCTATTAAGTACTTAATTTCCGAATGATCTCAGTAAACACGATCACTTTTGTCCCAATCAAATATGATCGAAATTTATCAAATGCATAAACAATCGCTAATAGCTCCTTCTCAGTGAGTGGTATAATTCAGTTGGGCATCCGTTAATGTCTTACTAGCATAGTATATAGCATGAAAAATTTTATCCTTTCATTGGCCAAGAACTGCGCCCGATCACAAAGTCGCTAGCATCACACATTAATTCGAATGGGATACTCGAATCTGGGCGCTATGATTACAAAAAGCGGTAATAAGTTTTTCTTCAACACATCAAAAGCTTCTAGGCATGCTTGATCAAAGTTGAATGGGACATCCTTCTCCAAAAGATTGCAAAGTGGTTTCGTGATTTTGGAGAAGTCTTTTATAAATCGTCTATAGAAACCAGCGTGTCCCAAAAAACTTCGAATACCCTTTATTGAAATAGGTGGTGGCAGGCTCTCGATGGTTTTGATCTTAGCTCTATCAACTTCAATTCCTTTTGATGACACTCGATGACCCAAGATTATTCCCTCTTGCACCATAAAATGACATTTCTCCCAGTTTAAAACCAAATTCGTTTCCATACACCGTTTGAGCACGAGAGTGAGATTTTCCAAACAATAATCAAATGAATCCCCAAAAACTGAAAAATCATCCATAAATACCTCAAGATTTTGTTCGACCATATCGGAGAAAATAGCCATCATACACCGTTGAAATGTCGCCGGCGCATTACATAATCCAAAAGACATTCTGCGAAAAGCAAAGGTACCATATGGGCATGTGAATGTCGTCTTCTCCTGATCCTCAGGTGCAATGGCAATCTGGTTATAACCTGAGTATCCATCCAAAAGACAATAATACTCATGTCCTGCAAGCCTGTCCAACATCTGATCTATGAATGGTAGAGGAAAATGGTCCTTACGAGTGGCATTGTTCAACTTTCTATAATCCATACACACCCGCCAACCCGTAACTGTTCGAGTCGGGATCAATTCATTACGCTAATTTGCAACTACTGTCATTCCCCCTTTCTTTGGCACACAATGAACTGGACTTACCCATGAGCTATCTGAGATAGGGTAGATAATTCCCGCATCCAACCATTTAATGATTTGCTTTTTTACAACTTCCTTCATGATGGGATTGAGTCTTCGTTGTTGTTCAATAATCGGTTTTGCTTCATCTTCCAATAGAATCTTATGCATGCAAATTGATGGGCTTATTCCCTTGATATCCGCAAGAGTCCACCCAAGAGCAGTCTTGAATTGCCGAAGTACCCTTAGTAGCTTTTCTTCTTGAACCTTATCAAGTGATGCAGAAATAATAACTGGAAAGGTAGAAGAAGAACCAAGGTAGGCATCTGAAGTAGATGGTTAGCAATGGCTTAAGTTCCAAGGTGGGCGGTTTTTCTCTGAGATGATTTTACCTTTTCATCCTAACTTTCCCCAAAATTCATAGGTTCAAATTTTTGCAAACTTCGTGTGAACTTCGGTGCTGAATCTAACATTTGAACCCATTCTAGCACAGTTGAATCATCAAATAAATTTTCACTAACCAATGCACTTTCAAGAGGGTCTTCATTCACAAATTCACTAAATACCTCTGTAGTTGCTTCTTCAATCAGATCAACTCTAAAGCACTCTTCCTCTCCATTCGGGAATTTCATAGCCTTGAAAACATTAAACGTTACTTCTTCATCTTGGACTCTCATCGTTAACTCTCCCTTTTGTACATCAATTAATGTCCTTCCAGTGGCTAAAAATGGTCTTCCAAGGATAATGGGTATGTTTATCCTCTTCATAGTCCAACACAATGAAGTCGGCTGGAAATATGAATTTGTCCACCTTCACTAATATGTCTTCCACAATGCCCCTAGGGTATGTCACTGATCTATCTCATGTTTGTAAAGAGATATTTGTTGGCTTTGGTGCTGGTAATCCTAACCTGCGTGTAGATCGAAAGCGGCATCAAGTTAATACTGCACCCAAATCACACAAACATCTGTTTAAAGAACTGGGGTCCAATCGTCACGGTATGGTGAAGCTACCCGGATCCTTCAACTTCGGTGGTAACTTTCTTTGCAGAATTACGCTACATTCTTCTGTCAACGCTACAGTTTCAAAATCCCCTAGCTTCCTCTTTCTTGCTAAAATATCTTTCATGAATTTTGCATAGCTAGGCATTTGTTCTAAAGCATCTGCGAATGGAATGTTGATTTGCAGCTTTTTGAACACTTCTAAAAATTTTGAAAATTGTCTATCTAATTTCTGCTTTTGAAATCTTTGAGGAAACGGCACGGGTGGTATGACTGTTGTTTGCTTATCTTCTTGTTGTTTTTTCACAACATTTTCCCCAGATTTACTTTCTGAATTTCCACTCTCTTTTTCACCATCCTCGGCAGAAATTATTTTCTTTTGTCCGTCTAAATCTGTAGTCAACTCCTTCCCACTTCTCGAAATTGTAATCGCCTTACAATGTTCATTTCCATCATTCCTTGGATTTTTCTCCGTATCACTAGGTAAAGAACCTGGAGTTCTAGTATTCAAAGCACTAGCTATCTGCCCAATTTGGTTCTCAAGATTCTTTATTACAGCTGATTGGTTTTTTGTTGTGGCTTCAAACTGAGTTGCCAATCTTGCCAACAATTCTTCCATTTGTGATAGCTTATCAGGTTGATGAGGTTGTGGGTGTTGTTGAGATTGTTGATGTGGCTGAAATCCAGGTGGATATGATTGCCTTGGAGCTTGGGCTTGAGCATGTGACTGATTATTACTCCAAGAAAAATTGAGTTGTTTCTCACTCTGGATTGTGATTGTTTGGATAATCGCCTCGCTTCTGTTATAACTGAAACAAACTCGATCGACTCGAGATTTATTGCACATCGATCACTTGAGTGGCTACCCGCATATATTTCACAAATAGTTTCCATTTTGAGGCTGGTTGTACCCAAGTGCATCTATCTTTTTGTAAGAGCGAATCTGAGTTGTCACTTGAAATGATAATGTCGCATCGCATCCACTTCATAAACCCCTCCGTCCTTGGGCCGAAGTCTTTGTTGTTGCCATCGATAATTATTAGCTACCATGGTTTCAAGCAATTGATACCCTCATCACAATTCTTGGCCATAATAGCTCCTCCCATTGCAAACATCTATACTCGATCTTCTTGTCTTTGAATAAACCGTTATAAAAAGTTTGCACCGAAGCCATTTAGGAATCCCATGGTGTGGACATTTTCTCAATGAGTCTTTAAATCTCTCCCATGCTTCATATAGTGATTACGAATCGCAATGCGAGCGAAAGAGAAGATATTGTTCCGCAACTTTGTTGTTTGCTTTTTGCAAAGGGAAAAACTTTGCAAGAAATTTTTGGGCTAGTCGTTCCATGTAGTAATCGAGCACGGTGGTAGTGAATGGAGCCAACTCTTAGCCTTATCTCCGAGAGTAAATGGAAACGACCTTAGCCTTATTGCATCCTCGACACATTATTATACTTGAAAGTATCGCAGATTTCTATAAAAGTCGACTATGTGATCGTTCGGATCATCATTTGGTAACCCTCAAAACCGACATGAATTTTGAATCATCTCAGATTGTCCCCGGTTTATATCTCAAAACTTGTAGCGATGGGCGAGGCCTCGTAATACTCGAATTGAATTTCAATAAACTCCATGCGTAGCATAATCCCACAATGCTTTTTACTCTTCTTCAGCCATAGTATCTTTCTTATCAAGTGCCTCTTTGGTTTCTTTAACCCACTTACGCAACCGCTGAAACCTTTTGTCGATGTCGTCCTCGTAAGGCAATAAATCTAGCTTCTTCGATCGTGTTTGCATACACTAGTCAAGAGCACCTGAATAGAACAGAAAAAAGAAAAGTTTAAATTAAGATTAACGCTATAAAAATCAATAATGACAAAATAATAAACTAATTTCCCCGGCAACGGCGCCAAAAACTTGTTGCCTAATTTTTAATAGCACTTTACCACGCAAGTATACGCGTTCAATTATAATATTCAGCAAGCAAGGATATCGTTCCCACGAGGAAATAGACTAATATTTATCAATTACTAATTCTAATGCAATTAATCCTATTTTAAACTACAAAATTTTGTAGTTGATTTGAAATTTAAACTTAACAAAACTAATGATTAAAAATCAAAACTTCACAAGAATAACTGCAGATTTAACAGGTTAAGATTACAACTTCCCTTGGTATTTCATTTAAATCAATTCACTTCCCATTTAAAGCAATTAATTAATATGAATCATTATCCAAGAATGATTTATAAAATTCACACACTTTTTCCAAATCACGTGAACAAATCCTCCTAACTCCGATCCTTAAGACACAAAATTACAAGGAACACCCTTCTCTATTAATTCACTATATTCCTATGTGAATCAAGTTAATTAGGGTTTACGCATAAATTCTTTCAAAGGATACAAAAGACACATAGGTATATTCCTATCCTACATGCTAATCATATTAACCCTATTCAGATTATATGAACAGATGTTATCATATCCAGATCTTAATCTATACTCCATCTTCCAATTTTATATAGATTATCACAATAATTGTTGGCCAAACAATCAATCAATAAGCAACCAACTTTCATTCAATGGGAAGGTTCAATTTAAACTACATACCAAGTTCCGTTGCAATCTTAATGAAAATTTAGTTCATAATAATAATAAAGAAAAACATCATCCAAATTAATAATCCAAACATCCCAGATAATTACAAAAGATAAAACTAGAGAAGAGAAGAAGAAACTCTGAATTTTCTCCAATACTCTCTCCTTGATCTTCAGCCCTTGCAATTTTCCTTCGTGTTTTTCTTCGTTGTTCTCTCTGTGAAACCCTTGAAAAATTGAGTGATACGTCTTTTCTAAAGTCTCCTCCTATTTGTATTAGTCTCCCCTCTCATTCAAATTCCTCTTTGGCTTCAACCACCCACTTGGAAGTAGAAAATCCTCCTTTTTACCGCACATGAGCGCCTAGGCGCTCAACACAAGCCATTTCCAAGCGCCTAGGCGCTTGACCAGGACCACATAATTACAAAAATGCCACTCAGCTCTAATTTTAATAATTTTTGACATTTTTCTTCTCCAAAATGACCAATTTGTCCCTCCAGCTCCAACCTACACAAAATAAACACAAAAATAGATAAAAAGATACTAAAAACAATTAAAGATAGCAATAATTAAGTTTAATAATATCGGATTCATAGTTATAAAACCTACTCATCATTCTTCATGGTTCTAACAACTTATTAATGTTCAATTTGCTTATTCAACTTATTCGGCTTAAGTTCATTCCTTATTAACTTATTACATGATCTTAGCATACATGTTCATTAATAACACTTCCCTTATCAACCTATTCTAATAGAGATAAAAGAATATTGAACACAAGATCAATACCTTTGAAGTCTAACTTCTTCTTCTTGGAAATCTAACAAAAGAAGCTTTGGCTTAAAAGTGCTTATTTGCTCTACCAAATAAGTGGCTTATACTTGAGAGGAAAGTTGGATGAAAATAATAACCCTCAAAATGAAATGAAGCTCTTGTATTTATAGGCAACTAAGGTTAGGGCATTTTAGACATTAAATCACCCACCTCCTTAATACACCTCCTCATTCATCCACCTCCTTACTATTCATTGTGTGCTCATCACTTCACTTGATCACCACACCTAAACCTTGCCCATCAAGCTTACCCATTTCCTACTTGGTTTGACCCATGGATCATGGTTTAATCTTTGGGCTTGCTAATTTAATCTAGGTACTTTCTTAATGGGCTTATGCTACAATGGTTTGGGCTTATGTCAATCAAACACTTGGGCTTGAAAAAAAATATATTCTATTGGACTTTTACCATTAAGTTAATAATCTTACAAATCCCTTACATTTAATTAAACAACTTAACATATATACATCCATATAATCTTTGTATGCTAACTCGTATACTAAATCGTAATATACGTTATCTCATTCTTCATTCATAATTGTACAATACTTTGTATTATACTTACATCCATAATTCATATAATGTATACACATCATACGATCACAACTCTCTTCCTTTAACGCTTAATAACCTAACGTTCCCAAATTAAGTCCACATGCGAAATATTACGTTTTCCATACAATTATTATTTCATAATCGATATCACCTCGATATTATAACGTTACATATTTCTCGGAAGTTCAAAAATAATTCCCGAGCAGAAATTGATGAATAGTGTTTTTCGGAAAATTTCTTGGAAAACTTTTATTTTCATTTTAGAAATTCAAACACTTTAATTCTCCCACGTAGTTAAAATACTACGACGTTCCGACGTTTCTAGGTTATAGAACGACATTCATCTTCTCAACACATAATAATAATAAATAATATTATTTTATTCATTATTAAAAATAATTACAAAATGTTCAATTTTTTGGGGCATTACAACCAAATCCTCTATGCGACGCATCACTGTACACCACAAATCCTCCCGTATCATCTGGTAATGATAATTCAGGCACCTCGCTCAATCTCTTCTTCAACTCTTGAAAACTCTCTTCACATTTGTCGGTCCAAACAAATTTCACCGTCTTCCTCGTCAAATTAGTCAACGGGGTTGCTATCTTTGAAAAATCATGGATGAATCTTCGATAGTACCCAGCTAACCCTAAGAAACTTCTCACCTCCGTCGGAGTTCTTGGTTGTTCCCAATTACTCACTACTTCGACCTTTTCGGGATCTTCTGAGATTCCATTCTCATCCACCACGTGGCCTAAGAATTGAACCTTCTTCATCCAAAATTCGCACTTAGAAAATTTCGCATACATCTTCTCCTTTCGTAGTGCCTCCAAAACAATCTTCAGGTGTTCGGCGTGTTCTTCCTCTGTCTTCGAGTAGATCAAAATATCGTCAATAAAAACTACCACGAATTTATCCAAGTATGTCTTGAAAACTCGATTCATCAAGTCCATGAATGCTGCCGGAGCATTAGTCAAACCAAATAACATTACCAAAAACTCGTAATGTCCATAACGGGTTCTTAACGCAGTCTTTGGTATGTCCTCGTCCCGCACTTTCAGTTGGTGATATCCCGTCTGCAAGTCGATCTTCGAGAAACATTTCGCTCCTTTCAGTTGATCAAATAAGTCGTCTATACAAGGTAGCGGATATCTGTTCTTGATTGTTACTCTGTTCAATTCGCGATAATCGATACAGAGCCTCATAGATCCGTCCTTTTTCTTCACGAATAACACTGGTGCTCCCCAAGGAGACACACTCGGTCGAATGTAACCTTTATCCAATAACTCTTAAATTTGTATCATCAATTCCTTCATTTCTACTGGAGCCATCCGATATGGAGCTTTCAAAATCGGTGCCATTCCCGGTGCTAAATCTATTATGAATTCGATTTCTCTGTCTGGCGGAAGGCCAGGCAGATCGTCCGAAAACACATTCTAAAATTCACTCACTATGGGTAAATCATTAAGCTCTACTCCTGTTTTCTGAGTATCCACAACGTAAGCTAAATAACCTACACATCCTTTCTTTAACAATTTCTTAGCCTGCATCATCGTAACGCAACACGATTGCTTAAGCGATGAGCTACCATAAAACACTACCTTAGACTTACCCGTAGTCTGAAGGTTCACACATTTTTTCTGACAAACAATTATTGCTGCATGGTTATATAACCAATCCATCCCCAATATCACGTCAAATTCTCCTAGTCTAATAGGAATCAAGTCTATGCTCAGATAATGTCCTCTAATGTTTGCGCGACAATTTTGATAAACATATTCTACAGGGATTATCTCTTTATTCACAACTTCTATGTTCAAAGGATCTTCTAAACGTTCTTGGGGTGTACTAAGTTTATTAGAAAATTCTTCAGATACAAACGAACAAGTGGCACCCGAATCAAATAATACATAAGCATTTATATTATTGATTGGGATTATACCTGATACCGCGTCCTTTGCAGCTACGGCGTCTTGGACGGTCATGTTAAAGGTTCGAGTGGTCGATCGGTTGGGTTGCGCAGGTCCACCAATCATCAACTTACTTCCTCCTCCTTGGCTTCCTCTAGCTCCACCGCTTCCTTTCTTCGGGCAATCCTTTATCTGGTGCTCTATTGATCCAAGAGCAAAACATCCTCCCGATTTTCTTGACTTGAGCGGTTTGGCGATATATGTGCCCCTCTTGGCCGCAGTTATAGCAGGTGTTCTTCCTCTTCCAGCATTCTCCCTGATGACTTCTCCCACATTTATTACAAGCTTTGATCCTCTTCTTGAAGTTTCCTTGGTGATTCCCACCTTGATTGTTGCTTCTGTTGTTGTTGTTTTCCCATTTCCTCTTCCCGAAGTTACTCCCTCCATCGCCGCTTCCTCCACGATGCTCACTACCAAATAGTTCTTATTCTTCTTCTCCTTATGATACAGACTTAAGGCCTCACTACCACCTTCCGCAATGATTGCCTTCTCCAACAATTTCGTAAAGGAATAAATCTGGAAGACCGATACCTTATTGTACAACCAAGGTTTTAACCCTTGTTCAAAACGTCTCGCCTTCCTCTCCTCATCCACAACTTGGTGTTCTACAAATCGCGCTAGTTCATTGAACTTAGCTGCGTACTGCGCCACCATCATATCACCTTGTTTTAACTCTAGGAATTTTACTTCCATCCTACTCTTCATACTTTTCAGGAAATAGTTCTCAAAGAATAGTGTCGTAAACCGCTCCCATGTTATCGTTCCTTCCCCCGCTCTCTGTAGATTAGTTTCTCACCAATAGTTTGCTTCGCCCCTCATCATATATGTGGCAAATACTGTCTTCTGGTCTTCGACCACATGAGCTATAGTGAAGGCCTTCTCGATCTCCTTGATCCAGGTTTGTACAACTATCGGGTCAGTGGTTCCCGCGAACTCAGGGGGTCCTACACTCTTAAAATCTTTAAAGGTCGTTACTTGGACAGCTTGGGGAACGGGTGGTACAGGTTCATTTCTTCCCCTCAAAGCTTCCCCCAATAAATCTACCAGTCTCTGTATCAGATCTACAAGACCTCTCTCATCGTTAACTGACTCTTCTAGGACAGTTATTCTCCGTCTGGGCGGCATTTTCTGCTTCACAAAATTATTATATTTATTATCTAGTAATAATACTTAGACATTTCTCAATAAAACAAACTACAAGTTTATAACACGTTTATGAAATAAGGTCATTTATATTCATATGCCAAAGGGTTGCATTACATGTTCCTTTCTAGCATACTGCTATAAATGATAACATATATCCCCTAATATCACAAAAGACAAGGACATACTATCTTACTACCCCTCTAATACTTTTCAAAAATTTGGGGGTTTACCACTATCTCACATCTTACACAAAAGACTGAGATTACAACAAAATTTTAACAACACAAAGATAAAACCACTACACTACTGGTCTTAATCCTCTAAACTCAATCTAACATCCCATGCTCAACGGCGCTTTGATATTCCTTCTGTGTGATATGCACTACCATGTCTCGGTTTATGGTATATCGGGTCTGTCCTTGCTCAGTTGGGTAATGATGTACCCCATCGATCAATCTCTCCATGGTCGTGCGAAGAGCATATCCCATCTTATTCATCTTCCTCCTCTTGCACCGAAACTCATCCTCTAGGTCATCTACCCTATCATTAGCCTCCTCCCACTTCTCCTCGAAGTGAATCCTATCCATCACCTCCATTTCTAACTGAGTTCGAAGAGCCTCCTTCTCTGCCCTCTCACTCAACACCTTCTGTTCTAATTCCTCCAGCTTTCCTGCCACCTCAACATTCCTTGCCACCGCTTCGGTGAAACAAAGCTCCCATCCGATCCCCTCGCTTCCTTACGGTGATCAATCTCCACTTTCATCTCCTGCATCACTAGTTGCCTCCGATGGTCCTCGTCCTTCAACTTCTGGAACGCAGACTCCCTCTCCCTAGCCTCAGCCTCTAGCTCTTCTACTCTACATCCCAACTCTAATATTTGTTCCTCATACTCTCCTAACACCGATCCTCAAAGGTAGTCTCGTCAAGTCCTCCACAGTGCTCTGGATCCTCCTCCAAAGGCTCCTCCTCGTGGTCGACTCCACCTCTTCCTCATCATCATCATCAAAATGAGCTACCATCAAAATAGGTTCTGCTTATCAAGGGTGTCTCAAATACTACGTGGATATCACGCGGCTCCTCCTCTACTACTCGGCTAGCTCCTCCATGTCAGTCATCCTACAATCACCAACATAAAAAAACACAAACAACAACTCCATTAGAATGTTAAATAAACATAAGTTCATTATATAGAATGAAGTTACATTTCATAACACACTAAGTCTCTTAAGGAAAACTATACATGAGTTTTATCTCCTTCCTAACTTCTAAGTTCCCTTAAGTTATAATCTAAGGACACTCGCTCCTAAGGTTTATAACTAAGGCTTTGATATCAACCTGTGATGCCCCCAAACTCAAACCTCCACATAGTCACTCGAATTCGGTTCATCACATTCTCATGGTAAAACCATAATAACTAAAATAACGTATACACAACGAAAAATCTTTTAGAATAATATAAAATGAATTATTATAATTATTCCCCCAAGTCTCGCAACCTACACAAAGATTAATAGATTACATAATAGTATCGAATAAAGACCTATTACATAATCCTACTTAAGTTTAAACATAGTCCACAAATAGTCTTAACATAACATAATAGCTTTTAAACATAAAAGGACAAGCTAGTCGGTAGCCTTGCCCTTGCCCTTGTCTCGCTCCAGAGACACCTCCCCTGTTCTTCTTCTTAATTGAAAGGTTTTAAATGAGCAAGGATGAGCACAAATTGCCCAAATAAGTAATATACAACAAGGGTGTAGGATATAATATCACAAGGTTTGAAATATCGAAGGGTTATTTCTCAGATAGTTCAGAGTGTCAGAATAACATCATTAATAAGGGATATAATAATTCAATATAAATCAACAGATATATATGAATTCAATGGCTAACAATGTATCCAACTAGATAAGCAATTTATACTGAGCAGTCACTAAGGACTATGGAACTTCCACTAGAGTTACCAATATTAAACTGATAACCAAAAATATCAAGTACTATAGATGATCAGTCTACAATAATTTACGTTATGCATAACACCACAATAATATTTATTCATGTGTTGGGGTTTCCAACAACATACACGCCCCTTACCAAAAAAGTTGTCCAACTCAGTTTTCAAAATTTCTGCACCAATTAATTGGTTTGGACAATTTTTATAAACATGCATATAGTCTAGCCGAATCAAATGGCATCAACTCTTTCACAATATTCAAGGGCAATACCAATTTCAACATGAATAATAACTTTCACAAGGTTTATCAAGGTAATCTAACTTGTATAAAAAAGGATAAGCTTACGGTATTGGCCAAATAATTAATGCAATGATATTGCACCACAATAATAATAGGGTTCGGAAACTTGCTCAATAAAAGTAAGGTTCAAGGAAACTTGCTCAATAATAATTAGAGTAAGTTTAGGGAACTTGCCTTAAGCGTAGTTTATCTACGTTAATAAATCAACACTTTAGAATCCTATTTATAACGCATTATATGTTCAAGATGTTAATTAGCTAACATAGTCTTTAATCAAGCTGGACACGATACAAGTATGCACATATGGTATCAAAATCAGTTTATAAGTAATCATGAACTAAACACTTAGTCATTTTATAAACAAATCAAGAATTCTCAAGGTTAGGACCTCCTCTACTCATGGACTTTTTGTTTCAACGCAACACCAAGTTATCAACTAAGCATCACACATATATATGTACATTAGTAGGTTTTAGATCACATTTAGCATCACAAGTATCATGTAAGTTACTGTCCAAAATATCATAATTCATTTTCTGGTATTCCAGACTGGAGCAGTTACGCCATGGCTAGGCCTAGGATCGGCGCAGCTGCGCCGTCCCCTGACCATGTCAAGACTCGGCTGCTACCTTGTGGGTTCTGTCTGGTCTCGAACGCACACTCATACTTAATGTATTTTGACATGTTAAAGGCTTTCACATGCTCCTTAGATCAATCTAGGCCCTTTCTTGTATATCATGGTTCTAAGTTCGATTATTTAACCAAATTAAGGTCATGAAACCACAAAGTCTAGCATGCTTGCTTTCTAAACATTCAAGATAGTTATAAGACTCATATTTAGGCATGCTTGTGTGTATTCATAACACATACATGAAACTAACACCGCTTTAGTTGAAAATATGCTTTATTCGTGCTTTATTTGAAATATAACCTACAAGCATAGTATATCCATGGTTACACTGTATGAGTTAGTCTCGGAGAGTCATCAAACATGATCACAAATGTCAGATTCTAGTCCTCAAGGTATCATGACAATATTTACATGCTAAACATACTAGTGAGTCTAACTTGTTCATGTTTCTTTGCTAATCACTTAAGCATAAGCTAAAGGTTTATTCATGCATTTCTAAATTATAATAACATGCTTTGCAAAGTCAGAATTTACAATATGTAGAATTCATACAAGTTAGCATACTAGGCTAAGTCTTTCCTTGAAAATATTCCTAACATAAGGCTTAACAAGTTTTATCATGCTCAACATACTAGGTACACTACAACATGCTCATCTATGTGCAAAATCAGTCATTCATAGCTCTCTAGGTTCACAATTTGTAGAACATGATCTTTAACATAGTTGGTTTTCAAAACTTAAGGTTCAAATCTCTATTTAAACCATATGTCTCCATTAGTCATGCAAGTCTAGGAAAACATGTTCACATTAGGTCAACATATCCATCATACACATGTTCAAATGTTAATTTAAGTCATAACTACTAGCTCATATGGACCAGACTTGAAAATGTGGCTTAAAAATCTGAATCTGAATCTTGATAAATTTGCACTGCATACAATACAATGTGCGAAGGCTCGCTTTGCACTCGGTTTAAGCGTTGTAGACGATCCGCTTTGCGAACTCCAAATTTCAACCTCAAAATTTTCACATGATATCACTTCTAAACACTAATAAACCAATTGCAACATGCTTATATGATCATATTACAACTAATTAAACATTACTCAACCTCCTTAACATATAATTCCATGAATTCAAGAATTTGAACTTTAAGACTAAAACTCCATTTTTTACAGTGAATGAAAATGGCAACAAGGAAAGAGGAGTTATACCTTTGTAATGTGATTTAAAACTTGCTCCAATGAACTTCTAAGCTCTAGCACACTTGTATTCTCTCAACCTCACTACTTAGCAATTCACAGACAACTTCAAGAAACATTTACTGATGAACATGGCTGCTCTTTATAGAAGAAGTTTGGGGCTGGGCATTGGTGTTACACAAAATAAAAATCCAAGGTCCAATGGAGTAGAACAATGGTTGCTCAAGGGTTGGCCAACCACCCTCAAGCTTAGCCATCATCTCCTACACTAGCCTTTTGAAGAATACGTAATATAGCCTTGAGTTACTGTGCATTGTACTTAGTGACACTAATAATGGGACAATAGATAAAATCCTAGCATTTCAAGTTATCTAGGCTTGGTTTGGTTTATTAAAATCCCCATAATGAAATTTTAATGTACAATTGTTACCATATTAGGATTTTAGGGATAGATTATATACTCACATCATATAATCCATGTATAGTAAATATAAGCAATAAAATAATGCAGTCGGATATTATTGTCCGGGCAGTTCCATAATTATTCCTACCACTCATATAATCATATTTTAAATGTCTATTCACCTTCATATTGTTACATACACATTTCATGATATACCATATAGTTTCAATATGTTTAGTCACAATGCTCAAAATATAGTTTTATAAGACTTAATATATATAGCCACATAAATGTCACACTGCACCATATAGTTATTTTTGTATTATTGTTCTCATGCACATAACTATCAATATAATATTATTATATTAATAACTCACTTAATTATGTTAAATAAATTAATCATGCACTTTCTTAATTAATTAACATCAATATTAATTAATCCAACCATTTATGGGTTTTCCATAATCATTACTTATCAATATAATAATCACCTATTATTAATAATTGCCAAGAAATAATTATTCCACCACAACTATTATCAATTAAATAATTAATAATCACATATTAACCTACCTTATTAATATCAATTAAAAATCCATAAATATATTACAACAACACTTAACAATTAATATTACTTAATTGCTCATCTCATAATTTCTTCGCCGCTTATCATTACTATTTGAATTTCCATCACCATGCCACACAAGGCTTTCAACGAGTTTACCACAAACTCCACGTATTCTCAATTATTCATTTATTAATATGATTGAGTTATCTCATTTCATAATACGAAATTGTTCATAATCAAATAAATATTTATTTCTATTAATATATTTATTTAATAACACGTGGAAATTCTCGGGTATTACACCTAGGATATTGAATAGGCTGATCCCCTACCTCATATCTAAACAAAGTTTCTAAGTCTATGTGACTGACAGAAATAAAAAAGTCCAAAAATGGTTGAAAAAGAAATTCCATAAATGGTAGCAACTATCAGTTAAATTTTAAATTGTTATACTTCTTCAAATCATATATTGTTATAAATATAGAACTTGCTGAGCATGTTATAGCTCACCCTTGCAAATTATTCCCTTTGCAATATTAGATGGTAACCTTGGCACTTCTGGAGTTAATAAAGGGAAGCGTCCTTGCTTAGATTAGTTTATATTACTGTCTAGTTGAATGTAATACTTTGTAATAAGAAATTCTTTATGAAAAATCATGTAATCGAACCTTAATGATATATATATATATATATAACATCTTTTATTTCCACAACTGTGTTTTCTTACATATATATATGTAATTAGAATTTTTAATATAGTTTGAGATCCTTAGGAACTATTTATATGAGTGAGGGTATTGATAGCATGGATTATTTATGTTGTTGTTGATACTCTGGTTTTCGGATAGATAGGTACTATCGATACGAAAGTGTAATTCGCATGACATAGACTATACATCTAAGTGAGGGTATTGGTAATACGGACTGTTCATGTTATTACTAGTACTCTAAATTTTGGATAGATAGATATTATTCACAAATACAGTTCATATATCCAAGTGCGGGTATCCAAACATAGCAATAGTTCTCTTGAGAATTGTTATTTGTTGTGGGATTTTGCGAATCTTGGATCTATGAGAATTATATCTGGTTATAAATTGTATAGTTACTCAACTAGATATAAGCATAAAATTAGATACCATGGGCGTATAGATTTGAATGCGTTATATACATTGAATTGTAGTAAGCACCATATCGGATACCGTGGGAGTATAGATATGGGGGCATTATAAGATGTATCCATGATTGGCTGATTCTTATTGCCTTTTTGGATTTGGAACGGGTTACCGGCCCAATTGCTTCCCTACAAAAAGACTTATGTAGTTTAGTCTTAGGGAATGTAGAAATGTCACATGCTATGTAATGTGTTCATTTTAAGAGTATTTTCCTGCAAAACGGATGTCAGTTGTGACGCCCCCAAAATAGGTATACATCACCCATTTGGAGTCACCAAATATATGGTACAGAATTCAAATAAAAACTTAATTATACAATTGTCGTGTGAAATACGACAAAATATAGCTGATAGTTTTAACACGAATATTGTCTTCTAGACAATATCCAAATCCAAATGGATTCCTCATTATAATTATTATCACATTATTTCATAGAATAGTGAGGACTACTATAGCCACCATCTCGGACCATCACTCCGTTCTCTCACTAGTCTCGGCTACGTACTCATTTCCTGAAGAGAACAATGAAAACAAAAGGGTGAGCTCAACTAGCCCAGTAAAAATATTATGCTAATGATAATGCAGAAAAATTATTGTTAGCCTTGAACAGTGTTAAACTGTTTAAAATATAATAAACATCAAGTTTAACTGCAGCCGAACAAGCAATCCATTAGAAGAGTCAAGTAGAGCGTGATATCTACTATCTTCTATGATTTAAAAAGTTTATCATCAATTTTACCGCTAAGACTCAGCTCAATAAATAATCCACATCACTGAATTATCCATGCACTACGGGCCAAGGATATTGTAACGACCCCAAAATTCATAAAATTCAATTATCGGCTTCGATTGTTAATAACACGTCTAACTTCTGATTTTACATCATTATTTGATGTTAAACTTAATAAAATACGAAATAATTTAAACTTTTCTATCTTATTACTTTAATTCCCTGAATCAAAACCTTTATCATCTACATGCTTTTGAATCAAGTTATTTTATGATTTGCTTCATAGAAGTTATTATATAGAATCTTACATTTTAATCCGATAACCTTTACATATCAAATAACTCAAACTTGACAATTTATCATTACATAATCATTGTAACTTATCAAGTACATTTCTCAAAACCTTTATATTTACCTACATTTAAACCATACTAAGTTTAATACTCACCTTATCAGAGTTAATAAATAAAACTTACATCCAGGTTCAATACCCTTTCATACAATAAACAAAACTTAAACTTTATAACTCAACATCTATTAAACATCATACATTATTCAGAACCCTAAACATGGTTCAAATAATAATAATTCCGTCAAAGTGTATAAATCTTCAAGTATCACATCTATTTCATGTCTTTCAAGTAGCACATAACTTTACCTTAAATCTTTAACCTGCAAAAGTGGTTATTTGCAAGGTTGAGCTCAACAGCCCAACAAAATCTAACAGTTTTCATGCATCACATAGTACATAAGAACATGCTCAACATATATCTCATAAACATTGGAATAACATAACATATATGCTACAGTTCATATAACAAGTATAAAGATTGAGTTCCTTAATCAATCAACATGCTTTACTCAATCAACATAGTCATAAATTAACTTTAATATTTCATACTTTCAACATATATATAACACATCATCCTCTTTGCAATAAAGATTTAAAACAATTAATCATCAAGTCCACATAGCAAATAGGAACTGAAAGACTTGCCTTGATCGTTGTTTACCAATAAATGTTTAACAGCTTACAGTTATCTGCACTTTACGTGCCCAACACAATTATATAATCATTCACATAAACTATTAGTCACATATAATGCATAGTAGTTGTAATGTAAACTTTACTCTATATCTGATAACCCTTCCTATCATCAATAAAAAATATTCAATTTGATTGTGTTAACTTTTGACTTACATCTCACTATATTACTTTTTAGATCATACTCGAAGTTTATTCAAGTGTTTAAGTCTTTCTAGGACTTCTTATTGGTTTTATATTAACCCAATTCCATATATTATAATCTTCATTTCATTTGACTTAAAACACTATTTACGTTCATTAACACTTGTCGCGGCATTTCGACGTTCATTCGTCACACACACAATTTGTCTCTCTTGTTTATGCTTAGTATTCTTATACAACTTATCTAATACATTATTTATTAATATTAAGCATCATTATGTTTACTAACATAAATATTTTATAACTTAGAATAACATCTTTTATCGTCAGAAGCACTACACTTGCATACGTACATGCCCAACGCCCTCTGATTGTCCCCGAAAACACAATAGTCCTAAAGTTGGCAACTTTTATCCCTGTTCCTGACCACAAATTGAAAAACTTAAAGAATAATTGTTGTAGGTTTATTCATCCTCGTTCCGAATCATCTTGAATCTCCTCAACCAGAGTTCGTATGAAAACCTTATGCCTATTATACTAAAATAGGTGAAAACAGTCAAACTTGACACACTTTGGGCGCAGCTGCGCCCATTTAAGCCTTGGGCACAGTGCAGCTATGCCCTAGAGGGCAGCTGCACCCCAAATAACTAGGGCACATCATAGTTGTGCCAGTTAGTAGAATCGTGACTCTGTAGTTCACTGTTCTGGCGATTTTTGAACATTTTCTCCTTCTAATCTTCATAACTTGAGTTATACATATCCAAATTAGTCCATTTTCAATTCTATAGATTCGTAATTCATAGAAATACAACATACTAGAATTACTCACTAGCCTAAATCTTGATCCAAAACTCATGTTCATACTAAACTTTCATGTTTTAACATGTTTACCGAATTCATTCACTACAAATTCGTTTCTTAACTAAATTGATTCATTCAACTTGCGTTCTTTTCATTTCTTATCGTATTAACATATTCTAGACTCAATTTACAGTTTAGTTGACAAACTAACTACCAATATTTTGTACTTTCACAAGTCATATACATAACCATATACATTGTAAACGATTTTCTTTCTTTTTGAACGTAATTAGCACACTAATTCTTTTTCTAGATGCTAATTCTGACATCACAATTTCACACAAACTCACTAATTCAGTTTGTATAACTACAATTCATCAAACATGCACTTTACAGAAAATTTTAAAAGTGAAGAACATGAACTCTTTTTATAAACATACAACTCAAGGTTGAGAGATTATACCTTCAATTGCTTGGAGATAATCCTTGATAGAAGATGAAGATTTCCTTTGAATCACAAAACTCTTTCTCTCCTTTCTCAAGCTCTCTCTCTCTCTCAAACTTTCTCTATAAACTCTCCCTTCTCTCTTTGGCCAAACCTTTTACATAACATCAAACCAACACTTCAAAACCCAAACGTCTAAAAAAACTGACGTTTTAATAATTATATAATGATATATCATTTATAAAAATTTAATATATTTTTTATTATTTAAAAGTCGAATTCAAATTCGAAAGTGTTTGGTAAATCCATTTAAACTACTTTAATTTATTTCAATAAATCATTTATACTATAGTTTATAATCCCATATTATTTATTTGGATTTCCATATCCAATATTAGTCAAATAAACTAATTACAACATATTAAATAAATTTCCCACTTAACTAATTACCACAAAATTATAATCTCATTATAATTTTACTTAATAAATTAACATATCTCTTTAACTACTAAATTAAATTAAAATAACATTCTAGCAAACTATATAATCCTTAACAACTCTCTAATTTAGTTATCAAGTTAAATTAAAGTATTATCTCATAAATTTAAATCATCATTCTTTTATCTTAATTAAGTTAATTTCTAGAACACATGAATTATTTACTTACTAATAAATAATCCAACAAATATCTACTAAACAACAAACACATCAATTAAAAATATTTATTTAAATCAATAAATATTTGAAATTACAAATAAAATTCTGGATTGTTACATCCTTTCCACCTCATAAGGATTCCACCCTCGGAATCACCGAAACCCTACCTTACTTAGGTTTTCATCAAATCTCTTCGTTGAATAACTTCAACACAATACCTTAATATAGATTTTATATTTTATGTTCCTCATAGCATTTACTTAGACTTAACTATATTTGAGTATCACATATTCTTTAACCCGTTCATTATCTTTCTCTAAGGATCATTATCATGTACTAGATTCTCAAACTCTCGGGACATTACATTCATCCTTTCTTCTACGAATTTTGTCCTCAAAATTTTATTTATTACTCTTCATTCATTCAATCTATCAAAATAGATTTTACATTAATACTTTATTCATTCATTGGGTTCTATAACCACTTTCTTTCCACAAAGATCTTTCTACAATTATTAAACTTTTCTATTAAAAGTTTTAAATTATTCTTTGATAACTCATCTCCTTCTTATTTCAAAATTTCTTTTCTCACTTATTTAATATATTCATCATCTAGTGTCGCATTCTACGACTTACTTCTTTCTAAGGAATATAATCCTTACCACATTTGCCTTTTAGAATAGCAAGAATCTTCTACAATTGCTCAATAATTGGGAAGCTGTATGAATAACATAGGAATTTAAAAGATTCCAAATCATGCTGAGGGGTCACAAGACCTTGAAGTACGTCCACGGTTATAAGTATTTCTTTCAACTTAAACCTTAACAATCATTAGACTATAGGGACTCCCGTACTTAGGGTGTTAAGCCCTTCGTACGATGTATTGTGCACAAACATCTAAACGAATCGCGAAAAAATAATTCGCCCATAATAGGGTTATTTTTCTCAGTTTTTAGAGATGTAACTAAGGGTTACATGACCACAAACAATGTCCACGGTTACAAGTAATCTTTCAACTTTAACCTAAACAGTAATACTGTAGGTACTCCCCGTACTTAAGGTGATCAGCCCTTCATACCATGTATTGTGCACAAACATCTAAATGCATTGCGTAAAATAACTCCTATATAATAGGGTTGTTCACCTCAACTTTTCAACACCTGAATCCGCACCAAAACAATTTGATTTGGCAGAACTTTTCAAGAAATGGTTGAACTACATAAACATCTTTCGATATTTGTCTAGCTGAATCAAATAGCATAGACTTCTAACAACAACTCGAACATTTGTCTAGCTGAATCAAATAGCATAGACTTCTAACAACAACTTGAACATCAATCGAAATAGTTTTCTCCAATTCATATGGCATATCTTTCTTAGTTTAAAGAAAACCAAAAATTCTTTTATGATGACATGATACCGTACTATCTCGATAGTACGTTGAGGATTCAGTCATTATATAAATTTATCATGCTACATCATACCATAGTGGGTTGAAAATCTTATGATCACTTCCAACACCAGGTTCAATTGCATTGATGACCTCCTCGTTTGTCAAATCAGCATCATATTTAGTGATGCCTTAATGACTACAAAAAAAAAATCGATATTTTTGAATCATTTTTGTCTAGCTGAAACAATTAGCATAGACATACAAATAACGATATTATTTTTAAAACTCATTGGTTTCATCGTTTGATCCAATGTTTTTCAAGAAAAATAAAAATGTAAACATCAGCACGAAGTCAATTAATTTCAAAAATCTAGCAAAGCTAGAAGATTTGGAATATCTAATTTTCTCCATCAATTTTAATTTTTACTTCATTACCTCATTACTGACTAATTCTTTTTATTTTTAGCACCACCAATGCTCTTATACTAAATATTCTTGTATTTCAACTTACAATCTTCCTATACCCCAAGTATAGTTCATCAAACTTACTACACATTGGAAGTTTAGGAACTTGACAGAATAATATGAGTTTAAGAACTTATCCTAGTCAGACCATAGGCGTCCATTCGCTGAGGGGTTCAAAACATACCACATTATTATGAGTCACGAACTTACCATATGCCTTAGTTTTACGAATCGCACCTAATCCTAATAATATCTGACTAATCTTAATAGTTTCTCACTATCAAATATACACATGAGAAAAGAATCACCTTTTTGCCACATATACATTAATAGCGCGACAACAACATTCCAATGATTATCAATGTGATAAACTGAGTGCAAGCACAAACCCCTCACTCATACAAAGGTTTGTACAATTCAGCCATCACATGAGTCCTCAATTGAAATCCCACATAACTCTATCTTGCTTATAACTTATTCTTAACTTGCCCTTAACTTGCTCAATACGAATTCCTCGTATCACATTATCTATAACTCCTCTTGAGTTTATCCCGTACTATATCATAGTACATTATCATCATAGCATCAAGCTATAATTATTCAAAGATTACAGACCATCTTTCTTTTATAACTTAAATAGATCACGTCGTGATCTTATTCTATAATCATCTCCTTTATAATTCTTTTCTTAACTCGTGATCGTTTTGTTTTACGATCCTCTTTCTTTCCTTTTTTCATCATTTACGTTATCATTTATGATTTTAATCTTACAAACTTTGTCTATTCATCATTATTCGTTATCTTGGCTATTAGAGTGAGGTAACTCCCATTTCTTATCTTTATATCTCTTCAAGGTTCTTCTTTGAATTTCTTGTTTATATAACAATTCTTCCTTTAAGAATTTCTAACTTCATTTATATTACTCAACATTTCATTCGAGTTCCACATTTTCATCATACGTATCCATTTTCTATATTTGGTACACATCGAGTCTCTAACAATTTTAATATGGTATGCTGAGTTATTTCCCACAAACAACCAACAAACTAGGTTTCGAGTTACTAGTTTGTATATACCTCCGCTCTATGAATGAATTGTTTAGCTCGGATACCATACATCAACTATTAAAGAGTACGATTGTACAATACTTAAATATAACTTTTTATTCTTAATTTCGTTATCATTCTCTTCTTATAGACATTGTCTATTTATTATCACCATACATCCTTATTATTGGAGTAGGGTAACCCCACATTCTAATTTCTTATAACCCTGTGAGATTCTTATTTGAATCCTTTCATACATGTTTTAATCCCTTCTTTATAAATTTCTTAAATTACTTCTTATTGTTCAAACTCTATTTGAGCTTATTGTTTCATTATCTTCACCTCTCTTCTCTAAGGTTATAGCCTAAGGTACTCTTACCTAAGGTTTCAAACCTATCAGCTTTGATACCAACTGTAACGACCCCAAAATTCATACAATTAAATTATCGACTTCGGTCGTTAATAACACGTCCAACTTCTGATTTTACATCATTATTTGATGCTAAACTTAATAAAATAAGGAATAATTTAAACTTTTCTATCTTATTACTTTAATTCCCTAAATCAAAACCATTATCATCTATATATTTTTGAATCAAGTTATTTTATGATTTGCTTCATCAAAGTTATTATATAGAATCATACATTTTAATCCGATAACATTTAGATATCAGATAACTCAAACTTGACAGTTTATCATTACATAATCATTGTAACTTATCAAGTATATTTCTCAAAACCTTTATCTTTACCCCTTTAAACCATACTTAGCTTATTACTCACCTTATCAAAGTTAATAAATAAAACTTACATCCAGGTTCAATACCCTTTCATAAAACAAAATAAACTTAAACTTTATAACTCAACATCTATTAAACATCATACATTATTCGGCACCCAAAACATGGTTCAATTAATAATAATTCAGCCAAAGTGTATAAATCTTCAAGTATCACATCTAATTCATGTCTTTTAAATAGCACATAAATTTACCTTGAATCTTTAACCTGCAAAAGTGGTTATTTACAAGGTTGAGCTCAACAGCCCAGCAAAATCTAACAGTTTTCATGCATCACATAGCGCATAATAACATGCTCAACATATATCTCATAAACATTGGACTAATATAACATACATGCTACAGTTCATATAACAAGTATAAAGATTGAGTTCCTTACTCAATCAAAATGCTTTACTCAATCAAAATAGTCATATGTTGACTTTAACATTTCATACTTTCAACATATATATAACACATCATGCTCTTTGCAATAAAGATTTAAAATAGTTAATCATCAAGTTCACATAGCAAATAGGAACTGAAAAACTTGCCTCGATCGTTGTTTACCAATAAAAGTTTAACATCTTACAGTTATCTGCACTTCAGGTGTAAGACCCCAACTTTTATGAATAAAGATGAATTTTCTATAATTATCATTTGTGAATTGGTCGGGGAATATTCATTTTAACAGGGAATATTAGTACGACGGTACAATCATTGGTGGACCCCACAACGAAATTATTATCGGATTGAGAAAACGACAAAAAATATTTTATAAAAATAACGGCGAAAGTTTTATCGTTAACTGTTGAAACACCCGGTGTTAAAAGTACAGGAATACGCGTGGTTGCATAGTAACACACGGTATTGATTATTGATGCTTACGTGAGAAGTCACTCAGTTTTGTTCAATTATTGCTTCAGTAATTGTTGCATAGTATCTCACATTAATTGATTCAATTTTTGTCGATATTTTATATATTATTAAATCAATAATTGAGACGACGAAGTTATTAATATTATTATTTTCAATATTAACGATGTCTAGAAGTTCTGCCAAGGAGAGGTTTGGTCACCAAATTGCGCGCCAATAGGGAGAAATCCTTATTGGAAAGCCCCCTCTTTCCTGGGAACGACCTGGTCGATTAATAGGGTGAATTATAATAATGATGATCAAGTTTTTTTTTATTAGTATTATTAATGTAATAAAATAGAAAAGCTTTTTATATACAACAGAATACTTTTATAAAGTTATTCGTTTTATTAGACTATAAATAGAATATATTATATTCTATTATGCATAGTGTTTTGCATAGTAAAATCTTTTTATATAAAACAAAATACTTTTATAAAGTTATTCGCTTTATTAGACTATAAATAGAATATATTATATTTTATTATGCATAGTGTTTTGCATAGTGCTCGCATAATGTTTTGCATAGTAAAATCTTTTTATATAAAATAGAATACTTTTATAAAGTTATTCATTTTATTAGATTATAAATAGAATATATTATATTTTATTTAAAATATTTTGTTTTATTAGAATATTTTATAGTAAACCAATCTGACCGCTCATATAAAAGTAAATCAATCTGACCGTTCAGAATTAGTTACTATTCATCCATTCTCCTATAAATAGAAGCTCATTCCTTCATTATTTCTTACGAATTCACCGAAACTCTAGAGAGAAAACTATAGAGAGAAAGAAGAAAAGTATTCGCTACTTCACTACTCCTATATCCAAATTTGTTTCTAAGGTAAGGGTGTTATTTCTTTCAGTATTCATGAAGAGAACTTCATTATTTCATTTTTTATTCTGTTGGAATAACTCAGATAATGCTGGCTACCCTATACATGGTGAAATTCTTACATTGTTCCATTCTTTATCATTATGTTGGAATAACTCGCCTATGCAAAGCACCGCATACATGGTGAAATTCTTCATTATTCCATTCTTTATTATTCATTTGGAACATCCTGCATGCAAGCGCTTCGCATGACTTCGTTCCGTTATTTATTATTCTTTGGAACATCCCGCTTGGTGCGAATTTCACCCGATTACGTTATTTATTTATTATTCGCTGAATATCATGTCAGCATTTACGTGACGACCGTTCCATTATTTATTATTCTGTTGGAATAACCTATCTGTGCGGTCTATCTCATGCCTGGTGATTTCTTTTCTTATTCCATTTTTTATTATACTCAGTTGGTTAAAGTTTTAACTTCCATATTCCATGAAATTAGTGGAATATCCTTGATATTCAAGCTTCATCCAAAGATCTTTCATGGAAATATTCTTCTGAGCATTCTTGAATTTTACTCTACAAAGAAGTATCATGTTGACAATTTGGACATTATTAGTTCCTGGATAAATTAATTCTTGAACTTGTTTTATTGAATTCTTATATCATTGTCATCATCCTCATGTTTATATTATGTTGAAAGTCATCTGTGGCCTGTTGTGCATAGATGGACTTGGTATGATTATGACTAGGGATTAATCGGTATAATGATGATCGTAATGTTACAAATGATGTGGTAAAATTCCTCATTGGCCCGTAGTGCATTGATGGACAGTTGTTGGCATGATCATGACCATTGATGAATACACGAATATCCTTGCCCCGTAGTGCATGGATAATTTATGGTTGTGATACTAATTAATATCCTTGGCCTTAGTGCAGGGATGATGTGGATTATTTATTGTCGAGTCCCTATGATAAAAGTGATGAAAAACCTTTTAAATCATAAAAGATAGTAGATTTTATTCTCTACTTGACTCTTTTAATGGATTGCTTGTTCTGCTGCAGTTAAACTTGATGTTTGTTATATTATATCAGTTTAACACTGTTGAAGGCTAATGATAATTTATTCTACATTATCTTAGTCATAATATTTCTTACTGGGCTAGTTGAGCTTACCCTTTCTTTCACCGTTTTCTTCAGAAAATGAGAACGTGGCGGACTAGTTGGGAACGGAGTGACAGTCCAAATAATAGCATTAGTAGTCCTCACTATTCTATTAAATAGCGCGATAATAAATGTAATGAGGACTCAATTGAGTGTGGATATTGTCTAGATGACAATATTTGTATTAAAACTCACAGCATATGTTTTGTCGTATTTTACACGACTGTTATATAATTAAGTTGTATTTAAATTTTGTACCATGTATTTGGCGACTCAAGATAGGTGATATATACCTATTTTGGGGGCGTCACATCAGGTGCCCTACATAATTATATAATCATTCACATTAACTATTAGTCACATAGCAATGCATAGTAGTTATAATGTAAACTTTACTCTATATCTGATAACCCTTCCTATCATCAATACACAATATTCAATTTAATTGTGTTAACTTTTGTCTTACATCTCACTGTATTACTTCTTAGGTCATACTTGAATTTCATTCAATTGTTTAAGTTTTGATATGACTACTTATTGGTTTTATATTAACCCCATTCCATATCTTATAATATTTATTTCATTTGACTTAAAACACTTTTCACGTTCATTAACACTTGTCACGGCGTTTTTACATTCATTCGTCACACGCCCGATTTTTCTCTCTTGTGTATGCTTAGTATGCTTATACAACTTATCTAATACATTATTTATTAATGTTAAGCATCATTATGTTTACTAAAATTCATGTTTTATAACTTAGAACAACATCTTTTATCATCAGAAGCACTACATTTGCATACGTCCATGCCCGACGCCCTCCGATTATCCCCAAAAACACAACAGTCCTAAAGATGGAAATTTTTACCCCTATTCCCAACCTCAAATTGAAAAACCTAAATATAAAAGGTTGTAGGTCTATTCTTCCTTGTTCCGGATCATCTTGAATCGTCTCAATCTGAGTTCGTATGAAAATGTTATGCCTATTCTACTAAAATAGGTCAAAACAGTCACACCTGACACACTTTGGGTGTAGTTGCGCCCAATAAAGCCTTGGGCATAGCGTAACTGCGCCCTAGAGGGCAGCTGTACCCTAAATGACTTAGGGCACAATGTAGTTGCGCCAGTTAGCAGAATCGGGACTCTGTCGTTCACTGTTCTCGCGATTTTTGAACCTTTTGTCCTTCTAATCTTCATAACTTAAGTTATACATATCCAAATTAGTCCGTTTTTGATTCTATTGATTCTTAATTCATAGAACTACAACATACTAGAATTATAATGATTTACAGAAACACTATATAGCCTAAATCTTGATCCAAAACTCATGTTCCTACTAAACTTTTATGTTTTAACATGTTTAGCGAATTCATTCACTACGAATTCATTTCTTAACCAAATTGATTCATTCAACTTGCGTTCTTTTTGTTTCTTATCATATTAACATATTCTAGACTCAATTTATAGTTTAGTTGACAAACTAACTACCAATTATTTTTACTTTCACAAGCCATATACATAACCATATACATTGTAAACGATTTTTTTTCTTTTTGAACGTAATTACCACACTAATTCTTTGTCTAGATGCTAATTCTAACATCACAATTTCACAAAAATTCACTAATTTAGTTTGTATAACTATAATTCATCAAACATGCAATTTATTTGAAAATGAAGAACATGAACTCTTTTTATAAACATACAACTCAAGGTTTAGAGGTTATACCTTCAATTGCTTGGAGATAATCCTTGATATAAGATGAAGATTTCCTTTGAAATCACAAAACCCTTTCTCTCCTTTCTCTGTAAACTCTCCCTTCTCTCTTTAGCCAAACCTTTTACGTAACATCAAACCATTGCTCCAAAACCTAAACGTCTAAAAAACTGACGTTTTAATAATTATAATAATGATATATCATTTATAAAAATTTAACATAATTTATTTATATTTTTTTTATTATTTAAAAATTAAATTCAAATTCAAAAGCCATTAGGCTTTGTTTGGCAAAGCACTTTTAAAATAAAGACTTAATACTTTTAAGCCTTGTTTGGTAAATCCATTTAAACTACTTCAATTTATTTCAATAAATCATCTATACTATAGTTTATAATCACATATTATTTATTTGGATTTCCATATCCAATCTTAGTTAAATAAACTAATTACAACATATTAAATAAATTTTCCACTTAACCGGTTACTACAAAATTATAATCTCATTGTAATTTTATTCAATAAATTAACATATCACTTTAATTACTAAATTAAATTAAAACAACATTCTAGCAAATTTTATAATCCTTAACAACTCTCTAATTTAGTTATTAAGTTAAATTAGAGTATTATCTCATAAATTTAATTCATCACTCTTTTATCTTAATTAAGTTAATTTCTATAACACATGAATTATTTACTTACTAATAAATAATACAACAAATATCTACTAAACAACAAACACATCAATTAAAAATATTTATTTAATTCAATAAATATTTGAAATTACAAATAAAATTCTGGATTGTTACATATATTCATTAGTATCAGGTCCATGAATTATCCATGCACTACGAGCCAAGGATATTCGTGTAATCACCAATGGTCATGATCATGCCAACAACTGTCCATCAATGCACTATGGCCAATGAGGACTTTTATCATTTGTAATATTACAGGTCATGATTATACCGAATGATCCTAGTCATAATCACACCAATCAACAGTCCATTTATGCACTACGGGAGAAAGATGACTTTTACCACATCATAATCATAAGGATGATGACAATGATATAATAATTCAATTAAAAGAAAGCAAAGGATAAATTTTTAAAGATTTATAATTTAATTTATCCAAAATTCAATAATGTCTAAATTGTCAACATGATACTTCTTTGTGGAGTAAAATTCAAGAATAATATTGTATCAAAAATGATTTGGACAAAAAAAAAATAATTTTTGTCATGAATAGACCCCGGGTGAATAGTACTCAAGTGAATAATACCCCGTGAATAGTACTCTGACATGAAAAAGTTAAAACTTATCAAGAATGTTCAAAATAATATTTCCATGAAAAGATACTGGATGAAACGCAAATTTCAAGGATATTCTACTAATTTCATGGAGTATAGAAGCCAAAACTTAACAATATGAGTATAGAATTCGGAATTTGAAATAAAATAATATTACTTACATACTACAGAGTATGGAAGAAAATATTATTTCTTACGAGTATTGAACAAAAATAATATCCCTTACCTTAAAAAGGAGAATATTCCAACTAGTATAGCGGGGATATTCTTAAAGAAAACGTTCACTATTTTCTACACTCAAAGCTTCCTAAAACTCGAAAGAAATACGCTCAATATTATAGAAGAAGAATTCTCTGATCTGGTGTGATTTTCAATCTGAAACTAAGCATTCTATTTATAGGAGAATGGAAGGATACTATTTGAAAATTAAAATCATGGACGCACGGGGAATCATTCACGCTTTCGTCTGATTTTTTTTGAAATTCACTATCTAGTCACTATACAAACATTATGCAGACAATATGCAAACATTATGCATAATAAAATATAATATATTCTATTTTTCATTAAAAAAAAACAAAACTTATTTTATATATAATAATTATTATTATTATTATTATTCCCACTCGTGACAATCATCAGACTCCTCTCCCCCCAATGTCACCCCAATGTCAGGATGGTCACTGACTTAGGCTGCTCCCAGCTTTGTATTGCTTCAATCTTCGCTGGGTCAACAGATATTCTGTGATTTGTTATCACGTGCCCAAGGAATGCTACTTCCTCAAGCCAGAACTCGCATTTCTTCAACTTGTCATATAGCTTATTTTCACGAAGCTTTTGGAGTATCAGCCTCAAGTGTTGCTCATAATCTTCACGGCTTTTGGAGTATATGAGGATGTCATCAATAAAGACAAGCACAAAATGATCCAAATATTCTTTGAATACTCAGTTCATCATATCCATGAAGGCAGTATGAGCATTAGTCAATCCAAAAGATATGACTAGGAATTTGTAATGCCCGTACCGAGTTCTGAAAATAGTCTTTGGAATGTCATCAGTTTTAATCTTTAACTAATGATATCCGGAAGAAAGATCGATCTTTGAAAATAATTTGGCGCCTTTCAACTAGTCAAACAAGTCATCAATGCGAGGTAACGTGTACCTATTTTTGATGGTGACATGATTCAACTCCCGATAATCAATACAAAATCGCATACTTCAATCTTTCTTTTTTACAAAGAGAACATGAGCACCCCAAGGAGGCGTACTAGGACGAATGAAACTAATGTCTAACAATTCCTACAGTTGGGTCTTTAACTCCTGAAGTTCAATAGGAGCCATTCGATACGGGGCTTTGGAAATGGGTTTTGTACCGAGTTCAAGGTCGATACAAAATTTGATTTCACGCTCTGGAGGTAGGCCAAGAAGTTCTTCAGGGAATACGTTAGGAAATTTATTAACAATAGAAATATCATTCAAATCTGACGTATTTTTGTTTAAATCCGTGACATGGGCTAGGAAAGCTTGACATTCATTTTTCAATAAACAAATAGCTTCGTGGCTTGATATGACAGTGATTGACTTTAGTGGTTTGGTTGCTTGAATTCGCATAATAAGTTGGTTAGGAATATGAAACCTAACAACCTTACGAAAATAATCAATTTTAGCATGTTGAGTAGTTAACCAATCAATCCCTAAAATCACATCAAATGCAAGTATTTTCAAAGAGATGAGATCGACAGGTAATGTGCGGTTGCCAATTTGAATCAAATAAGACTTATAAATAGTGGATGTAATGAAGGTTTCTCCCAATGGAATTTCAACAGATAAGCCAAAGTCTAATTTCTCCGGAGTAAAATTTAAACGTTGAGCGCAAGTAAGAGAAATAAAAGAATGGGTAGAACTGATATCAAATAAGGTATAGACTTTGCTAGAGTTTATGATTAGCTTACCCGTGATGACTTGTTCGGGTTCCTATCATTTTGGGAGGTCACGACAAACGCTCTCCTTTAAACTATCGGCTTTGACTTGTCTGGGACGGCCTTTGGTGTCTCCATCCCAGCTGGACTTGACTACATTGCACGACTAAATCGGGCTAGGTGACCTTCTCTTCTATAATTATAACATGCTTTGGACTGCTGCGTACAGTTTAGAACATGCTTTGATGTGTCCCTCCCCTCTGCATTTGAAGCATATGATTGGTGGTCGTTCTCCTTCCTTAACAACTGGTGTTGGTGCTGACGTCTTTCCATCATTGTTGAATCTCCTCTTCTTGAAATTTCCACTACTATTATTTTGGCCATGATTACCACCGAAGTAGTTACCATTTCTGGCATGTTGATTGCCTCCACGCTTGTTTTCACCGCTTCGATGACTGCTACCATTGGTATTATCATTTTGGTGGCTGCTCCCTCTTAGTTGGGTTGACTCATTATCGCGCTCCAATAACTTAGGAATAGTACCCCCATGAATAGTAATTCGAGAATAGTACCCCATGAATAGTACTCCGGCATGAAAAAGTTAAAACTTATCAAGTATGTTCAAAATAATATTTTCATGAAAAGATACTGGATGAAACGCAAATTTCAAGGATATTCTACTAATTTCATGGAGTATAGAAGCCAAAACTTAACAAAATGTGTAAGACCCCAACTTATTATGAATAAAATTAAATTTTCTCTATTTATTATCTTGAAATAATAAAGAGTTAATTTGATATAATACTTTGGTTATGGGTGAAATGTGCAAATTTTACAAAATAAGCAAGTGGTTATAAAATATTCATTTCTGTCGGGGAATATTCGTTTAGTCGTGGAATATTCTTTTTGTCGGGAATATCCGTACGACAGCGCAGTCATTTGTGGGCCCCATAACAGAATAACTCTCGAATGAAGAAAATGACAAATTTGAGTTGTTATAAATAATGGCGTAATCGTTACTATTAACAATGTTGGAATACCTGGTGGTTAAAATACGAGAGTACGCCAGTAATGCACAAAGAGCACACCAGTATTGCAGATGCAGATTGTTGAATTATTGATCCTTACGTAAGAAGGCACTACTCAATAATTGTTACAGTAATTACTGTTTAATATTTTATTTTATTAATTCAATAATTGTTGCATTGATAGTTTATATTATTGTTGTTTCAATAATTGTCACTGCACTATATTTCCCATTATTAGATCAATAATTCATATTATTTGAATAATATTATTAGATAGAATTATTGACAATGTCTAGAAAGTTCTGTCAAGGAGAGGTTAGGTCATCTAATTGCGCGCCAGTAAGGAGAAATCCTTATTGGAAAGCCCCCCTCTTTCCTGGGAACGGCCTGGTTGTCATAATTGTGATTCTGTAATATTATTTGTGAATAATTAATTATTGATTCATATGATAAGGAAATATTTATTTTATATAAATGTTGGATTTATTTAATTTATGTGATTATAATTGAAGGAGTTAATGTTGAGGTGTTTTATCTGTATTTTTGTTTGATTTGGAGGTATTAAAAATCAAATCAAGATTTTTTTACGATATATCATGTGAGTTATAATTTTTAATCTGAGCGTTGGATCGTTGTGATTTTTGGATATGTTATACATATATAAGTTGGGTATATGTCCACAAATTTTAAACCATTAAAAATGAACGAATGATTTGTTATGAATTTTAAGAGGTGACTGCTTCAAAAATTAGGGTTATAAATGATTTTGGTGGAAAATTCTAGAATTGAGTGGGCCGCACTTGTGGTTGGTGAGAAATGTGCTCAAATTGAATTTCAAATGTGGTGGGAGCGAATAGTAGCAGGTAAAGCCATCAGGTAGCAGGTCAAGTCTGCTTCGGCGTGCTAACATTTTCCTATAAATAGAGGGCTAAGTTAGAATTGAAAATCACACCAGAAACAAAGTTTTCTCTCTTTCTCTCTCTATATTATCGAGCGTATTTTGTGAGTATTTAGATACTTTGAGAGTTGTTGTTCAGTACAAGTTTCATTCAGCATCACTTCCGATATTTCATTCCAAAGTACTGTTTCTTTGAGGTAAGGGATGTTATTTTCTTTATATATGATATTATTTCTTTCAATATCATTATGCCGAAGTATTGATCTGAACTTTTAATCAAATTTGGAACTTGTTGTATTGGGGTTACTATTCACGTATACGGCACTATTCACGATACAAACACTATTCACAACATCTGAAGACTATTCAATCTAAAAATGAATTTTTCTTTTTTCTTCCAGATGTCTTTTATGGTTACTATCTTTGATTGTATCCATGTTTTGATCTTTATTTTTGAATTCTACTTCACACTTGGTTATTATGGAGTATTATTGAATTTGGATGAACCGAAATACGAATCCCTAATATTTGTCCTTCTATTTCACTGGATTCGTTCTCTAAAATGTTTTTCATCATCCTCAGTCCTTAATGGTGATAATTGATGATTATCTTTGGCCTGTAATGCAAAGATGAATGATTACCTGATGAATATCTTTGACCCGTAGTGCAAAGATGAACAGGTGTTGAGATGAACATGACCAACTGGTGATACAAATGAATATCTTTGGCCCGTAGTGGAAAGATGTATATTGATTTATGTTACAGGGATAAAATATTGATGATGGACTTTTAAATTCATAGATGATAGTAGATTTCATTATCTACTTAACTCTTCTAATGAATTGTTGTTTCCGTTGCAGTTATTGATCTAAAACTTGTTGTCTGTTGTATTCTATCAGATTTTTCCCTGTTGAAGACTAAAAATAATTTGTTGTATATTATCTTAGTCGTAATGTTCTTTACTGGGCTAGTTGAGCTCACCCTTTTTCCTTTTTGTTCCATTTTTCTTCTCAGGAGGTGAGAGTTTAGCAGGGACTAGCCGGGGTACGAAATGATGATTCAAGATAGCTGTTTTAGTAGTCCTCACTATTTTGTAAAATAGTGCATCAATAATTGTAATGAGGACTTTATTTGGGTGTGGATATTGTCTAGAAGACAATATTGTATTTAAACTCAGACTATGTGTTGTCGTATTTTGCACGACAATTGTATTAATAAAGTTGTAGTTGTTTTTTTGTACCATGTATTTGGCGACTCAAAATGGATGATGTATACCTATTTTGGGGGCGTCACAAAATGAGTGTAGAATTCGGAATCTGAAATGAAATAATATTACTTACATACTATAGAGTATGGAAGAAAATATTATTTCTTACAAGTATTGAACAAAAATAATATCCCTTACCTTAAAAAGGAGAGTATTCTAACTAGTATAGTAGGGATATTCTTGAAGTAAACTTTCACTATTTTCTACACTCAAAGCTTCCTATAACACGAAAGAAATACGCTCAATATTATAGAAGAAGAATTCTCTAATTCTTGTGTGATTTTAAATTCTAAACTAAGCATCCTATTTATAAGCGAATGGAAGGATACTATTTGAAAATTAAAATCACAGACGCACAGGTAATCATTCACGGTTTTGTCTGATTTTTCTAAAATTCACTATGCAGTCACTATGCATAATAAAATATAATATATTATATTTTTTTATAAAAAAAACAAAACTTATTAATATATATATATATATTAATAATTATTCCCACCCATGACAATCATCAGACTCCCCTCCCCCAAATGTCATCCAAACGTGGGCCTTACCAATATATATATATAATACTGAATAACTCTGTACCGATTATTTTGAAAAAAAAGGGTAAGTGGGGGTCCAAATAATAAGCAAAATTTACAACAAATACTTTATAAAAATTCCCTCAATATTTTTAACAATATTTATTCATCATTACTATAGCTCGCAATATTAACAACTAAATCGTTCTCATGAAAGAGGGGCCTTTTCGATAAGGATTTCTCCCTATTGGTGTGCAATTAGTTGACCAAACCTCTTTCCTCGATAGAACTTTCTAGACATTGTTAATTATGCAAATAATAATATGAATAACTTGTCATCTCAATTATTGATTTAATAATATAAAATATTGTGCAGATGATACTGTGACAATAATATAATCAATAATATGAGATATTATGCAGCAATTACTGTAGCAATAATTGAGTATAACTGATTGACTTCTCACGTAAGCATCAAATACTGTGTGTTACTATGCAACCACGTGTATTACTGTACTTTTCATCATTGGGTAATTCAACAGTTAATGGTAAAAATTTCGCCATTATTTTTATAAAAACATATTTCTATCGTTTTCTAACTTCAACAATAATTCAGTTGTGGGGTCCACCAATGATTGTGTCGTTGTACGAATATTTTCTGTTAAAACAAATATTTCCCGACTAATCGAATATTTTATAACAACTTGTTTACTTTGTAAAATTTATAAATATTACCCACAACTATAACATTATATCAAATCCACACCATAATATTAAATAATATATTTCTAGAAAAATTAATCTTTATTCATGAAAGCTGGGGTTTTACAAGGTTGAAACGAGCTTTTCCGGGGTTATCTCCAGAACTGGAATTGCATCCCTCGGGGTTATCTCTGAGGTTGTAACTAAAACTCCCGACGTTGTCTCCGGGACTGAAACTGAATATCTCGGGGTTGTCTCCGAGATGGAAAACTGAGTATCCTGGGGTTGTCTCCGGGATTGAGCTGATTTGACCTCCAGGGTTATAGTTGGAAGACGATTCTGCCCTCCTGTAAGGTTAGTAATAGGAATACAGAAATTTTGAGTGTCTATAATATTATTCAATGCTTATGTTTTTTAGTTTATTTCTAAGCATGACTTCGACATATAATGTTGATTCACCTATGATTCATGACTATTCCATATCACGTTGTTAGTGAACACTTGAAATGATATCAAACTTTATTGATTCAACTAATCCTTAGTTGATGATCGTTAAACCTTAAATTACCCTTGAAGCTTATCCAAACTGAACTTAATTTGGTGCGAACTTGTACTCTAAAACATAGAAGAACAACCCTATTATAGGGGATTATTTATGTGAAGTGTTTAGATGTTTGTGCACAATACATGGTACGAAGGGATGATCACCCTATGTACGGGGAGTCCCTATAGTCTTATGACTGTTTAGGTTTAAGTTGAAAGAATACTTATAACCTTGGACATAGTTTGTGGTCTTATGACCCTCAGATATGTTGCAAATTCTGTTTTCAATTCTTGATTATCATTGATAGAGAATATTATTCAGTTCTGTTGAGCCTATTCATTGGCAGTTATTATGTTGTTGTTGTTCATTGTCATTTCAAGTGAACATTTGTTTTGCTCACTCTTGCATATATAACCATTGCATCTACGGTTGAAAAGGTCAATGAAACTAGCACTAGCAAAGGGAAAGGAAAAATGAACAAGTGTTGAAAACTTGTAAATTTTTTTGACTTTTATGATGTTAGACTTTATTTTAACTATTGTGATGTAATTGTTTAATTTACCGCACTTGATGTATGTTTTAAATATTAGATAACCCAAGAGATTTATTGATTAAGTTATGTAACCCTTTAATAGGAAGATTTATTGTTTAAATTTTATTATATTTGGGTAGTTAAAAATGAATGAATGGAAAGTGAACACCAAATCTTATGGGAATGAAGTACCCAGATTTGGGGGTGTCACAGTTTGTATCAAAGCCTTAGGTTATGAACCTTAGGTGGTTGAAAAAAATTAGGAAGTAACCTTTGAAAAGATAGCGGTGATAAACTCTTATTGAGTTTTAAGAAGGAAATAATAAAAGACTTTATGTGCTTATGTGGTTGCAACCTATGTGCTCGTGAGTGTCAAATAGTGACAATTAGTAATTAAATACTTAAAAATTTTGTTGTTAGGATGGCTAATATGGGATAATCTAGTCAGGCTAGGGAGGAGGGACCTCAGATGCCTAGAGAGGAAGAGCCTCGAGATATTCAAGTGGTCTGAGAATAACTGCTGCCAAGGGAGTCATCCCCGTTGGTCACAGTAGTTGAGAAAAATGGCATATCTGATGAGGAGGATGTGGTAAAAATAGATGAGGAAGACCCCGTTGAGTTTCCACAGACGGATGAGGATGAGGAGGAAGAGTTTCCATGAAACTCTATCCCAATTCATATGTATGACAAAGTATACAACCGTAATAATGAGCTTTAGGATAGATTCGAGGAGTTGGAAGAGCTAGTAGCTGAACGTCAGACTTCAATGGCGTAGAAGGACGATGAGATCCGGGATCTTGATGAGCGTTTGAGTAATGTTGAATGGAAGCTGATTCACTTCGAGGGGGAGAATGAGCAGCTGATGGAGGAGATCGCGAAGTTGAAGGATAACTTGAATGAGGAATTCGCCAAGAGAGCAAGAGTCGAAGATGCGTATTAGAAAGCTTCTCAGCCTGTAGAGGTAGCAGAGGGAGAGGTACAAGCAAAGAAGATCAAGATGGAGAAGATGAATGGTGTGTTCAAAACTTTTATAAATCGAGCTCAAGACCGCGTCATGTACTATCCGATTCAGTTCAAAACGCTGTCATGGTTAATGTTAGATCGCAAAACAATGTTCCGTATTATGGAAGAAGAGCATTGTAAGGCTATGCAACATTTCAGTAGGTCATCGTAAAGAATGTATTTGTTGTGTGATTAATGATATTATAAATAAGATGTAAATCTCAAGTGTTATGTAACCAATGGGATATGATGATTTTGTTATCCTTAAACTTTTGTAGTTCAGGAAAAGTGATGTAAATAACAGAGATGTTATTTTTTAATGTTTTTTAAAAAGATGATGAATGAATAAAAGTTAATATTTATTCAAGATGTTATATGTTATGTGGTAATCTTTTATGATGTGAAAGTTAAGTAGAAAATACTTAAAAAGATTAAGTAATAATTTAATAAATGTATTTTTTTTTAATAGAAAATGCCTCCAAGACGTCAACCACGACAAAAAACTCCTGAGGGATCTACTAATAACAACAACACTAATGCTAATCGAATTCAGTAATTGGTGATATTATTGACGAGAGCGCTGCAGAATCAACTGTAGAACCAAGCTACGACCTTTAAGGATTTCAAAGCGGTTGGACCACCAGAATTTTGTGGGTCCATGAATCCATTTAAGGCACAGACTTGGATCATGGAAATAGAGAAAGTTTTCGATGTTGCTAGAGTGGGTGAGGACCAGAAGACTACTTTTTCAACATTCATCTATAAAGTAGAGGCTAGTTATTGGTGGCAAGCCAATAAAACCCGAGGAGGTTAGGGACTGATGGCTTGGGATAGGTTTAAGGAAATATTTTTCGAGACTTATTTCCTAGAGAGTTCAAAGAATTAGATGGAAGTGCAGTTTTTAGAGCTGAAGCAGGGCACAATGACAGTGACAGAGTATGCAACAAGGTTCAATGAGTTGGCGAGGTTTGTACCATATCAAGTTAACACAGATGAGCGCAAGGCGAGGAGGTTTGAACGGGGATTGAATCCCTGGTTATACAACAGAGTTTCCATGTTTTAACTGAAGACGTTTCCAGCGGTGCTTGAGAAGGCAATTATCGCTGAGGGTGGAGGCGAGGCTGTGACGAAATACAATCAGGAACAAAAGAAGAAAAGTGAGAGCGAAGGTAAGAATGGTGGACGCAGTGGCGGGAATAATAATAACCCGAAGAGTAAGTGGAGTATGAGTGTTGGTGTTGGAAGTTAGCAGAATAGCCAGCAGAAAAGGAAGTTTGAAGCGTGTGCTATACATGTGGGAAGAATCACACTGGCGTGTGCTTAAGGGGTAAGCGAGTATGCTTTAACTATTGCCAGGAGGGTCACGTTACTTCAAAATTCCATTAACCAAAGAAGAATACTTGCTACACATGCGGGTTAAAGGATCATTTTTCTCTTGAGTGTCCTAAGAAGAAAGTTGGAGAGATAACTAGAAAAAAGTGAGGTGGCAATGAAGGTACATTGGCTATTATTAGACCAACGTCATCAAGCATACCCATAGCCAGAACCTTCAACATGACGGTGCAGGATGCGGTGCAATCAAAAGATGTTGTGTCATGTATTATCCCAATCAATGATATAAATGCATATGTATTATTTGATTCGGGTGCTACTTGCTCGTTTCTATTTGATGAATTTACTAAGAGGTTAGGATTGCCTAGTGAAGAGTTAAATTTCCCTTTAAACATAGAAATTGCGAATAGGGAGGTGATTCCTGTTAAGTTTATATACAAGAATTGTAGGGTGAATATTAAGGGGAATATCATGACAGTAGATTTAATTCCAATAAAACTTGGAGAGTTTGATGTTATATTGGGAATGGATTGGTTATTTAATTATGGAGCGATAATTGATTGCCAAAAGAAATGTGTAAACCTTATGACTCCATCAAAGGTAGTTTTCTATGGTAGTAAATTGCCTAGGCAAGCGAGATGTCTAACAATTATGCAGACCAAGAAGTTATTGCATTAAGGTTGTGTAGGGTACTTAGCTTACATAGTCGATTTTCAGAAGAAAGGCGTGAAACTGGAAGATATACCAATTGTTAGGGAATTTGTGGATGTATTTCCGGAGGATTTGCCAAGACTTCTGCCTAACAAAGAGATCGAGTTCGTCATCCATTTAGCGCCAGGGACTGCTCCGATATCGAAGGCCCCATATAGGATGGCTCTGGTAGAAATGAAGGAACTGATGGTCCATTTATAAGATCTGCTAGAAAAGAAATACATTCAGTCGAGTGTGTCACCATATGGAGCATCGGTGTTTTTTGTGAAGAAGAAGGATGGGTCAATGCGTTTTTGCATTGATTATAGGGAATTAAACAAAGTCACTATTAAGAATAAATATCCGTTGCCAAAAATAAATGACTTGTTTGATCAATTGAAAGGAGCCAAGTACTTCTCGAAGATAGATTTGAGAAGTGGGTATCATCAATTGAAGGTAAGAAAGGAGGATGTACCTAAGATGACATGCAGAACTCGGTATGGACATTACGAGTTTCTGGTAATGTCTTTTGGCTTGACCAATGCCCCTGTAGCATTAATGGATTTAATAAACATGGTGTTTAAACCATTCTTAGATAAGTTTGTGCTGGTATTCATTGATGATATTCTGGTGTACTCCAAATCTCAAGAGGAACACGTGGAACATTTACGTTTGACATTGGAGACGCTAAGAAAGGAAAAGTTGTATGTAAAGTTCTCTAAGTGTGAATTTTGGCTAGAATGTGCACAATTTATTGGGCATGTGATTAACAAAGATGGGATTTCAGTGGATCCATCAAAGGTCAAAGCTGTAATAAATTGGTAACAACCAAGGACACCATCAGAGGTGGGAAGTTTCTTGGGATTGGCAGGCTACTACAGAAAGTTTATTCAGGACTTTTCCAAGATTTCCACGCCGTTAACGAATTTGACAAGGAAATCTATAAAATTTATTTTGATGGAAAAGTGTGAAGAGAGTTTTTAGGATTTAAAAAAGTGGCTTAGCATGGCACCTGTGTTGTCATTACCGAATAATATGGGAAACTTTGTGGTATATAGTGATGCATCACATAAAGGACTAGGTTGTATGCTTATGTAAAATGGCAAAGTCATCGCATATGCACAAGGCAACTGAAGGACTATGAGAAGGGATACCCGACTCATGATTTAGAATTGGTTGCGATGGTTTTTGCTTTGAAGATATGGAGACACTATCTCTATGGGGAGAAATGTGAGATATACACATACCATAAAAGTCTAAAGTATATTTTCAACCAAAAAGATCTAAACATGCGACAAAGGAGATGGTTAGAATTTATAAAAGATTATGATTGCAAAATCTTTTATCATCCGGGTAAAGCCAATGTGGTTGCCGATGCCTTAGATAGGAAGGGTCGAGAGAAGTTGATGATATTAAATAACCAGAAGGAGCTTATTTCAGCAATGGCAAGACTAGAGCTTGAAATCAAATTTCCAAATGAATCTGATTAGAGATTGTTTCAGATGGTAGTTGGTGCAACCTTAGTGGATAAGGTAAAGAACACTCAACTATAAGATGAAGAATGTGGAAAAATCAAAGAAAGAATGTCCAAGGGTAGTGAAATGAAGTTCAAGATTGATGTTGAAGGACTATTAAGGTTTGAAGGAAGAATTTGGGTTCCAGTAGTACTGAAAATTAAAGAATAAATCTTGACTGAAGCTTATAACTCAAGATATTCAATTCATCTGGGAAGTACAAAGATGTATCAAGATTTACGATGGCATTTTTGGTGGCCAAATATGAAAAGAGATGTTACAGAATGTGTCGCAAAATGCTTGACGTGTCAAAGAGTAAAGGCCAAGAATTAGAGACCAAGTGGATTACTTCAACCATTAGAAATACCAGAATAGAAGTGGGAGTATATCACAATGGATTTTCTAGTAGGTCTTCCAACTACTTAGAGAGGATACGATGCGATTTGGGTGATAGTTGATAGACTGACAAAATCAGCACACTTTTTACCAATAAAAATTAGATTCAATCTTGATCAGTTAGAAAAGTTGTACGTTAAAGAGATCGTTTCGAGACATGGAGTTCCATTGTCAATTGTGTCAGAAAGTGATCCGAGATTTACGTCAAATTTCTAGAAAAGACTACAAGAATGCATGAGAACACAATTGAGGATGAGTACGACGTACCATCCTCAAACAGACAGCTAAAGGGAACGAACAATCTAGACGTTGAAAGATATGCTTAGGGAATGCATCATGGATTTCAAAGGAAACTGGGATGATCATCTATCATTTGATGAATTCGCCTACAACAACAATTACCACGTGAGAATTGGCATGCCACCTTACGAAGCATTATATGGCAACAAGTGTAGAACTCCACTATGCTGGGATGAAATTGGTGAACGTCAACTGTTAGGACCAGAACTGGTACAACAGACTGTCGAGGTTGTCAAACTCATAAGGGCAAGATTGATAGCGGCTAAAGACAGACAAAAGAAGTATGTTGATCAACACAGATAGGATCGCACATTTGAAGTAGGAAATTTTGTTTTCCTAAAAGTTTCTCCTTGGAAGGGGAAAATTCGATTTGGTAAGAAAGGAAAGCTAAGCCCAAGGTTTATTGGACCCTTTGAGGTGCTGCAAAGAGTAGGTGAAGTAGCTTACGAGGTAGCTCTATCTCTATAGTTGGAACATGTTCATAATATTTGTCATGTGTCGGTGCCTACGACCGTATAAACCCGATTACAAGCATGTGATCGAGTATGAACCGTTGCATTTCAATAAGGACTTGTCTTATGAGGAAATTCCTATCCAGATAGTTGATAGGAAAGAACAAGTGCTCAAGAATAAAGTGATACCTTCTATGAAGGTGATATGGAGGAACCACAATGCCGAAGAAGCTATGTGGGAACTTAAAGACAAAACGATGAAGAACTATATTGAGTTATTTGTTTAATTTGTGTATTCAATTTTGGGGACAGAATCCTTATAAAAAGGGAATAATGTGACGAATGAATATTTTTTTGAGTTGTGAATTTGTGGAAAGAATCCTTGTAAGGAGGGAAGAATATAACAATCCAAAATTTTATTTGTAATTTCAAATATTTATGGAATTAAATAAATATTTTAATTGATGTGTTTGTTGTAAAGTAAATATTTCTTGGATTATTTATTAGTTAAATAAATAATTCATGAGTTGTAGGAATTAAATTAATTAAGGTAATATGTTAATTAAGTTGATAATTGGTAATTTGGTATTTTGAAATTAATTAAAATAAAAGGGTGATGAATCCTATTTTATGAGATATTATTCTAATTTAATTTTATAATTAAATTAGAGAGTTGTTAAGGATTAAATGAGTTGCTATAATGTTGTTGTAGACACTCGAATTTATTTTTTTGCATTCTTGTTACTAACATTGTAGGAGGACAAAATCATCTTTCATAGATAACCCTAGAGGACAGCTCAGCTCAATCCCAGAGATAACCATGGGATACTCAATTCTTATCATCTCAGAGATAACCCCGAGATAATCAGTTTCATCCCAGAACCAACACCGAGAGTTTCAGTTCCAACCTCAGAGAAAACACCAAGAAGTGCAGTTGCAATTCCGGAGTTAACCCCGGAAAAGCTCCTCTCAACCTTTGCAATCAGTTTCAACCTCGCAGATAACCCCGAGGAACTCAGTTCCAGTCCCGGATATAGCCCCGAGAGGTTAGGCATACCTCAGAGATAACCCTGAGGACATTTAACACTTCTAGCAGCCCAATCTCAGAGATAACCATGAGCAACGACTGCTATATCAACCCAAACCGGAGATTACACCGATGAGGGGAGAAATCATCATTTTGCCAGCTCGATCCTTCATTTGCATCATCTCAACAAATTTTAACATACATTCTACACAACAATGTCATATAAGAACCAAATAACTCCAATCCCGAGTGACTACTACACAAGACAACACATCAGATAGAATTTGAACACTTGGAGACCAAGGGCATGGTCTGATCTTCCTGACTTCGCACAATCTCTAATCCCATGTCATTGTGTAGTTCTCGACAATAGCACTCCGAAGAAGGTCTTATACACCATAATCGGATGCCCGGATTGAAGTTCTGAAAGTTCGAGCGGACATCACGTTGCAAGCGTGCATGTGCATTTGAGACAATGGGACCAGAGAGCAGGGCACCCCGGCACCGTGCATGAGTGCATTTGTGGCACCATTGCGGTATACTCATGGCTCCCCTCTATAAATAGAGGGCTTGGGGTGGCCATTTTGTAAGAGAAAACAGCGAGGAAACCCTGTCCAATTTGTTTCGTACACACAATAAATTGAGTGCTTTCTCATTTTAAACACTCGTGAGCTCATATATTGTTATTTTTTTACCGGTGAGAACCGAGTGTTCATCCATTTAAATCTATTGAAGTCTTCTTTGGTAGTCCAATGTAAGACTTTGTATCTTTCTTAAAGCCTTTTCTCCATTATCGTGCACTCAAAGCTGGTCGACGCCAGCTGTCATGGTTGAAAATAGGGGGACCCCTAATAAAGCTTTTTTCGATAAAGCAAACAATTCGTTCCAACAACTTAAGACCAGATTAACCCCTTTCAGAGTTCTTTACATTGAGAGTCATGTAGCGTGTGTATGCCCAGACTTCAGTCAGTGGTTTTTTATTTGTACTAAAATTATCGAGTTATGCCTTGATTGAGCATAGACTCACGCCGGAACATTTATTCCTTATATATACTTATATATAAACTGTTGTCGAACTCTGTTCGATGAGCCTGAATTCACATCCAGAGCGTATATTGCTTATATATATATATATATATATATATATATATATATAAAAACGGTTGTCGAACTCTATTCGATGAGCCTGGATTTACATCTGGAGCGTTTACTTCTTTTTTATATATACATATATATAAACTGTTGTCGAACTCTGTTCGATGAGCCTGGATTTTATATCTGGTTAGTTTACTGCTTATATATATATATATATATATTTCTGTCAGGCCTGGAGTTTACTTTATGGCCTTGTACTGCTTTATTTATATTTAGTCCCGTCTGGAGTTTACTTCGTGGCAGTTGATCGTCTTTACTGCTTTATGTACTTTTTCGATCCCCCATGGAGGTGCTTCGTGGTGGTTAATCGTGTCTCTACATATATATTTACTGCTTTTATATATTTACATTTTCAGTCCCCCATGAAGTTCGCTTCGTGGTGGTTGACCGTCTGTATATATATATTTACAGCTTATATATATATATAACTGTTTACAGCTTTCATACAAATTGCTATATCATGTGAGCCTAGGAATAATGTCATCACGGATTCAGTCTCCTGAATCTAGATTCGGTTCCCATGATGGACATTTTCAGCTGTAATCAGTTTGTACATTATTTATGATGTTCGAATTTCCTTAGACGGCTATCATGCCCACAAGGAGTTTGGCACTGCTATATAGCTTATTTTCTTGAGGATGCCTCTCATCTCAAAAATAAAAGAAATTAAGCCGAATATATAATAAAATGAAAGTATCAAAGGCCTCAATTACTATTGACCATAAGGGTTTGAAAAACCTCTTTTACAAAACATCACTACTATATCTTTTTAAAATTGAATTTTTATACAAAAATTCAAACCCTTTGTATATATGTGCGAATGAGGCATAGCACTACTTCCAAATAACTGCACATTAAACCACACACACACACACATTTATTTAACAATTTAATTAAAAAGTGGTGGCCACCGTGGTAACACGGATGTCGGGGGGTGCCTAACACCTTCCCTCCGCATAATCAAGTCCCCAAACCCTAACGAATCTCGATTTCACAGATCTGTTAAAAAGTGTCACATCATTGGGTCAATGTGCAAACCTTTTCTCGGTTGAGTTGGTGCAACCATTTAAAAATACCAACTGGCGATTCTTACAGTCCAATCGTCGACATATACATGTCGGACCTTTTCACAACTTATTTTTTCAAATAAATCTCACCTAACATGAGAACACCAAAAGACAAGAACAGAAAAGGGACAATAAAAATCCTGACGTCGACAGGTGGCGACTCTGCTGGGGACATCCAGTAAGAGGACTTATGTGACAACACAAATTTTTATAAGTTATTAAAATAGGAATTTAATAATTAAAATTCTTATTATGAGATGTTTTGAGTTTGAGTATGTATATATACATGCTATATATTTTTAAATATGTGATCTGGTATGAAGAGAAATATATATTCATATATTGGGAAAGTGAGGTTCAATAGTTAAGTTAACTATTGAAGAAATCAAATGAATTTGGTAATTATTTTAAATATTTATTGAATTAAATAAATATTTTAAACAATTTATTTATTAAGAAAATAAATAATTTATGAAATTGTGGTATAATAATTTAGTTACGTGTATATGATAATTAAATTAAAGCAAAGGTAAATTTTATTCTTTGAAAATATAATTTAATGAATTAATTAAATTAAATGAGTTGTTTAATATGAAAGAAAATAAGTATATTAAATAAAGTAATGTTTAAGTCTAATTTATTAATTAAATTAGATACATGTAATTATTTATTAATTATAAGTATAATTATAATAAGATTATAATTATTATTAATTGTGACGCCTCCAAAATAGGTATACATCACCTATTCTCGAGTTGTCAATACATGGTATGTAAACAACTACAACTTTATTATTACAACAAGAAATCTGTGAGTTTGAATACAAATATTATCTTCTGATAATATCTATACTCAAATAAATCCTCATCACATTTATTGATACATTATTTTACAAAATGGTGAGGACTACTAAACAATCCTTTCTAAAACCTTCATTCCATACCCCGACTGTATTACTCATTATATTCTCGCCTCCAGAGAAAAATGGAACAAAAAGGAAAAAGGGTGAGCTCAACTAGCTCAAGAAAGAATATTATGACTAAGATAATATACAACAAATTATCGTTAGTCTTCAACAGGAAAAATATAATAGAATACAATAGACAACAAATTTTAAATCAATATTCGCAATGAAATAATAATTCATTAGAAGAGTTAAGTAGAGAATGCAAACTACTATCTTCTATGTATGAATTTAAAAGTTCATCGCTCTATCTTTTATCCCCGTAACATCAATCAATATACATCCGAATCAAATATTCATCTTTGCACTACAGCCAAAGATATTCATCACCGGTCATGTTCATTTAAACACTGCTCATCTTTGCACTACTGGGCCAAAGATATTCTTCAAATCATTCATCTTTTGCACTACAGTGCCAAAGATATTCTTAAGAAATCATTCATCTTTGCACTTACTGTGCCAAAGATATTCCATAATATCATCATTTAAAACCGAGGGATGATGAAAATATTTTTTTTTAAAGAAACGAATCCAAAGGTGAAACAAAATGACAAGGATTAAGGATTAAGGATTTGTACTTGGTTTTATCCACGTCCAAAAATACCTCAAAAATAATCATAGTGGTGTAAAATTCAAGAATGATCAAAACATGGATACAATCGAGTTAGTATCCGTAATAGATGTTTTGACGAAAAGAAGAAATTTTATTTTTCTATGAATAGTACCAGATATCGTGAATAGTGCCAGATATCGTGAATAGTGCCGTATACGTGAATAGTAACTCCGACGCCAAAAGATAGAAATTCCACAAAAACATCTTCACGCTTCATGAATAGTACTGTGAATAGTAACTTCGTGAATAAGAACTCCGCTAATAGTAACTCGTGAATAGTAACTCATGAATAGTAACCCATGAATAGTAACCCCACATGAAAAAGTTCCAAATTTGATAAAAACTTCAGATCAACATTTCAGCATAATGATATTGAAGAAATAATATCATTACGGAAAAAAAATAATATCCCTTACCTCGAAAGATCAGTACTTCTAGCTAGAATAACGGGTATAGTCTGAAGGAACTTGCACCGTCTAGCAATACTCAAAGTATACTCAAAATACTCACAAGAATACGCCGATAATATAGAGAGAAAAACTTCGCTTTACGGTGATTTTCAATTCTAACCTAAGCACCCTATTTATAGAAAAATGCTTTAGAACACCAAAGCGAAAAATTTAATAAAATAATAATATAATTAAACAAATTCAAGCCCACCTTAGACCAACTGAATTCAGCACATTTATATCACATGTGGGATTGCAAAAAACGTTTTTCTTAAATAAAACAATTAAAACTTCCAAAATTAATTATTTCGAACTTTAGAGCTTCAAAATTCATAATTAATAGCCCTTTCATCAAAAAATTCGAATCTCATGAGTTTTTATAGGAAATTCAATTCTCTACAACTTTGCAGAAGAAAGTTTTTCAAATTCCAAATAGAAATTGACCAAATCCACAAGCAAGGCGATTTTACGTTATAATCAAATTTCAACCAATAAATGGGGTCCAATTTACATGTTTAACATGTTTTAAACATTTATTGCAACAAAAAATACTCTTCCTCCTCAGATACTCATATATCCCACATTCGTTGTAAAAAAATATCACCAATTAATATATTATTAAAATAATATATTTAAATGAATTATTTTATCGTAAAAAGATAAAATATTAATTTTCAACAATTGTCATTTTAAAAATTTTCTCCATCTATATCCACATAAAATCAATATTTTCCTCATCATATAAATCAATAATTAATTATTCACAAATAATATTACGTAATCACAATATCGACAACTGCATAGCCTCCTGTGAAAGAGGGGGCTTTCCAATAAGAATTTCTTCTTCTTGCGCCAAGCAATTAGGTGACCAAACCTCTCCTTAGATGTAACTTTCTAGACATTGCAAATAATGTTATCTAATAATATTATTCGGATAATATGAATTATTGCTTCGATAATGAAAAATCTTTGTAAATGACAATTATTGAAACAACAACAATATAAAATATCAACGCAAAATTATTAACTCAATAAAATAATTTGAATAAGAATTATCGTAACCATTATTGAGTAGTGCCTTCTTACGTAAGAATCAATAATTGGTGCAATACTGGTGTGCTACTTTGCTCAACAACGCGTATTAGTGTGTTTTAACCACCGGGTATTCCAACAAGATAATTCAGTAATAACTACGCCTGCTTATTTAAAAACAACTTATATTTGTCGCTTTCTTCATCCAATCGCTCAAGTTATGGGGCCCACACATGGTCACAACCGTCGATATTTAATATTCCCCACACATATTTAATATTCCACGACCAAACGAATATTCCCCGACGATAATGAATATTTTATAACCACTTGCTTATTTTGAAATATTTATGATTTAACCCTTAACTATCCACATTAATCAAATCAACCCTTACTATTTCAAAATAATAAATAAAGGAAATTCCTTTTATTTAAAATTTCGGTCTTACAACCTCCCTCCTTATGAAATTTCGTCCTCGAAATTGACGACGTATTGGTGTTTCAAAAGGTGAGGATACCTCGCTTTCATTTCCGCTTCCAATTCCCAGTCATTTCTTCTATAAAGATGATTCCTCCACAAAACTTTAACTTGTGGTATGACCTTTCATGCAGTAGGACATGCTCCTTCCTATCCAAGATCTTGACAGTACCTCCTCATACGTTAAGTCTTCGGCTATCTCGTCCGGTTCTAACTCAATAACGTGGTTCGGTCTTTCACATATTTACGAAGTACAGATATGTGAAACACATTATGAACACGAGACATACTCGGAGGTAACGCAAGTCTATAGGCTACATTTCCTACTCGGTCAAGAATTTGAAATGGACCAATAAATCATGGATTGAGCTTTCCTCTCTTCCCAAATCTTGTAACTCCCTTCCATGGAGCAACTCGCAACAATACATGATCCCCTACATTAAATTCCACGTCCTTTCGATGAAGATTCGCATAACTCTTTTGTCGATCTTGTGCCGTTTGTATACGTTGTCGAATCATTTGGATATTTTTGGTAGTCATACGTACTAACTCGGGTCCCAACAATGTTGCTTCACCCACCTCATCCCAACATATTGGAGAACGACATTTTCGTCCATATAATGCTTCGAATGGAGCCACACCTATACTTGCCTGATAACTGTTGTTGTAGGAGAATTCCACCAATGGTAAATACTTATCCTAACCGCCTTGAAGTCTAGGACACGTAGTCTTAATAAATCTTCAAGAGTTTGAATAGTCCTCTCGATTGTCCGTCTGTTTGGGGATGGTATGCGAACTAAATCGCAAATCCGCGCTCCATAGCTTTTTGCAAGCTAACCCAAAATCTTGAAGTGAATCTTGGGTCACGATCCAAACTATGGATACGGCATGCCATGCAACCTCACAATCTCATTCACGCATATATACTAGCAAGACGTTCAAGGAATAAGTCTCCAGATCGGCAAGAAATGAGCGGACTTGGTTAATCTATCAACAATAACCCAAATAGCATTGATGCCTTGAGAAACCGTAGGAAGACCCGTAATGAAATCCATAGTAATGTGTTCCCACTTCCATTCCTAATCTCAAGTGGTTGCAACGGACCCTTAGGTACAAGATGCTCTTCGCCTTTACACGTTATGTTAAAAACACATCGAGATAAACTTTGCAATCTCTCTTCATATTGTTCCACCAAAATGTATGTCAAGATCACGATACATTTTAGTACTTCCAGGATGGATTGCAAATGGCGATTGTGTGCCTCCATCATAATCTTGTACTTCAAATCGAGTCGTTAGGAACACAAAGTCTAGAGTGGACTCAAGTATTCCTTCTTCATCAATTCTCGCTTAGGAATAGCTCCTTCTTGTACTTTCTTCTTCATACGCATCGGCTCTCCGGCCTGGTGGCTTGAGCAACCTTAACTTTTTCTATTAAAGTTGGCTCTATCGTATACTTGACATCATCGCACTCGTTCCCGCATATGATCTTCTACTCAATGCGCCGCCTACCACGCTCGCTTTTACCGGGATGGTATTGAATAGTGTGGTCGTAGTCTTTCAATAGCTCGAGCCAACGTCACGCCAGCATGTTGAGTTCTTTTTTGAGTGAAGAAATATTTAAGGCTTTTATGGTCCGAATATATCTCCACTTTCTCCCCATATAGATAGTGCCTCCATATCTTTAAGCGCGAAAACGATCACCGCTAACTCTAGATCATGAGTAGGATAATTCCTCTCATACTCTTTTTAAGTTGTCATGAGGCATAGGCTATGACTTTCCCACGTTGCATGAGAACACATCCTAACCCTTTGCTCAAGCATCGTTGTGATAACAAATCCATCCGAAACCGGATGGTATTGTTAAACAGTCAAAATAAGTCTCCTCTTAAGCTCTTGGAAACTTTTCTCGCATTCTTCGCTCCAAACGAATTTTGTATCCTTCCGAGTTAGGCGAAGTTAATGGAGTAGCGATTCGAGAAAACCTTTCCACGAATCTCCGATAATAACCAAATAAGCCCAAAAGCTACGTGACTTGATCCACCGACTTGGTTGCTCCCAACTTTGTATTGCTTTAATCTTGGCGGATCAACAGATACTCCATGTTTCGACACCACGTGCCCAAGGAATGCTACTTCCTCGCCGTAACTCGCATTTCTTCAATTTGGCATATAGTTGGTTTTCACGAAGCCTTTGGAGTACCAGCTTCAAATGGTGCTCATGATCTTCACGGCTTTTGGAATATATGAGGATGTCATCAATAAAGACAACAACGAATTGATCCAAATATTCCTTGAATACTCGGTTCATCATATCCATGAAAGCCGCAGGAGCATTAGTTAGTCCGAAAGACATGACTAAGAATTCATAATGCCCATACCGAAGTTCGAAGGCGCCTCTTTGGAATATCCTCGATTCTAATCTTCACCGATGATATCCATAACGAAGATCGATTTTTGAAAAGAATTGTGCCTTGCAATCGGTCAAATAAGTTATCAATACGAGGTGAGGATACCTATTCTTGATGGTGACATGGTTCAATTCCCCGATAGTCAATACAAAAGTCGCATACTCCCGCCTTTCTTCTTTACAAATAAAACAGAGCACCCTAAGGAGATGTACTAGACGAATGAAACCGATGTCCAACAATTCTCAGTAGTTGGACCTTTAACTCTGAAGTTCAATAGGAGCCATTCGATATGGGTTTTTAGAAATGGGCTTTGTACCAGTTCAAGATCAATAAAGAATTCAACTTCACGCTCGGGGTAGACCGGAAGTTCTTCGAAATACGTCGGAAAGTCAATAACAACAGAATATTATTCAAATTTGACGTGTCTTTATTCAAATCCATAACATGGGCTAAGAAAGCTTGACATCCGCTTTTTAATAAACGAATAGCTTTATGATTAGATATGACAATGATCGATTTTAATGGTTTAGTTGCTTGAATTGCATAACAGGTTGGTTAGAATATGAAAACTAACAACCTTACGAAAAACAATCAATTTTGGCATGATGAGTAGTTAACCAATCAATCCCTAAAATCACATCAAAAGCAAGTATCTTTAAAGAGATAAGGTCAACGTAAGGTAATGGTGCCAACTTGAATCAAACAAGATTTATAAACAATGGATGTGATGAAAGTTTCTCCTAACTGAGTTTCCACAGATAGGTCAAAGTCTAATTTCCCGAGTCAAGTTTAAACATTGAGCACATGCAGAGAGATAAATGAATGGGTAGCACCTAGGATCAAGTAAGGTATAAACTTCAAAGAATTTATAAATAGCTTACCCGTGATCACCTCGTTTGGGTTCCTCGCATTATGACCAATCACAACAAACGCTCTTCCCTAATCGTTGACTTTGACTTTTCTCGAATGATCTTTTGAGTCACCGTCCCCGCTTAAACTAGGTTTCGCATCTTGACAATCTCGAGCGATATGTCCTTCCTTTCCACAATTATAGCATACCTTGAACTGTTGTAGGGCGCTTTGACCGATATGTCCCTCTTTTTTTCCGCATTTGTAGCATATGACCGGTGGTCGTTTCTCTCCCTTAGAACCAATTCTTTGCGAAGACCGCTATCTTCACATGGTCGTTGTTAAATCTCCTCTTTTAAAATCTCCTCCCGACTCGCTTCTTCTATTTTCACGGCCATGATTACCACCGTAGTGGTTACCATTTCATCCGTCTGTTTCTTTCTCCGCAGTTTATCATTATTACATTGATCGCTATCTCGATCGATCCTCGTTGTGGTCCTCAATTGACTGTATTTCGTTATCTCGCCTAATAATTGAGCCCTGCTTACAACATCTCGAATAAAGAGAAAATTTATGAGAAATGAGATATCGACGTATCTTAAGTTTCAAACCTCTAAGAAACATCCGCGTCATACGCTCCTCATTCTCCACCAAATGAGGTGCAAACCGGATAACTCTATGACTTTGCCTCGTCTTTGAGACACCGCCATGTTGTTTTGTTCCAATCGATGAACTCCACTTCATTCATATGACGAACACTTTCGTGAAAGAATTTGTCATTAAATAGCTTCAAACGCTCTCCCAAGACATGCCGAAAAGGTGGATGGGTACGCTTCACACTCCCACCAATGATCTCCCTTCGCCACGGAACATAAAGGTGGCGAATGGAACCTTCTGTTCTCCGTGCATCCCAAGACATCGAATATCTTGGTAATTTGTTTGACCCATGTTTCCATGCCATGATCGGATCCGCTTTCCTTAAATTCGGTGGTCCCAACTCTTTGAATCGCTTAGTTGTGACAACCCGTGAATTGCTATCATTTCCTCCTCAGATTTTGAACACGAAGTTTCCTCGTCTGATTTTGCATGAACTGCAAAAACTTCTAAACATCCCTCGCTCATCATCTCGCTTCAATGATGTTGTTCACGGGAGGAACATTGCCACTGTTACACGCTCTCCTCGTTGGTGAGTACAGCATCTCCACGGTCTCATTTCCATTGTTAATATTCTCAATCGACATTCTCAAATCATGTCATAAAACAAGGGTTAATTAAGGAAATCAATATATCACATAATATCCCTATATATCTTGACCAACTAACAAATCGACTTTAGGTAGGACACACTAGCGAAGGATTTACTCGCCTCTCCCTCCTAGTTCTATTCCCGATCTCACCAGAGAGATCATATCCCTAAGCTCGATACCAATCGTGACGCCCCCAAAATAGGTATACATCACCTATTCCGAGTTGTCAATACATGGTACGTAAACAACTACAACTTTATTATTACAACAAGAAACTGTGAGTTTGAATACAAATATTATCTTCTGTATAATATCTATACTCAAATAAATCCTCATCACATTTATTGATACATTATTTTACAAAATGGTGAGGACTACTAAACAATCCTTTCTAAAACCTTCATTCCATACCCCTACTGCATCGCTTATATTCTCGCCTCCCGAGAAAAATGGAACAAAAGGAAAAGGGTGAGCTCAACTAGCTCAAGAAAGAATATTATGACTAAGATAATATACAACAAATTATCGTTAGTCTTCAACAGGAAAAATATAATAGAATACAATAGACAACAAATTTTAAATCAATATTCGCAATGAAATAATAATTCATTAGAAGAGTTAAGTAGAGAATGCAAACTACTATCTTCTATGTATGAATTTAAAAGTTCATCGTCTATCTTTTATCCTCAGTAACATCAATCAATATACATCCGAATCAAATATTCATCTTTTGCACTATGTGCCAAAGATATTCATCGATTAGGTCATGTTCATTTAAACACTGCTCATCTTTGCACTACGGCCAAAGATATTCTTCAGAATCATTCATCTTTGCACTACAGCCAAAGATATTCTTAAGAAATCATTCATCTTTTGCACTACAGCCAAAGATATTCCATAATATCATCATTTAAGACCGAGGATGATGAAAAATATTTTTTTTAAAGAAACGAATCCAAATGGAAACAAAATGACAAGGATTAAGGATTAAGGATTTGTACTTGGTTTTATCCACGTCCAAAAATACCTCAAAAATAATCATAGTGGTATAAAATTCAAGAATGATCAAAACATGGATACAATCGAGTTAGTATCCGTAATAGATGTTTTGGACGAAAAGAAGAAATTTTATTTTTCTATTGAATAGTCCGCACGTGAATAATGCCAGATATCGTGAATAAAGGTCGATACGTGAATAAGTAACTCCGACACCAAAAGATAGAAATTCCACAAAACATCTTCACGCTTCATGAATAGTACTACTCGTGAATAGTAACTCGTGAATAGTAACTCATGAATAGTAACTCGTGAATAGTAACTCATGAATAAGAACCCATGAATAAGTAACCTTCGACATGAAAAAGTTCCAAATTTGATAAAACTTCAGATCAACATTTCAAAGATAATGATATTGAAGAAATAATATCATTACGAAAAAAAAATAATATCCCTTACCTCGAAAGATTAGTACTTCTAGCTAGATAATATAGAGAGAAAACTTCAGCTTACGTATGATTTTCAATTCTAACCTAAGCACCCTATTTATAGAAAATGCTTGAACACCAAAGCGTAAAATTTAATAAAATAATAATATAATTAAACAAATTCAAGCCCACCTTAGACCAACTGAATTCAGCACATTTATATCACATGTGGGATTGCAAAAAACGTTTTCTTAAATAAAACAATTAAAACTTCCAAAAATTAATTATTTCAAACTTAGAGCTTCAAAAATTCATAATTAATAGCCCTTTCATCAAAAAATTCGAATCTCATGAGTTTTTATAGGAAATTCAATTCTCTACAACTTTGCGGTAAGAAAGTTTTCCAAATTCCAAATAGAAATTGACCAAATCCACAAACCAAGCGATTTTACAAAGCTATAATCAAATTTCGATCAATAAATGGGGTCCACCGACATGTTTAACATGTTTTAAACATTTATTGCAACAAAAATACTCTTCCTCCTCGTATACTCATATATCCCACATTCGTTGTAAAAATATCACCAAGTATATATTATTAAAATAATATATTTAAATGAATTATTTTATCGTAAAAGATAAAATATTAATTTTCAACAATTGTCATTTTAAAAATTTTCTCCATCTATATCCACATAAAATCAATATTTTCCTCATCATATAAATCAATAATTAATTATTCACAAATAATATTACGTAATCACAATATTGACAACCGTGCGCCTCCAGAAAGAGGGGCTTTCCAATAAGAATTCTTCTTCTTGGGCGCGCGCAATTAGGTGACCAAACCTCTCCTTAGATGTAACTTTCTAGACATTGCAAATAATGTTATCTAATAATATTATTCAGATAATATGAATTATTGCTTCGATAATGAAAAATACTTTGTATAATGACAATTATCAAACAATGAAGAATATAAAATATCAACGCAAAGAATTATTAACTCAATAAAATATCTTTGAGAATTAATTCATAAACCATTATTGAGTAGTGCCTTCTTACGTAAGAATCAATAATTGGTGCAATACCGGTAGCTATCGCTCAACAACGCGATTAGTGTGTTTTAACCACCGGTATTCCAACAAGATAATTGGTAACAACTACGCCATTATTTAAAAACAACTTATATTTGTCGCTTTCTTCATCCAATCGCTTTTACATTATGGGGCCCACACATGGTCGCTGCGCCATCGCATTTAATATTCCCCGACAAAGATTTAATATTCCACGACCAAACGAATATTCCCCGACAATAATGAATATTTTGTAATCACTTGCTTATTTTGAAATATTTGCGTATTTAACCCTTAACTATCCACATTAATTAAATCAACCCTTACTATTTCAAAATAATAAATAAAGGAAATTCCTTTTTATTTAAAAATTTCGGGGTCTTACATTAATTATTATTATAAGTTATTTAAATTAACTAAAGGTGTGACACATGGAACTATATAATATAATATTATTAAAAATAATCCATTTTGGGGGAATTGGTGTGTGGCCAAACAAGGCCTTGTGGCCTTTGGTCTAATTTAACTGACGAAGACTTATTATTTTATAATTGAAGTATACGTGGGTAAGCCATATCAGTTTATTTGTTTCGCGTCTTTTCTGAGGATAACTAAGACAGAGAGTTGGAGAGAAGAAAGAAATCACAGTAGGTTTTGAGAGATGGTTTTGAGAGATTATCAAGAAGAGGAGGAAGGATTGCTAAAGCTTGTGACCATCTTGTAAAGAAATCAAGCATTAAAGGTATAAAAACCTAAGTTTATGTTCTAGATTTTTAATATTAGATTGTGTGAATTCGATATTATAATTGTTAAATTAGTTTATGTAATCAATTGGTTGTTATCTATACAAGATTGTAGTAAGAGAGTTCATGGAAAATGGGTTTGAAGAAGAAAAGTAAATATTAGTGTGTATTCATATGATATGGCTTAAGAAAGTATAAAATTTTATGTCTAATATTTGTTATAATCTATAAATTGGTATTTTATTATGTTAGTATGTGAAGAAATGAAAACGGCGTAGTTTGAATCATGTCAATTGGTTAAGAAACGAAGTCGTGGCGATTGAATTCGCTAAATGTGTTTAAACATGAAAATATAGCATGAACACTGAATTGGAACCCTTAAAATGATTTTTTAATATGTTAGAAGTGTTATTATTCTCTAGATGAGCAGCTAAGAGTTTAACGAGTCCAATGAATTGAAAACCAACTAATTTGGACTTAAAATGAGAAAGTTATGTCAAAATCAATCTCAGTGCGGTTATGACGACTACGGCAACGCTTTGTCTTGTGGTCAAAAGAAGCTGGGGCTGGGCAATGGCATGGGTGCGCTGGAATGGTGAGGAAAAGGGGCGTGCTGGAATGGTGAGGAAAAGGGGCGCGGCCGCGCCCAATGTGTGCTAATTGTGACTACTTTGACATGTCTTGGTAAAACGACCATAACTTATTCATACAAACTCTGATTGAGCTGATTCAAGATGATCTGGAACGAGGACGAATAGACCTACAACTTTTATTCTTTTAGTATTTAAATTTGAGGTTTGGAAGAGGGGTTAAAAAGGTCATCTTTAGGACTATTGTGTTTTCTAAGGCAATCAGAGGGAGTCGGGCATGCACGTATGCAAGTGTAGTCCTCTTGACGATAAAATATGTTGTTCTAAGTTATAGAACATGAATATTATGAATTATAATGATGATTAACATTAATAAATGATATATTAGATAAGTTTTATACGCATACTAAGCACACACATAAGAGAGACAAATTGGGCGTGTGACGAATAAACTTCGAAATGTCGTGATAAGTGAGAATGAACGTAAAAAGTGTTTTAAATCTAATGAAAGGGATATTATAAGGTATTGAATAGTGTTAATATAAAACCAATAAGTAGTCCTAGCAAGACTTAAACACTTGAATGAACTTCGAATATGAAATATAGTGAGCTATAAGTCGAAAGTTAACATAATAAAATTGAACATTGTGTATTGATAATAGGAAGGGTTATGAGATGTAGAGTAAAGTTTATATTATAACTACTACGCATTTCTATGTGGCTAATAGTTAATGTAAATGATTATATAATTATGTAGGGCACGTGAAGTGCAGATAGCTGTAAGTTGTTAAACTATTATTGGTAAACAACGATCAAGGCAAGTCTTTCAGTTCCTATTTGCTATGTGAGCTTGGTGATTAACTGTTTTAAATCTTTATTGCAAAGATCATGATGTGTTATATATATGTTGAATGTATGAAAAGTTAAAGTCAACTTATGACTACGTTGATTGAGTAAAGCATGCTGATTGAGTAAGGAACTCAATCTTTATACTTGTTATATGAACTGTAACATGTATGTTATGTTAGTTTAATGTTTATGAGATATATGTTGAGCATGTTATTATGTGCCACGTGATGCATGAAAACTATTAGATTTTGCTGGGTTGTCGAGCTAAACCTTGCAAATAACCATTTTTGCAGATTAAGGATTGATGGTAACACTATGTGCTACTTGAATGACGTGGATAAGAAATAATACACGAAGATTAATATTTTAGCTAAAGTTATTATTTCTTAATACCATGATTAAGATTCATGAGATGTACTAAATGTTTTATGACGTATAGTTTTATGTTGAGTTGTAAAGCTAAAGTTAGAGTTATCTGATATGTAAAGGTTATCAGATTGATATGTAAAATTTTATATAATAACAGTGATAAAGTGAATTATAAAATAAGATTGATTCAAAGACATGTAGATGATAAAGGTTTTGATTTAGGGAATTAAAGTAAAAAGACATAAAAGTTTAAATTATTCCGCATTTTATAAAGTTTAACATCGAATAATGATGTAAAATCAGAAGGTAGATGTGTTATTAACGACCGAAGTTGAGAATTATATTTTATGAATTTTGGGGTCGTTACAACTTAAGTTGCTACTATAAAATTTTCAAACTGTTATCAACTTGTGTGTGGATGTTGCATTTACATTTATACAAATGTGTACGAATGCATTTACTTACTGCACTTAGTGCTTCACACTATATCTTCTTGTGATATTAAAGTGCTTCGCACACATCATTTCCATAACAATGAGACACATTGTATATGAATGTTTGTCGTGTGGTCCTTCCTTCATGAGGCTAACCTATCGGTGTTTGATTACTTAACTCATAGGGAGACTAATTCCAATGAGTATCAGGAAAGGCACCACCTAGATTCGCTCCAGTTAAAAAATTGGATTAACTTCCCGTCAAGTAAATTGTGATGATCTGGGAACCTTCATGCCAAAAAGCCACGAGAGTAACCTAGGATAGGTCAGCCTCTGATAAACCAAACGCGAAGGGAAATTTCTTCATACTTTCGCATTTCAATTACTTGTAATTTCATTCCATGTCAATCTCATTGTAATGGGAAATATGAGGAAATATGTGTACATGCATAATTTATAAAAATGACATGTTATCCTGTATTATAAACAACAAACATCCATTTTGCAGGATAATACTCCTAAAACGGACCCATCACATAGCATGTAACATTTATAAATTCCCTAAGACTAAACTACATAAGTTTTTTGTAGGGAAATAATTGGGCCTATTACCCGCTCAAAGTAAAAAAATGCAACAAGCCTACAACCAATTATGTCTTCATCTAATCAAGCTAATCTTGCTCCCGTCTCTCATGAGGAGTTTGACGGATTAAGCAAACAAATTATAGATTTGATTATTCTTCTTAAAGAACTACACTAGTTTACTCAGGGTCTACGAATACCCATACATACAGAATCCTCTGTACAAGGAGGAATTCAAGGTTCTGACCAAGCAATTACAATACCTGAGCTTCAGTTGGATAAGTCCAACAAAATCCCTAAAATTACCAATCTCAAAGAAGATCCAGATACCGGTGATATCAGGAAGAAAGTCCTTCAAATGGAAGAGACCATTTAGTCTATTAAAGGGATTGGAGCACACGAGAGTGTTTCATATGTTGACCTTTGTATATTCCCTGGTGTTCATTATCCAGAGAAGTTCAAGACTCCTGACTTTGAAAAGTATGATGGGTTGGGAGATCCTTACACATATTTGAAGGTATTCATTGGAGAACTCGGATCTTATGCCGAGGATGAGAAGCTCAGAATGCAGTTGTTCCAGAAAAGTCTAACTGGAGAAGCCCGATCGTGGTATACCATATTAGACAACTCCAAGATTCATAATTGGGAAGAGCTGGCTCATGCCTTCCTTAGTCAGTACAGTTTCTATTCTCAGATGGTTCCTGACTAGTACCAAATTACTAAGGTCAAGAAACAAGCCAATGAGTCTTTCTGAGAGTATGCTCAAAGGTGGAGGTGCCTGACTGATCAAGTTATTCCCTCTATGACTGAGTCAAAAATGGTGATGACCTTCATAGACATACAAGAAGCTCCCTTCCATGAGAGAGTCTTAGTTGGCATTGGCAAGCTATTTTCTGAAATGATCAAACACAAAGAGATTGTTGAGATGGGATTGAAGTCAAGAAAGATCTAAGACCTAGCCGCTCTGAAAGCTGTTGCTGAGCACATCAAGTCTGGAAGTTATGAAAACAACCCCATGAGAGTCCATAAGAAGAAAGAGGAGGATGTTTCCTTGATACTAAAAGGTCAGAAAGGCAATCCGAACATGCCTATCCAAAAGAGAAACTACTCCCCCTTTCAAGCACAATCTTCCAACCCAACATTGCCAAAGGGTGGAGAAGTATGACGCAATCGAGTGTTCAGACCCCTAGGAGACTCACTCGAGAACATTCTCAATCTTCTGACTACTCGGAAGAAAATTACTCATCTTCTTCAACCAGCCAACCCTAATGGGAAGGGTTTCAATGCTACCTGGAAGTGTGCCTATCATACTGGAGTGCCAGGACATGATACTCAGGATTGCTGGGCCATGAAACACAAGATACAGGACCTAATTGATAATGGTGAGATCGTGGTAACTAAACCCGACCAACCTCATGTGCAAGATAACCCACTTCCTCAACACAAAGAAGAAGAGGTTAACATGAATAATTGGAGCAATGGACATAGTTCCAATTATGGCGGCAAATCCTCCCAAGCCAACAAGGATGGTGATGATAAAGGGGATTATGCACAGTTCCTGTTTATGATGTAACGGAAAATAAAGGCTCTTTGTAAAAAAGTTGAGCAATTGGCAGAACTAGTGATCCATCAGCACCAAGTCACACGCCAATTAGTCAGCCATGAGTATGCTAGTATCCTTCCTTTTGTTATGAATACTCCTCATCATTTCCAGAAAATGAAACACTGGAAGATAGAATTACAAAAAGAGCAAGTACAAAGGCTCTTCGAGATTTTGCCAATAATAGGGAATTTACATACCTTGGCCAACCGATGGAGGAGATATTTCAGATGCTGATCAATGAAGGAATAATCACAGCTATGTTACCTCCAATTAATCCTCATTCCAGATGGTTCATTCTAATAGAGTATGTAAGTATCACTCTCATACTCGCATACACAACACAGAAGAATGCTGGGCATTCCTCCACCTAATTCAGAATTTAATTGACAGTGGTGTCCTGTAGTTGGCAGACGATGACACTGTGCTCCTGGAGAGTGGGAACACAATTCCTACAAGATGGAAGGAAGTAGTAGCAGTTATATCCGCTGAGGATGATTTGGCTGCCAGACCACTCACAATACAAGCAATTCAACTCAAAGGTACTGACAATCCTTTAAAAGTGGCTGCACTAAAGCCAATTACATTGTTATCTAGGCCACAGTATCCTATTGTCAGCCTATAAAAGTACCACAGAATTATGGACAGGCTAAAAGATCCACATCCCACATAAATGCTACAGTGTTGACAGAGAATCCACTTTATCTTCCCCACCAAGTGATGAAGCCTACCATCAAATCAGAGGGTAAATTTTCCATGGAGAAAATTAAAGAGTTCCTTCGTACTATGAGCCATAACGAAGTCAATGTGATTTTAAGCTTGAAAGACAATAATTTACACTAGACAATAATTTAAACTAATCTAAGCATGGTCTCTTTCCATTACAAAAGTCATTTTGACTTAATGCAATTATACAGAATGAAGACAATAATAAAATATCTCTTCAACTTTCTCTTCATCGCTAGAATTTTCTGAAGATTCTTCCTTAGCTATAATTTTTCAAAGATAATTGCAAGAATGAGCATAAGAATGCCTAACAAGTCTACCAGATATATATATATAAGAAGAGAATCACCTTTTCAAGATATATATTTAGAATAAGTAGACACTGTAAAGACCCCAAAATTCGTACAATTTAATTCTCGCCGGGGTGGGCATAGCTGTTGCGAACTCGGATTTTGTTCTCTGTTATGAACTATCATGCCAAATATTCCTTCTCACCATCATAATTTGAGTTATACATGTCTAAATTAGTCCGTTTTCGATTCTATGGATTCGTAATTCATAAAACTATAACATACTAGAATTCTAACAATTTATAAAAACATTAACCAACCTAAAATTGACCTAAAACATATATTCATATTCTATTTTCATGTTTTAAACATATTTAGCGAATTCATTCATTACGAATTCGTTTTACATCCGTTTTTGTTCATTCCAATTGGGTTGTTTTCATTTTTCCAAGTACTATCAGAATAAATCATCAATTTAAGGTTTTCATCATGATTTCATAACTAAACTTTGACTCCAACTAAGCCATAACATACATATTTCATTAAGAACACAAGTTCTTCATCCTTAGCTAGTTTCATGAATTCAATTACCTAAAAAAATTGCTTATAGATGATGTATAACAGATTATATATACCCATAAACATATACAAACTACACTTCAACAATTCAACCACCAAAAACCTAATTACAAAGACTTTAGAAAACAAAAATCAAAAACTAGAGACTTAGGAATTTACCTTTGATTCTTCTAAACTCTTGTTAGATAATTGGAAATCCTTATTTAATCATCTTTTTCCTCTTGATTCTTAGAGTGTCTCTTCCCTCTTCTCAATTTCTCTCTAAGCTCTATCTTTCTCTTTATGTTTTCTCTTAGACTTAGCAACTAGAATGCGTAAAAAGAAATACGCACACTAATTGGGATATCAGTTACCCCTTAACGTATATGTTATAATTATATTATATTTATTATTTTTATTTATTTTTATTTATTTTATTTATATTAATTAAAATTCAAGAATTAAAACCCAAAAGCTATACTTATTGATTTGTTTGGCAAAACTAAATTAAACTCCTTTAATTTATTTTAGTAAACAATTTAGTTTATAATTTATAATTAAATATTATTTATTTGGATCTCCATATCCAACGTTAATCAAATAAATCAATCACATACTATATTTTAAATAAATATTCCACTTTAACAAATATCACAAATTATAATTCCATTATAATTTTATTTAATAACTTAATATACCACCTTAAATTATTAAATTAAAACAACAATATAACATCTCATGTTATATTACAACTCTCTAAATTATAAATTAATTTAATTTAGAATATTATCTAATGAATTTAGATTCATAAATATTTACTAGCAACCATTACATCAATAAAATATTTATCTCATCAATTTCAACAATAAACACATCAAATAAATATTTAAATTTTAATAAATATTTAATATTATAATTTGAAATTCCGGATTGTTACATCATTCCCTCCTTACAAGGATTCTATCCCCAGAATCACAACTCAAATAATCAAATCGCCACATTCTTCACTATTTTATCTTAATTAAGTTAATTTCTATAACTCACGGATTATTTACTTGCTAATAAAAAATCCAATAAATATCTACTAAACAACAAGCACATCAATTAAAAATATTTATTTAATTCAATAAATATTTGAAATTATAAATAAAATTTTGGATTGTTACATTCTTCCCACCTTATAAGGATTCCGTCCTCGGAATCACCGAAACCCAACCTTCCTCAGGTTTCTTACCAAATCTCTTCATTGAATAACTTTAACACATTACCTTAATATAGGTTTTATATTTCCTACTCCCACCATTCTTCATAATAAATTCTTGTATGTTTTATTTCATAACCTTTACTTAGACTCAATTATATTTGAGTATTACATATTCTTTAACCCGTTCATTTCCTTCTCTAAGGATCGTTATCATGAACACTCGGGATATTACATTCACCCATTCTTCTAAGAATTTCGTCCTCGAAATTTTATTTATTACTCTTCATTCATTCAATCTATCAAAATAGATTTTATGTTATTACTTTATTCATTCATTCCATTTATCAAAATAGATTTTATGTTGATATCTATTTATTCATTAGGTTCTGTAACCAAATTCTTTCTCTAAGGATCTTTCTAAGATCATCATATTCCTCACCTCTTCCTCTTCTAAGAGTTTCACATTTCTCCTCTTTCTGGAGTTTCAATTCCTTCTTGAAATTATTATGTTTTGCTTTATTTTCTCATCCTTTCCACTTTCACCTTTCAGAATAACAAGAATATTCCATAATTGCTCAATAATTGGGAAGCGATATGAACAACAGGAATTTAAAAGATTCCAAATCATGCTGAGGGTCATAAGACCTTGAACTCCATCCATGGTTATAAGTACTCTTCCAACTTAAACCTTAACAGTCACTAGACTATAAGGACTCCCGTACTTAGGGTGTTAAGCCCTTCGTACAATGTATTATGCACAAACATTTCAACGATATTCGTATGTCCATAGTTATAAGTAATCTTTCAATTTAAACTTTAACAGTCATAAGACTATAGGGACCCCTCGTACTAAGGGTGATCAGCCCTTCGTACAATGGATACATCTAAACACCTCCGCGTAATCTCCTATAAAAGGGTTGTTCATCTTAGCTTTTCAACATCCGAATCCGCACCAAAACAATTTGGTTTGGCATAACTTTTGAAGAAACACTTGAATTTCATGAACATCTTTCAATATTCGTCTAGCTGTATCAAATAGCATAGACTTCTACAACAATTCGGACATCAATCGAAATATACATATACATATATATATATATATATTTTCATATCTTAAAGAAATCTCAAAAATATTTTTATGACGTCATGATACCGCACTGTATTTACAGTCCGTTGAGGATTCCGTCATTTGGTGATTTTATCATACTACATCATACCATAGTGGGTTGACGATCCTTAGATCACATCCAACACTAAGTAATATTGCATTGATGACTCCATCATTTTTATCATCTCTGCACCAGGTTCCATGATATATTGATGATATAAAAATACATTTAGATATATTTCAAATCATTTTTGTCTAGCCGAAGCAAATAGCATAGACATATGAATAACGATATTGTTTTTAAAACTCATTGGTTTCATCATTTGATCCAATTTTTTGTCAAGAAAATAGAAGTGCAAACATCAACACGAAGTCAATAAATTTTGAAAGTCTAGCATAGCTAGTAGATTTAGAATATCCAGGTATCCATCAACTTCAATCATTACTCCATTACTTCATTACTTAACCATTCTATCAATCTTCAACTTCATAAATGCTCTCTATACTATAACCATTTTCTACCCAATATAGTACATCAAACTTACCACACATTGGAAGTTTAGGAACTTGCCACAATAATATGAGTTTAAGAACTTATCCTAGTCAGACCATAGGCGTCCATTCACTGAGGGGTTCAAAACATACCATATTATTGTGAATCACGAACTTACCATATGCATTAGTTTTAAGAACCGCACCTAATCCTAATAATATCTGACTAATCTTAATACTTTCTAACTATCAAATATACACATGAGAAAAGAATCACCTTTTCGCCACATATATATTAATAGTGCGACGCCAATTCCAATGATTATCAATGTGATAAACTGAGTGCAAGCACAAAACCCTCGCCCATACAAAGATTTGTACAACTCAGCCATCACATAAGTCCTCAATTGAAATCCCACCTAACTCTATCTTACTTATAATTTGCTCTTTGCTCAATACGAATTCCTCGTTTCACTTTATCTATAACTCCTCGTGAGTTTATCTCGTACTATATCATAGTACATTAACTTCATAGCATCAAGCTATAATTATTCAAACATTACAGACCATCTTTCTTTTATAACTTAAATGGATCATGTCGTGATCTTATTCTATAATCATCTCCCTTAAAATTCTTTTCTTAACTCGTGATCGTTTTATTTTAAGATCCTCTTTCTTTCCTTTTTCATCATTTAACATTTCATTTATGCTTTTAATCTCACAGGCTTTGTCTATTCATCATTATTCGTTATCTTGGCTATTGGAGTTAGGCAACTCCTATTTCTTATCTTTATATCTCTTCAAGATTCTTCTTTGGATTTTCTTATTTATATAACAATTCTTACTTTAAGAATTTTCTAGCTTCATTTACATTGCTCAACATTTCATTTGAGTTCCACATTTTCATCATACGTATCAACTTTCTATACTTGGTACACATCGAGTCTCTAACAGCTTCAATATGGTATGCTGAGTGGTTTCCCACAAACAACCAACAAACTAGGTTCCGAGTTGCTAGTTCATATATACATCCGCTCTATGAAGGAATTGTTTAGCCCAGATACCACACATCAACTATTAAAGAGTATAATTGTACCATACTTAAATATAACTTTTTGATTCTTACTTCTTTATCATTCTCTTCTTTTAGACATTGTCTATTTATTATCACTTTACATCCTTATTATTGGAGTTAGGTAACCCCACATTCATACTCCTTATAACTTTGCGAGATTCTTCTTTGACTCCTTTTACGCATGTTTTAATCCCTTCTATATAAAATTTTTTAAATTATTTTTTATTGTTCAAACTCTATTTGAGCTTATTCTTTCATTATCTGTACCTCTCTTCTCTAAGGTTATAGCCTACGGTACTCCTACCTAAGGTTTATAACCTACAGCTTTGATACCAACTTTAACGACCCCAAAATTCATACAATTTAATTCTCGACTTCGGTCGTTAATAATGCATTCAACCTCTAATTTTACATCATTAAATGATAATACAACCATTGAAATTTATGGAATAAATAAAATTTTCTATTACAAACTATCCTCATTCCCAAAACCTTCAACTTTTACATCTAAATATCTCAGAATCATTTTAATACTACAATAGTTTACATCGCAAAACGATATTACAATTCGACATTAATACATTATTCGGAACCTTAAACATGGTTCAAATGATAATAACACAACTTAAGTGTGTAAATCTTCAAGTATCACATCTGATTTATGTCTTTCAAGTAACATATAACTTTACCTTGAATCTTGAACCTGCAAAAGTGGTTATTTGCAAGGTTGAGCTCGACAGCCCAGCAATTCTTACAGTTTTCATGCAACACATAGCATATAATAGCATATTCAGTTCATGCATTTATAATGAATTAATATTTACTATGCATATTACTTCTCATATAACAGGCGTAGAGATTTACTTCACAGGCATATCATCAAATATCAACTTTCAATTTCATACATATCTCATATGCATTTCATATATATACATCAACATTCTCATAGCATAATATAATTTAACTAACAGTTATCAAATTCATATATCAAATAGGAACTGAAAGACTTGCCTGATTTGTAGTTTATCAACTACAACTTAATTGCGTATCACTAATTTTACTTCGTGTATCCCTACACAATTATATAATCATGGATTCATATCCATCAGTAACATATTTCATGCACTTTTAATATAAGAACAATGTTACATTGTTTCCTAACTAGGATTGTAAAACGTTAATTTCACTTTCTCATCATACTCTTAGAATAGCTAGATATGTATAATTATACCTTAACCATCCATACTTGACATCAAATAGCTTGTGGTCTATTTTCAAGTTCACATTTATCACACACTTGACTCGCTATATGTTCGACACATATTTAAAGTTTATAGATACGTGATCTACGTCGTTCATATTCAAACTACTTAGTTCCATAATAATTTATTTCAATCAATAAAGCTTAACAACTTTCTTTAACAAGATTCGTTGATATAATATTTTAAACCATATATTGGTACTAATAAGCATCCACTAGTATGCTTCACAAAGACATAGCATAGTTCATTATTTGAAGACTTATTTTAAACCACACTTGAAAGGTCCAATTCATGCTTAGCTAGATGATGAACATATTCGTCATGTCTAGGGGCATAAGGCATTTAAGTTCACTTTTAAAAGTCATTCTAGGCCAAGTTAAAGAAACTAGGTACAACTTTTAATCTCATTTCATAGCTAACTAGGCCATGTATATATGTTATCATGATTAGAACTTTAAGTCCACAAGTTACTTTAAGTTCGTCAATGTTTGTTTTCAAAATCTTTAGTTATCTTCGAAAAATAACCATCTAGGCAACTCATAGTATACAAAAGGTACTCAAGGCCATGTGTCATACCTATTTATATGCATGACTAAACCCTTTACATATGCTACAAATATCAGAATTCAAAAGACTCAAAGTTCGTCTAAACTTGTTTTTAAAATCTAAAGTTTCTTTAAAAAAACATATTCAATCATGCTAAGGCAATTCCTTATAAGTAAGTTACTCTTATATGTCATGTATATTTTCATGTTATATCACTTAGAATAATATATTCCATCGTCGGGAGCACTATACTTGCGTATGTGCTCGATCGACGCCCTTCGATTGCCTCCGAATACGTAACAGTCACAAAGATGACTATTTTGACCCTTTCTAAAGACCTCAAATTGAAACACTTAAAGAACAAAAGTTGTAGTTTTATTCGTCCTCCTTCCGGATCATCTTGAATCACCTCAATCAGAGTTCGTATGAAAACGTTATGGTTATTTTACCAAAACAGGTCAAATCAGCCATTGCAGAACACACACACCCCGTCGAAGCGGGGGTTATGCCTTAAAAATAGCCCGCTGAGGCGGCCATAGCTGCTGCGAACTCGAATTTTCTTCTCTGTTATGAACTATCATGCCAAATATTCCTTCTAACCTTCATAATTTAAGTTATACATGTCTAAATTAGTCCATTTTCGATTCTATGGATTCGTAATTCATAAAACTACAATATACTAGAATTATAACAATTTATAAAAACATTAACAACCCTAAAATTAACCAAAACATATGTTCATACTCTATTTTCATGTTTTAAACATATTTAGCGAATTCATTCACTACAAATTCATTTTACATCCGTTTTTTGTTCATTCTAATTTGATTGTTTTCGTTTTTCCAAGTACTATCAGAATACATCATCAATTTAAGGTTTTCATCATGATTTCATAACTAAACTTTGACTCCAACTAAGCCATAACATACATATTTCATTAAGAACACAAGTTCTTCATCCTTAGCTAGTTTCATGAATTCAATTACCTAAAAAAATTTCTTATAGATGATATATAACAGATTATATATACCCATAAACATATACAAACTATACTTCAACTAATTCAACCACCAAAAACCTAATTACAAAGACTTTAGAAAACAAAAATCAAAAACTGGAAACTTAGGAATTTACCTTTGATTCTTCTAAACTCTTGTTTGATAATTGGAAATCCTTTTTTAATCATCTTTTTCCTGTTGATTCTTAGAGTGCCTCTTCCCTCTTCTCAATTTCTCTCTAAGCTCCATCTTTCTCTCTGTGTTTTCTCTTAGGCTTAGCAACTATAATGCGTAAAAAGAAATACGCACACTAATTGGGATATCAGTTACCCCTTAACGTATATGTTATAATTATATTATATTTATTATTTTTATTTATTTTTATTTATTTTATTTATATTAATTAAAATTCAAGAATTAAAAACCCAAAAGCCATACGGCTTTGTTTGGCAAAAGCCTTTAAATTTTAAAGAATTAATATATTTAAGCCTTTGTTTGGCAATACTAAATTAAACTCCTTTAATTTATTTTAGTAAACAATTTAGTTTATAATTTATAATCAAATATTATTTATTTGGATCTCCATATCCAACATTAATCAAATAAATCAATCACATACTATATTTTAAATAAATATTCCAGCTTTAACAAATATCAAAATTATAATTTCATTATAATTTTATTTAATAACTTAATATACCACCTTAAATTATTAAATTAAAACAAAAATATAACATCTCATGTTATATTACAACTCTCTAAATTATAAATTAATTTAATTTAGAATATTATCTAATGAATTTAGATTCATAAATATTTACTAGCAACCATTACATCAATAAAATATTTATTTCATCAATTTCAACAATAAACACATCAAATAAATATTTATATTTTAATAAATATTTAATATTACAATTTGAAATTCTGGATAGTTACAGACACAAAACTTCAACGATTATCAATATAGTAGAGTGAGTGGTTCCTAACCCATAAAGTAATGAATTTGTTCCCCGTCTTATCAATACTTCTACCAATGTCCAAATAATTATGCATTGTTCTTTCTGACAATCTCACTGAATGCTCAATATTGGTACCTACAGTATTGTTCGATCGGTTTACTAACACATCTTAAACTCCTGCCCATACAAGAGTGTTTTTTAACTTAGATACTAACATGATTTTAAATTAAAATTCAACAATTACTATCACGTTGCGAAAGACAAATAACAAGCATGTTAATGCACGGGGTGCAAAAGAAACAATACTTGTATAACAGTAAACTGCATAAATAAGACACGTTATGGCACGAAGTGCATTTCAACAAATAAATAGACTTGCTTGATTCGCCTCTATCGTTTACGTTAATTTTGTGTCTCTCAATCCATCTATACAATTATAAGTTCATGTAAACTAATTAACTGTTAAACGATTAAATATTTTAAATTTTATTTCGGGTATTATAACTGCTTATAAATAAGACTCCTTGTACTATACATGAAATAATTTTAGCATTATAATTGCTTATAAGATGAATATTCATCACTATATTTAAAATAAATTAAGCATTATAACTGCTTGTAAAATGAATATTCATTTACTATATTTGAAATAAATCGAGCATTATAACTACTTATAAAATGAAAATTCAACTATTATATTTGAGATAATTTCAAAGATTACAATAGCTTATAAAGTATATTTTCTTCTTTATAAGAGAAATAATTGGACATTATAACTACTTATAAATAAGACTTTTGTATTATATACTTAAAATAATTTGGACATTATAACTGCTTGTAAAAATATATTCTTACTAAATATATAAAGAAAGAATGAAAATAATAACCACTAAAGTAATACCTCTTGTAGTTGCTAGCTTTACTTCCAATCGCGTAGCGCTTCGATTCTTTGAAAGTAATTATTTTATCTCACAATATCTGTCATAATATAAATATAGAGTATTTTTTCTCTTGAATTCCTTGTGAATTGGTAGGAAATGAATGAACTTAGCTTACTATTTATAGAAAAATATATTTTCACTAATTGCACGTTAGGGGCTTGGCTTATTACAGTTTGCACCCGGCTTATTACTCTTTGGCACCTAGGTTAATTTTAATTTAGTACCTAGGTTAATTACGCTATTTACACTTTGCACCCATCTTATTACACTTTAGTTAATTACAATTTAGTACCTAGCGTGTGCCAGCGTGTGCCAGGCATAAGCACGACAAACCATCTTGTCAGTATAAGCACGACAAAGCATTTTGTCAGTGTAAGCACGACAAAGCAGCTTGTCAAAACAAATATACTGAAAAGTCCATATACAAAAGAAAAATTTTAAGCACAACATGTCAAGCACGACGTTTTTCGGAGAAAAATGTTTATTGGACAATACGACTTTTCACGAACCAGTAGATCTTGAAACAGAAATTTAATAAGACGTACAGATCTCTCAAAAGAACTTAGTGTTAAAACCTAACTCATATCGTTCTTCACGTGAATAGTGTTTTTACGCAAAATTTCTCAGGAAATTTTTATTTTCGTCTTCAAAATTCTTAATCATTTATTCTAGTACACAACAAAAATACTACAATATTATCACCATCCTAGGTCATAAAATGACATTTAAACACATAAATTTAAATAATATTCAAAAACTTAATTTTTAAACTAAGTAAATTTCTCGGTCGTTACAGATAATCAACTTGAACCATTGTAATCAAAACAATAACAAGTTCAAGATTAGGAAACTTTCTCAATGAAAAGTAGGGTTTAAAAATTTACGTAATAATAAACAGGATAGGGATAAAGAACTTGCCTAGTGCTTAAGCTATTAAATTATAACTCACGTTCATCAAATACCATGCATATACCGTTAGAATCGTAACACCGATTAGTTACACTAAAATTAACCCTATAGGTTTAATTCTCATTTTAATTCAACTTGTTAACATAGTTCATCTTGCTATTTTAATTCATGCTCTAGCAATTAACACCATTCACCAATCTAAAATCACAAGTCTAGTATAGCAAGACAACTCTTAAACCACATCTCAAGACTTGAACAAATAACAAGTTAAATTTTTTCCTAACTTATTAACTTTAAAATTTTAAATCATCAAACACATGCTTACAATCTGTTATAAAATATTATTACAGGTTTAACACGTTGTCAAGAACATTAGACTAGGTTAAACCAAAACATCATAAACTGAATCATAAAAAAACTATTTACGCTTGGGAGGGCGTGAGTTGCTACGCTTCCCAAGCCGTGGCAATCGACGCGCTCCCGTAAAACTCAAGAAAGCGCATCTGCACCATTTTTGCCTTTGATACCAAAGACAAAAGCGCCTCAGACGCGCATGTAAACTTACAGACTACTTCCCTGCTTCATAGTTCAACCCAAACATCCTAATTTCTCCTAATTAAGCAGAAATTCAATAAACCCAAAAGCTATAAACTTATTAACAACATCACCAAACATGCATATTATACTTCTAACAATATATATAGCATCCCTAAATCCAGGTACTAATCACCACGAACCTGGTACACTAATTGTGACAACCCGAGAATTTAGACAATTTTATAAAATCTTAAAAGATTGAATAGAGGTTAAATAATAGACCTAGACAGAAAATAAGTGTATGTATTTGACATTTTTGGGAATGAATTTTGTGAATTTAAAAACTCTTGGTGAAGGTTTACAGTGTTAAGAATATCTGTGTATGTGGTCATATATGTGTATAGTATGTGGTTAAGGGTCAAGGGTTGACCAGATAAATTATATCAGTCACAAACCCTAATAATATACTAAGAGCCTCGACGTTCAGATAGAAAACCTTATCGATTGATAAGAAACCCTATTACCGGCTATGGAACCCTAATTTCAGTTTCGAGAGTCTGTAACCCTAATTTGGAATATTAAAACCCTAATTGGGAAGCTTGAAGACAAGCATAAAGTTTCTATGTTATTAATCATAAGTATAATTAGGGATAACACTAATTGATTAATTAGAAAGCCCTAATTTCTAATGTTGGAAACCCTAATGTATAATTAGAGAAGACCTAATTGGTAATTCAGTGATTTAAATGTTAATTAAAAAACATTAATCCTATTTAAAAGCCCTAATGTAATTAGGGAACCTTAATATAATTAGGAGATCCTAATTATAAATTAGAAACCTTAATCTATATTTTAAAACCTAATTAGTAAATACTGGAATGTAAATTTGTGTAACCTTAGGGTTAAACCCTAAGGGTCAAACCCTCAGGATTAAAACCTAATGGTTATGAGAAGTTACCAAATTGTCATTCACTTTATAAGTCAAATGACCAAACTACCCTTTTAATTACTTTAATAAGGTGGAGTGTAGATCTAACCCTACTTGTGGTTGGTGAACAACCCCAAGCTAGCCATGTGGTCTAGAAAACAACTTTAATCATCAAATACCAGCCATCTTGCATACTACAAATTCATTGAACCTAAGATCAAAGTTAAAAAGTAAGCAAAAATTCACTTACTTTACTTCTCAACCTAGCCAAACCTTCTCTCTATATCCCATCCGAAATTTTAGAGTGAGAGTGAGTAATAAGCTAAGCCAATATCATGTGTCAGCTTGCCATGATCAAACATCAAGGATCAGATTCAAAAATTTAGCATTCATAAGGTATAAAACCCTAAATCTTGAAATCCTTAGATTTGATGTTAGATGTTATGATTTGTTGTTTAGAAGTGTATTATAAGATGTTAATTACTGATCTGGGTTGTTAAATCCCAGATCCATAACATCAAAGTGCTCGAAATTTGAGTTTTTAGAAATCTGGAAATATGGAAAAATGTGGTTTGACAACCGAATGTCAGACCCCATAGATCTTTACCTGTTTATAGTTTTGATTGTTTGAATGTTTTTACTTGTAGTATGTTATTTGGTCTTTGTTCTGCAACTTGAAACAGAAGCATATCATGTCTAGATCATAACTTATAAGCAGTCAAACTGCGTTGACCGGTCATGGAGATTGAGTTTCTAGGTAACCCAGAAACCCAGATCTCATTCGACAACATATTCTGAGCATTTGATCTTGCAGTATATTAGCGTTTTAGTTATGTTGTTGTTTGATTCTTGTAGTCTGGTATAAGGAGTACATAATTAAGCCTTTAGTTTACCCAGAATGCACATAGAATCAAAGATATTGTTGGTCAAAGTATCGTTGACCATCATGCCGGATGAAGATTTTTGTGAAACCCAGAACTTCAAGAACAGTTGTTGTGGCCTAGTTTGACCGACCAATATCTTACTATTTTGATGTTGATAAGTTGATCTGGTGATTTGTTGTTGTACCTTGACATACCTACTATAGAGTTTAAGCTTAACATCACATGAAACATTACTGGAACATGTATAAAATTTAGCCACAAGGTGGTCACTCGAAACTGATTGGGAATCTGGAAAACCCATAAAACCCAGATAAGGCCTGACAAGATCTTTGAGAGCCCAGATCTCTCTGATTAGATATAAGATGGCCATGTTGTTTGTTTAGGGTTGTAGTATTGCATCAATACTATAATCTGAAAACTTAATCAAACCCAGATACCTCTGGATCTATGAATTATAGTTGGTCAAACTACCCACCCTGTTAATTGACATAAGTTTCTGGGTTGGTCATGAACATGCTCAAGAACACCTATAGCGATGGTTCTGACGCTATAGGGCCCTTTAGCGACAGTTTATTTCCAAAATTATTATTTTTAATAAATAATTAGTATTAAATGGTTTTTAATTATTAAAAATAAATAATAAATTCCTAAAAATTATTTTAAAGCTTGAAAATTATTTTATTTTTATTATTTTGGGTATATTTCATAAATATTTTATATTTTTGGAATATAAGGGGCATTTAATTTATTTAATTATAATATTAAATAAATTAGTTAAAAATAATTTTAATACTTTAAAAATCATGAAAAATTATATTATGGTATAAGAAAATATTTTAAGTTATTTCTAATGACTTTTAATATTTTGTGCTTTGAATTTCATTAATAAATTATTATTAATGGTATTAATTTATTTAATGAATATATTAGATAAATTATGGAAAATAGAATTAATGATTTAAAAATTATATGAAAATAATTTAAGTGTTATAAAAATATTTTATGTTATAAAATCTAACTTTTGATATTTTGCCATGAAAATATTAATATTTTAATATTAATAGTAATTATCTGATAATGGATTTAAAGGTTTATAAATTATATAAATGAGAAATTAAAGTATTAAAATATACTTTGTGATATTATAAATATATTATAATATTATGTTATGATTCTCATTGATATTTAATATTAAATTAATATTAATAATTAAGGAATTATGTGGTATTTATATTATATAAATACGATATTAATGATTGAAAAATCATGATAAATGATATTAATTATTTGAAAATTATTACAAGCCTATGAAAAACTATTTTGACTGATAAGAAAATTAGCTAAGATATTGTTAAGTGTTTAGGCAGAGTTTAATTAAACTTAAACTCGATTTTTGTACGATTAGGCAATCGAGATGTCGGAATAGTTCTGAACTCAATTCGGACTGGAATAGTTTGACTTGATACTAGGTCTTATGTGTTGTATAGACTGATAGGATTATGTGGTAATGTGTTTAGATTATTTTATACTATGATGATATTATTCTAATATTTAGAGATCGGTGTTATCTAAATTAGGTCTTCGGATAAAGCTAAGTTATATTCCGTAACGGTAATCAACGGTACAGGCAAGTTTTTTATAACTCTACTAAGAGTTGTTTCATTCAGATATGCTTATGGTTAATCATTCCTGATTGCCATATAGAATTGTACTTTGTACATATTGTATGTATAAGTCAGGAATGAAAGGCTGATCACATTCATTACCATTTGGTTCAGATATATTTGTTCATGTTTAATACTTGTTCAGTCAAAAGTTTTTTCGTGCTAATTCACAACTACATTGTTGAATTATAGCCAGCTTATTATTCAGACTTTTTCAATAATGATATATCCTTAAATAAGATTTAAACTTGTTGGGCAACTTTCATGCTCACCCTTGCTATATCATGATAAAACAATGTAGATTAAGGCGAATGCTTCAGATACAAGGAAAGATTAAAGCCATGTTCAGCTTGGGACTATGTGTGCAGCTAGATTTGTAAAAGTAATTTATTATAAAAACATTGTATGCTAGATAGGATATGGAATTGTGTATAAGTTATGGTTACTCGACCTTGGGGATAGTGCATAATATTTAATGTATAAACAATTTATGTTAATATCTTCCGCAATAGTTATAGAAATAGTGCACTAGATCCGTGGTGATTTAGGACCCGGATTTGGGGGCGCTACATTTGGTATCAGAGCTGTTGGTTATAAACCTAGGGTAGAGTTACCTTAGACTAATAACTGTAGTGATTAGGATAAGATCTAACTCACACAGAGTTAGTGTGTCGGTAAGATTCAAAGACGAATCTCGGCGAGTTATGAAGATACGGAGTTTCCTAACTCTGATAATAAAGTTGAACAGTAATGGTGGATAGATAGAGTCTAAAATACTAAAAGTACAGTGATAGGAGATCGTAAAATAAAATGATTATAGTATAGAAATGAATCGTAATATATTCGATGATATCACCCCGTGATCTAATAAGGTGATAGCAGGGATAAGAATCAATCTACTGATTTGAAAGTTTACAGCAAAGATTGTTGTGTATCAATGGTACCACAAATTGGTACAGATTCAGAAAAGGATTATGAATACGATTTGAATGAAATTCGTATTGAGAAGGGAGTTAAGACTAGGTGGGAATTTCAATTGAGAACTCATGATAGCAGCTAAGTTGTATGATTCTTCGTATGGGAGCTGAATTGTACATGGTGTAAAAACCACTTAGTTTCTGGCCCTGATAATCATTGAAATGTTTGAGTCGCGCTATTTGCTATATGCATGTTAAGAGGGTGATTCCTTTCTCATGTGTATAACAGATAGATAGGTTATAAGTAGAGAATATAAGGTTAAGTACGAGTTCTTAAAACTCATACTTATGTTACGTTCGTGACTCATGGTTATATGAAATGTTTATGAACCCCTCAGCGAATGGACGTTAAAGGTCTGACTAGGACAAGTTCGTAAACTCATATGATTGTGAAAAGTTCCTGAACTCATAAGTGTGGTAAGTTTGACGAACTAGGTAGAACTAAGTGTGAGTGGAGTATTGAGGATAATAGAAATAAATAGACTGTTTAAGAAAATGATTATTAGTGGAGATATAAGTTTTTCAAAACTCATAGCTATGCTAGACTTCAAAATTTTGACATCAAGCTAAATATGCACTATGTGATTTTAAAATATATATATATATATATATATATATATATATATATATATATATGTGTGTGTGTGTGTGTGTGTGTGTGTAGACTCATAATCATTTTTGAAACGGTTTAAAGTATAGTCTATGCTACTTATTTTGGCTAGACGCAAATGATTTGAAATATCAAAATATATTTTTATTTATCACTCATGTACCATGTAACCTGATGCAGAGATGATAAAAAGTTGATAGAATTATAAATACAGGAATACATAGTGTAAAATAGATCTAAAAATCATTGTTGCACTATTGTATGATGTGTTATGACAAAGTCATACGATTACGGCATCCTCAAACGAACTGTTATTATAGTACAGAATCATGACGACATTCTCAAAAAAAAATTCAAAATTTTTAATTTGCCAACGGGGTTTGGCTACACGTAAATAATTTGATTTAATTGAATTATTGATATGAGTCTATGTTATTAGATTCAGCTAGACTAATGTTTATAAAAACTCTAAGTGTTCATTGAAAGAAATTTCCCGAACCAAATTATTTTGGTGCGGAATCTAAAAAGACTGAGGTAAGAAATTTTGTGCGCCTAAGGCAGATGGAATAGATGGAACGAGGAAAACTTGTTCCAACCAACAGTACTTGGCCAGTACAGGGCATATCGGGCTAATCACCCTTTGTGTACGTAAGTTATGACGGTTTGCGAATGAATTTCCATAAAACCTTTGCGAAAATGACAGACAAATAGTCTATATGACTCCTCAACGCAATTTGAAAATTTTTACTCTTGTGAGTGGTGTATTGGGTAGAATATAATGACGTGTGTGAATGGTGTAAGCAATATGGTGCAAGGTGTAAGTTGAATTTTGGGGACGAAATTCCTAGAAGAAGGGGTGAATGTGACAACCCGAGAATTTAGACAATTTTATAAAATCTTATAAGATTGAATAGAAGTTAAATAATAGACCTAGACAGAAAATAAGTGTATGTATTTGACATTTTTGGGAATGAATTTTGTGAATTTAAAAACTCTTGGTGTGTTAAGAATATTTGTGTATGTGGTCATATATGTACACAGTATGTGGTTCAGGGTCAAGGGTTGACCGGATAAATTATATCAGTCACAAACCCTAATAATATACTAAGAGCCTCGACGTTCAGTTAGATAACCTTATCGATTGATAAGAAACCCTATTACCGGCTATGGAAATCCTAATTTCAGTTTCGGGAGTCCGTAACCCTAATTTGGAATATTAAAACCCTAATTGAGAAGCTTGAAGACAAGTATAAAGTTTCTATGTTATTAATTGTAAGTATAATTAGGGATAACCCTAATTGATTAATTAGAAAGTCCTAATTTCTAATGTTGGAAACACTAATGTATTATTAGAGAAGACCTAATTGATAATTTAGTGATTTAAATGTTAATTAGAAAACATTAATCCTATTTAAAAGCCCTAATGTGATTAGGGAACCTTAAAATAATTAGGAGATCCTAATTATAAATTAGAAACCTTAATCTATATTTTAAAACCTAATTAGTAAATACTAGAATGTAAATTTTTGTAACCTTAGGGTTAAACCCTAAGGGTCAAACCCTAATAGTTGTGAGAAGTTACCAAATTGCCATTCACTTTATAAGTCAAATGACCAAACTACCCTTTTTATTACTTTAATAAGGTGGAGTGTAGATCTAACCCTACTTGTGGTTGGTGAACAACCCCAAGCTAGCCATGTGGTTTAGAAAGCAACTTTAATCATCAAACCCAGATACAAGATCTCTCTGATTAGATATAAGATGGTCATGTTGTTTGTTTAGGGTTGTAGTATTGCATCAATATTATAATCTGAACACTTAATCAAACCCAGATACCTCCGGATCTATGAATTACAGTTGGTCAAACTACCCACCCCGTTAACGGCATGATGAAGTTTCGGGTTGGTGATGAACATGCTCAAGAACACCTATATGACAGTTACTGTCATTATAGGCCCTTTTAGCTTGACGCTTATTTCCAAAATCATTATTTTAATAAATAATTAGTATTAAATGGTTTTAATTATTAAAATACATAATAAATTCCTAAAATTATTTTAAAGCCCTAAAAGTAGTTTTTTTTATTATTTTGGGTATATTTCATAAATATTTTATATTTTGAATATAAAGGGTATTTAATTTATTTAATTATAATATTAAATAAATTAGTTAAAAATGATTTTAATACTTTAAAAATCATGAAAAATTATATTATGGTATAAGAAAATATTTTAAGTTATTTTTAATGACTTTTAATATTTTGTGCTGAATTTCATTAATAAATTATTATTAATGGTTATTAATTTATTTAATGAATATATTAAATAAATTATGAAAAAATAGAATTAATGCTTTAAAAATTATATGAAAATAATCACTACAAAAAAATGGGGCTTTAGCAACAATCAATTTTTGTTGCTAAAGGTGCCCAATTTCGTTGCAAAAGAGTTTTGGCAATGACTTTACTGTCGTTGCGTCTTTCATTGCGCAATGAGCGTTGCTAATTGTTCCGCAACGAACATTTTTTTTTCGTTGCCAAAAGTACTACATTTTACAAAGAAATTTGGCTTTCATATAGAGACATCGATCCTTTAGCAACAAAATGTATTGTTGCATAATAATAAAAATTTCGTTGCTAAAAACCCAATTTTGTTGCAAAAGCCTGCTAATTAGCAACGAAATGAACTCTTTTTTTGCAACGACCATGCATTTTCGTTGCAATTAACACTATTATGCAACAACATTTTTCATTGCAGTAAATTATGAAAATTGTTGCCTAAACTTGCTTTCGTTGTGGAATGTAAACTTTTTAGCAACGATTTTCGTTGCTGATTATATTATTTGGCAACGACATTATGCTGAATCAGCAACGAAAATATTTGTTTCTAGTTAATTTTCAATAGCAACGAAATTCGTCGATTAACTACTTACATTATATGTTCTTGCTTTTTATATGTAAAATCTAAAGTTTATATGATTTGCAACGATAAAAAATGTTGCCTTTTATGTTGGTATTAGCAATAATATCCTCTCCGTTGTTATTAGGTTAATTTTTCGTTGCCAAATATTATATTTTTAATGTCATTAACAACGAAAAATTGTTGATAAATATATAAAAAATTGTTGCTATATTAAAACTTGTTCAATACTTTGGTAACGAATTATATTGTTGCCAAATCAAAATTTGCCATTCTTTTTGTGTACCTAGTCGGCTCAATGTCCCCCATAACAAATAATGGCAAAAATACAAAAAACTAAAATATTATTAACTTAATAAAATCATCCACTACATAATCATTCATTATCTTTACAATTAACCATCTAAAGCTACCACAGTTCTTCAATCAAAGTATATATCTGCATATATAGAGAGACTACACATCATAATTTCGTCTCTTGTCTTCCGTAAACATAGCACGAAAATTTGATACCCAATATTATATGACAGGTCATAGAAGCAGTCTTCCTGCACATATTTAAAAATAATTGCAAAGTCAGAAAAATGAAGCAAATAAGTCACCAGAGGCACTTAGTGCCAAAATCAATACACAAAGACAATAGAGTTGCTACGTGGTACTAATATACACCGTATTGGTCATAAGCAGAAAAAGACAATAGAGTTGCTACGTGGTACTAATGTACACTGTAAATTAGGATACTTGTGTATATAAGCCAATGTAATTGAGAAGAATGAATCAAGAAATCATTATCCCAAAATTAGGTTCTTATTTTCTACGGATTACATAGACCATCTTTATTACAAGGTCATCTGACTTGATACTCCATCCTCAAAAGCATGTCCAGAAATACACCAAGATTTTGTCCTAAAAAAAGTCTAAAGTACACAAACTAAATGTGAAATATGACATGCATAATAATTTAACCCAAAGTGCACATATCCCCGTAAGAACATTCCACTCTCAAGTTAATTAAGATATTTGTGTGGGTCCAAATATTATTGGAAAATACGATATACATCACAAAAAAACGCACTAGAAAATCAAATATTAATCAATCTGAGTTAATCATCATCATCAAGAACACTCCGTCGCCTCTAGGTTTGAGATAGAACATCAATACATAAAAATGAATGAGTAAACAGAGAAATTCATGCAGACAATAAGCAAGCATGCCAAAGGAATGTCTTGAAAACATTTTAATGACTTACTGTGACTTTGGTCTGCTTAGTTGTTTGGGTATTAATTTGTTCCAGCAATCATACGAGCCTCTCTTCAAAAACCTCTAAATAAACATGTTCATTTGTTAAGCTTAGCAAACTTGAATGCACAAGAAAGACAAATACATATATTTAAACCAAAAATAATAAGCAAGAAACAAAGTGTTCCTCAAGGATGTAACAGTTGAGAAACCAGCTGCTTGAATTGCCTACAAAATTGGAGGAAGAGGCGTTCACATAAAGTTTAGAATTTAGCATAAAGAACCTTGGTACTCATCCAGAACAATGTAAAGAGAGACGCAGACACAAACTACCAATACTTCTGAAAATACTGGCTACAGTAGGCTAGAAAAACAATTCAAAATGTTATAGGTTACTACTGATGATAAGAGAGTATGACCATAATAGAGAAACATAGATGGATTATAAATATTTACTACTACAACCCTGACAAAGGATGTCACCTTTTGTGGGGTTGGTATGCTGCAGATTCTAAGACTTGCAACACATTTTTAGGTTATTATTTTCAAGTCTTTGATATAATGAAGATATAATATACAAATACATTGAAAGATAAAATGTGCTATACATTTTTGCCACCTCTTAAAATTCATGCCAAACTTGCTCACAAATAAAGGTGATATCCTTTACATGACAGTTGAAGCACTAAGCCCCTACATGTAAATGAGTTTAAGAAAAAGCTGCAGCTCTCTCAAGAAGAAGTATTAGCAACCTCTTACGTTTGACCTTATGTATAAAAAAAGATGTTGAACCACATGCATTGTTGGTCTACCTCAGTGCCAAACAATTTCTGTAAGATGGACTAAGAAACTCTTTGCTTTTTGTTTCTTTCATGCTGATTAATATTGTCGCAGTCCATTTTAAAGAAAAGAACAGGCTACTAATGACTAAGACTACAGAAACCAACAATTTCTTTTTAGAATGTTACAGGTTTCCTTGCATAAGAAGAGGGTGACATAAGGAGCAAAAAGATACAGGAGGACTAGAGAATAAAGAGCATAGATTCCAATCTCCAAAAGGTAAACCAACAATAATCACCTATCAGTTAAAACTTAAAGCACATTTTTTTTGGAGTAGCAGATACTGTCATATTCAATAAAGCAAAACTTCCTCCGCAAAAGAAGAAACATAAGAAAGTACACAAACAGCTAGAAATGCCAAAAATTTATCAAGGTTACTAGAAGCTGCTTCGAAGATTTAAAAACCAAAACAATAGTAAATTACAAGGAAAACATCAAACAAATATCACCTGGACAAATCATCTGCCTCATTAGGGTACAAAAATCATTTTAACCCATAATGGGTAAAAAAATCATTACTTGTGGACTTGAACCTAGTATATTAATTAGCAGATCATAAAAATAGCATACTCTACACAAACATATTGAACTACTCTTACAAGTGATTAAACAACTCTTCCAAGAGTATAAACATTTTAAATATCTCATTATATATATATATATATATATATATATATATATATATAAGACTGTCAAATAGAAAGAACTTGCATCTGCATATTCTCAAGGACTAAGATTTACATTTCAGCCAGAAAATATTGAAAACAAGGGACAAACTTTTGCACAAATACAATTGATCTAACATAAAACAATTAAACAAATTAAATCAATTTCAGATATAAACATTAAACAAATCTATAATCACAACAAATACAAATACAAGAAATGATTAGAGATATACCTTCTTCTCTCCAAGAAAGTTATGGATCTCGATGGACGTGGCGTTGTTGCTGATGCTAGCGTTGATCGGAAAGTGAGCGTACACGAATCTCATCTTGTAGCGGTAACCCTTGGTGACGCTGGTGATGAGATTTCCCATATGGCTGAGAGCTGTTCTGATGGCAGCGGTGGTCTTCCGAGATCCGAACCAGGCATCGACCTTAAGCTTCTTCTTGCAAGTTTCTTCATCCGTGATGAGCTGGAAATCGAGATTCAAAGGCTTAAAGTTGCGGGTGGGAGAGGATGGATCGGAGATGGTTGGGATGCAGAGAATGGTTCGAGCTTTCGAGGATGGGTCTGAGATCTATTTGGGGGAATAAACTAAAATTGTGAAAGGTTAAGAAAATTAAAATATTATTTATGTAATCGGTCCAACCGGCTCTGTACTATAATGATGTAAAATATTAATAAATGAAATTATGAATGTGGATGTAGAAAATTAAACAATATTTAATGATTTAATATATATATATATATTTATTTATAATATGGATTATAATATTAATGAAATTATAAAAGCAACAATTATTTAAAAAATAGTTTGTGATAAATTAATTTTGTAGAAAGTAAATATAAATTTTTATATTTTATGATTTATATGCAAATAAATTTGTACAATATGATGAGTTACGCTATATTTTTTGTATATAACGAGTTTTATACTATTTACATATAATCAAGTGTTACGTGTTGTTATATTTAAAAAATGTACATGTATAATTTTGAGTGCTTCATTTAAATAATTTTATGAAATTTCAAAAAACAAGAGTTTGTTTTCTTATATGTGGGTGTTCTAAAAAAAATTTATGTTGAAGCAATCATTATATGAATAACTAATATATAAAATGTACAAGAACTTTTTTTTTGGTTCTGAGAAGTTACTCAATATTCTCAACATTGTCACATAATGTTAATTAACTTAAAATTTATTTTAAGTAGTGAACATAATATTGTGAAGTAAAAAATTAATGAGATTTCAATATTTACTTATATTAAATAATCTATTTTTTTACAATAATTTGTGCGTAATATCCTTAGTATTAAATGTCATATTTTTATTATTTATAAATATTTATATAATATTACTAGTCATGTATAGAAAAATATGCAATTAGATGAGAATTTAAATATGAATAATTTTATCATTTGACATTTTTTTAAATTCACATAAAATCAATCATCGCTTTCATTCTCGGAGTGAGGGAGTACTTGTAAATATATCCTACTTCTATCTAGAAATAGGAAACATTGGGAAGCATAGATATAATAATCAGGTTTGATGAGGTTGAGTTTATTTGGGTCGGAGACCCGGAACTAACATGCTTGGCAATTGGTTGCCACGGGTACTATTTCAACAACCATAATCTATACCGTTGATTGCAACATTTGGTCCGTATTTTACTCCAGTTCGGACTCCCGGACTGGATCCGCTGCCTATATTATTATTATTATTATTATTATTATTATTATTATTATTATTATTATTATTATTATTATTATTATTATTATTATTATTATTATTATTATTATTATTATTATTACAATTAGTTATGGTATGTAGTGAAGGAGAAGAAAGGAATATATGGGGGAAATCTCATATTTTGATATAAATATTAATCTTTGCAAAATATTAATAATTAACTCATGTTGCTCCAGTGGTCATATGACAAAAATTCCAAATGTGAGGTTGTGAGTTCAAATCTTTGGAGAGGTAATTTTTGGAAAAAATTCAAAAGACGCCACGTCAGCAGCGAACACGTGTCAAATTACAATATTAAATATCACGTCAGGCCTGCCACGTAGGTGCCACGTGTGCCACGTTAGCAGGTCAGCGCACATGTGGCGCTTGGGGGTTTAAAGTCTAAATTTTTGAATGAAAGGCTCAAATATATTGACCTAAAAAAAAAGTCAATACCCAAATATCAGAAAAGTTCAGTGGTCGAGCATTTAACCCCTTAGTAGAAGTACTATAATAATAATAATAATAATAATAATAATAATAATAATAATATTATTATTATTATTATTATTATTATTATTATTATTATTATTATTATTATTAATTTAAGGCAACATGTTAATAGTCGTTGCAAAAAGTTATATAAAATATGCAACGAAAATAAAAATTGTTGCCAATGAATGTGGTCTATATTAGGCAACGAAATATAGCAACAAAAAAACTTTCGTTGCACACGATGAGGAGAAATTAAGTGGTTAGAAATTTTGCAACGAATTTCTAACGAATTTTATTTCTAAATTTTGCAACTACTTGTGAATTTCGTTGCAAAAAGTGAAAGCCTAACACAATTTGCAATGAAGAACAAGTTTTGTTGCTAAACATACACTTTTACCAACGACTTAAAAAATCGGTCCCTAAAAAATTATTGCTAAAGCCCCATTTTTAGCAACAAAAAAACTTTCGTTGCCAATGATGATATTGAGAAATCAAAGTGGTGAAAATTTTGCAAATTAATTTCTAACGAAATTTTTTCCCGCCAATGAATTAGCAACGAAAATGTTGCAACGACTTATAAATATCATTGCAAAAAGTAAAAGTCTGACACAATCTACAACGAAGGACAAATTTTGTAGCTAAACATATACTTTTAACAACGACTTATAAAGTTGTTGCCCGAAAAATCGTTGCTAAAGGCCCATTTTTTGTAGTGAATTTAAGTGTTATAAAAATATTTTAAGTTATAAAATATAACTTTTGATATTTTGCCATGAAAATATTAATATTTTAATATTAATAGCAATTATCGGATAATGGATTTAAAGGTTTATAAATTATATAAATGAGAAATTAAAGTATTAAAATATACTTTGTGATATTATAAATATATTATAATATTATGTTATGATTCTCATTGATATTTAATATTAAAGATTAAGGAATTATGTGGTATTTATAGTATATAAATACGATATTAATGATTGAAAAATCATGATAAATGATATTAATTATCTGAAAATTATTACAAGCCTATGAAAAACTATTTTGACTGATAAGAAAATTAGCTAAGATATTGTTAAGTGTTTAGGCAGAGTTTAATTAAACTTGAACTCGATTTTTGTCCGATTAGGCAATTGAGATGTCGGAATAGTACCGAACTCAACTCGGACTGCAATAGTTTGACTTGATACTAGGTCTTATGTGTTGTATAGACTGATAGGATTATGTGGTAATGTGTTTATGTTATTTTATACTGTGATGATATTATTCTAATATTTGGAGATCGGTATTATCTATATTAGGTCTTCGGATAATGCTAAGTTATATTCTGTAACGATAATCAATGGTATAGGCAAGATTTTCTTAACTCTACTAAGAGTTGTTTCATTCAGATATGCTTATGGTTAATCACTCCTGATTGCCATGTAGAATTGTATTATGTACATATTGTATGTATAAGTCAGGTATGAAAGGCTGATCACCATTGTGACGCCCCCAAAATAGGTATACACAACACCCATTCTGAGTCGCCAAATACATGGTACAAGAAACAAACTACAACTTCAATAATACAAATGTCGTGTGAAATACGACAATATATACTGTGAGTTTAAATATAATATTGTCTTCTAGACAATATCCACACGCAAATAAATCCCCATCATAATTATTGATACATTATTTTACAAAATGGTGAAGACTACTAAACAACTCTCTCTAGAACCTTCATTCCATACCCCCACTAAGTACTCGCTACATTCTCGCCTCCGAGAAGAAAATGGAACAACAAGGAAAAGGGTGAGCTCAACTAGCCCAAGAAGAATACTATGACTAAGATAATATACAACAAATTATCGTTAGTCTTCAACAGGAAAAATCGATAGAATACAATGACAACAAGTTTCGATCAATATTCGCAATGAAATAATAATTCATGAAGAGTTACGAGAGAATGAAATCTACTATAATCTATGAATTTAATAAATTCCATCATCAATATTTTATCCCCGTAACATCAATCAATATTCATCTCAAATCAAATATTCATCTTTGCACTACAAAAGCCAAAGATATTCATCAATCGGTCATGTTCATCTCAACAACTGCTCATCTTTGCACTAAAGGCCAAAGATATTCTTCAAAATCATTCATCTTTGCACTACAGTGCCAAAGATATTCATCGATTGGTCATGTTCATTTAAACACTGCTCATCTTTGCACTACAGCCAAAGATATTCTTCAGAAATCATTCATCTTTGCACTACAGCCAAAGATATTCAATAAGATCATCATTTAAGACTGAGGATGATGAAAAATATTTTTAAAGAACGAATCCAGTGAAACAAAATGACAAGGATTAAGGATTAATGATTCGTACTTTGTTTTATCCATGTCCAACAATACCTCAAAAATAATCATAGTGGTGTAAAATTCAAGAATGATCAAAACATGGATACAATCAAAGCTAGTATCCGAATAGATATTTTGGACGAAAAAGAAGAAATTTTATTTTCTATGAATAGTGCCGATATCGTGAATAGTGTCAGATATCGTGAATAGTGTCGATACGTGAATAGTAACTCCGACACCAAAAGATAGAAATTCCACAAAAAAAAAACATTTTCACGCTTCATGAATAGTACTTTCGTGAATAGTAACTCGTGAATAGTAACTCATGAATAAGAACTCGTGAATAGTAACTCATGAATAGTAACTCGTGAATAGTAACTCATGAATAGTAACCCCGACATGAAAAAAGTTCCAAATTTGATAAAACTTCAGATCAACATTTCAAAGATAATGATATCAAGAAATAATATCATTACGAAAAAAATAATATCCCTTACCTCAAAGAATCAAGATTTTCAAGGAAAGGCTCAAGTGATGTTTGAATGAAACTTGTCTTGACAAAAGAACTCTCAAAGTATCTAAATACTCACAAAATACGCCTCAATAATATAGAGAGAAAGAGAGAAAACTTTGTTTCGTGTGATTTTCAATTCTAACTTAGCCTCTATTTATAGGAAAATGTTAGCCCTAAGGCGACTTCGACCGCAACTACACGATGGCTTTACCGCTACTATTGCCACCCACCACATTTGAAATAAAATTCAGCACATTTCTTCACCAACCACAAGTGGGGCCCACTCAATTCTAGAATTTTCCACCAAAATCAATTATAAACCTAATTTCCGAATCCGACACCTCTTAAAATTCACAACAAATCATTCGTGCATTTTTAACGGTTCAAAATTTGTGGACATATACTCAACTTATGTATGTATAACATACCCAAAAATTACCACAATCCAACTATCGGATTAAAAATTATAACCCCGCATATATCTCAAAACCCCTCGATTTGATTTTTAACACCTCCAATCCGATAAAATACTCGATAAAACACCTCAACATTAATTCCTTCATTAATAACCACATAAATAAATCCATCATTTATATTCATATAAAATAAATATTTCCTTATCATATGAATCAATAATTAATTATTCACAAATAATATTACGTAATCACATTTATGATAACCAGTCGCTCCCGTGAAAGAGGGGCTTTCCAATAAGGATCTCTCCTCATCGGGCGCCAAATTAGGTGACCAAACCTCTCCTTGTATGTAACTTTCTAGACATTGCCAATAATGTTATCTAATAATATTATTCAAATAATATGAATTATTGATCCGATAATGGGAAATATCACAAAAGACAATTATTGAACAACAATAATATAAAATATCAACGCAAAGAATTATCAATCAATAAAATAAAATATCGAATAAGAATTCACCGTGAAAATTATTGAGTAAAGTGCCATCTTACGTAAGGATCAATAATTCAACAATCTTGTGCAATACCGGTGCTATCTTTGCAACCACCACGCAGACATCGTATTTTAACCAATGGTATTCCAATGCCTTAATTGGTAATAACTACGCCGCTATTTTTAACCAACTTATATTTGTCGCTTTCTTCATCCAATCGCTTTTAAGTTATGGGGCCCACACATGGTCGCTACTGTCGTCATTTAATATTCCCCGACAAGATGAATATTCCATGACCAAACGAATATTCCCTCGACAACAATGAATATTTTATAACCACTTGCTTATTTTTTGAATATTTATGTATTTAACCCTTAACTATCCACATTAATCAAATCAACCCTTACTATTTCAAAATAATAAATAAAGGAAATTCCTTTTTATTTAAAAAATTTCGGGGTCTTACAACCTCCCCTCCTTATGAAATTTCGTCCTCGAACTTGACGTGACGTACCTAGTGTTTTTCAAATGGTGAGGATACCTCGCTTTCATTTCCGCTTTCCAATTCCTGTGTCATTTCTCTATATAGCATGATTCCTCCACAAAACTTTAACTTGTGGTATGACCTTTGTGGCTTAGGACATGCTCCTTCCTATCCAAGATCTTGACAGTACCTCCTCATACGTTAAGTCTTCGGCTATCTCGTCCGGTTCTAACTCAATAACGTGGTTCGGTCTTTCACATATTTACGGCATACGATATGTGAAACACATTATGAACACGAGACATACTTGGAGGTAACGCAAGTCTATAGGCTACATTTCCTACTCGATCAAGAATTTGAAATGGACCAATAAATCGTGGATTGAGCTTTCCTCTCTTCCCAAATCTTGTAATTCCCTTCCATGGAGCAACTCGCAACAATACATGATCCCCTACATTAAATTCCACGTCCTTTCGATGAAGATCCGCATAACTCTTTTGTCGATCTTGTGCCGCTTTGTATACGCTTGTCGAATCATTAGTCATATACGATGACTTAACTCGGGTCCCAACAATGTTGCTTCACCCACCTCATCCCAACATATTGGAGAACGACATTTTTGTCCATATAATGCTTCGAATGGAACCATGCCTATATTTGTTTAATAACTATTGTTGTATGAGAATTCCACCAATGGCAAGTACTTATCCCAACTTCCTTTGAAATCTAGGACACAGAGTTTTAATATATCTTCAAGAGTTTGAGTAGTCCTTTCTGATTGCCCATCTGTTTGAGGATGGTAAGCCAAACTAAATCGCAAATCCGTGCCCATAGCTTTTTGCAAGTTAACCCAAAATCTTGAAGTGAATCTTGGGTCACGATCCGAAACTATGGATACAGGCATGCCATGCAACTTCACAATCTCATTCACGTACATACTAGCAAAACGTTCATGGGAATAAGTCTCCCGTATCGGCAAGAAATGAGCAGACTTGGTTAATCTATCAACAATAACCCAAATAGCATTGATGCCTTGAGAAACCGTAGGAAGACCCGTAACGAAATCCATAGTAATGTGTTCCCACTTCCATTCCGGAATCTCAAGTGGTTGCAACGGACCCTTAGGTACAAGATGCTCCGCCTTTACATCACCGGGCAAGTTAAACACATCGAGATAAACTTTGCAATCTCTCTCTTCATATTGTTCCACCAAAATGTATGTCAAGATCACGATACATTTTAGTACTTCCAGGATGGATTGCAAATGGCGTGTTATTGTGTGCCTCCATCATAATCTTGTACTTCAAATCGTAGTCGTTAGGAACACAAAGTCTAGAGTGGACTCAAGTATTCCTTCTTCATCAATTCTCGCTCGAATAGCTCCTTCTTGTACTTTCTTCTTCATACGATGCATCGACCCGGCCTGCGGCTCGAAAGCAACCTTAACTTTTTCTATTAAAGTTGGCTCTATCGTATACTTGACATCATCGCACTTTCGTTCCGCATATGATCTTCTACTCAACGCGCCGGCTACCACGTTCGCTTTTCAAGATGGTATGGTTAGAATATGTGCGAAATGAGTCGCCTCTTGAGCTCTTGGAAAATCTTCTCGCATTCCTCGCCTCCATACAATTTTTGTATCTTTTTCGAGTCACCTAAGTTAACGGAGTAGCGATTCAAGAAAATCCTTCCACGAATCTCCGATAATAACCAACTAAGCTAGAAAACTACGTATTTCGATTCATCGACTTAGGTTGCTCTCAATCGTGACTCATATCCCAATCTTGGATAAAGACGTCACAATGACACCTATCGATTTACTATCGCATCGAATATGACGTCCCTACAGAGAGTTCGGCCGGTGAATTCCATAAAGGAAGTCACAAGATAAAGGCTCAGTACCAAATTCTACATTGAATTTTAACTCCTCGAAGTTCAATAGAGCCATTCGATATGAGATTTTAGAAATGAGTTTTGTCTGCCGAGTTCAAAGTCGATACAAAATTTAATATCGAAGCTTTGGGAGTAAGCCAAGAAATTCTTCAGAAATACCGCAGAAAATCAATAACAACAGAATATTATTCAAATCGACGTGTCTTTATTCAAATCCATAACATGGACTAAGAAAACTTGACATCCGTAATAAACGAATGACTTCATGGCTTGATATGAAAATGTTTGATTACAATGGTTTGATTGCTTGAATTCAATAACAAAGTTGCTTAGGAATATGAAAACTAACAACCTTACAAAAGCAATCAATTTGGCATGATGAGTAGTTAACCTTAAAATCACATCAAAAGCAAATATCTCTATAGAAATAAGGTTAACGTGTAATGTGATAGTGCCAACTGAATCAAACAAGATTTCTAAACAACAGATGTAATGAAAGTTTCTCCTAACTGGATTCTCCATAAATAGGTCAAAGTCTAATTTCTCCGTAGTCAAGTTCAAACGCTGAGCGCAAGCAAGAGAGATAAAAGAATGGGTAGAACCCAGATTCAAGTAAGGTATAAACTTCGCAAGAATTTATAATTAACTAACCTGCTAACTTCGTTCGGGTTCCTCGCATTTTGACCGGCCACGACAAACGCTCTTCCAAGAACCGCTTGACTTTGACTTTTCTGGGACATCCTTTTGAGTCACCATTCCCGCTGGACTGGGTTTCGATATCGTACAATCTCGAGCGATATGTCCTTCTTTTCCACAATTATAGCATACCTTAGAAGGCTTTGAATAGTTTGACCTTATATGTCCCTCCTCTCCACATCTGTAGCATCTAACTGGCGATCGTTCTCTTCCCCTAGAATTTGTTGATGGTGCCGATGTTGCTTTACGACGCCTTCCGCCATCGTTAAATCTTCTCTTTTAGATTGGACATCTCTTTCCATAATATCAACGTCGTCGTCGCCTTTTACCCATGCATCACTCATTCTCACTGCGTTCGCTTATTTCTTCTTTCACTTTCGATTCCACTTTATCATCTTATACTCGCCAAAGAGTGCTTCATTCAAGCATCACGTATCGGGTAACACAAGCTTGAATCGTTGCATCCTTTTGCTCCACGATTTGCCTCGCAATTCTTTAGCCCGCTTCTTCTAACTCATGAATACGATTTTGCAATTCTATATTTCGATCATAAAATACCTCTAATAAACTCTCTTCGTGTACCTCTTCTTCCTCTTCTTCCTCACTCTCACCGTTACCTCTGCGATTATCTCTAGAAGCAACTATCAATTCTTCACTCACCACACATGGATATCTCTAATTCCTTCTTCTTTGACATCACATTATCCTCGGTTGGCGATTAGAGGTGTCTCCACGATCTCATTCACTCCATTGTTAACGCTTCAGAGCCATTCTAAAAAACTATCATAAAACAAGGGTTAATTAAATAAATTAACAAATCACATAATACCCCTATAATATGACCAACCAACAAATAAGCTTAGGTAGGACACACTAGCGAAGGATTTACTCGCCTCTCCCTCCTAGTTTTATTCCCGATCTCCGCCAGAGATCATATCCTAAGCTCGATATTAATCGTGACGCCCCCAAAATAGGTATACACAACACCCATTCTCGAGTCGCCAAATACACGGTACAAGAAACAAACTACAACTTCAATAATACAAATGTCGTGTGAAATACGACAATATATACCGTGAGTTTAAATATAATATTGTCTTCAGACAATATCCACACGCAAATAAATCCCCATCATAATTATTGATACATTATTTTACAAAATGGTGAGGACTACTAAACAACTCTCTCTGAACCTTCATTCCATACCCAGACTAGTACTTCGCTTACATTTTCGCCTCCCGAGAAGAAAATGGAACAACAAGGAAAAGGGTGAGCTCTACTAGCCCAAGAAAGAATACTATGACTAAGATAATATACAACAAATTATCGTTAGTCTTCAACAGGAAAAATCGATGAATACAATAGATAACAAGTTTCGAGATCAATATTCGCAATAAAATAATAATTCATAGAAGAGTTACGTAGAGAATGAAATCTACTATAATCTATGAATTTAATAAATCCATCATCAATATTTTATCCTCAGAACATCAATCAATATTCATCTCAAATCAAATATTCATCTTTTGCACTACAGCCCAAAGATATTCATCAATCTACGTGTTCATCTCAACAACTGCTCATCTTTGCACTAAAGGCCAAAGATATTCTTCAAATCATTCATCTTTGCACTACAGACAAAGATATTCATCACCTGGTCATGTTCATTTAAACACTGCTCATCTTTTGCACTACAGCCCAAAGATATTCTTCAGAAATCATTCATCTTCGCACTACTGTGCCAAAGATATTCAATAATATCATCATTTAAGACCGAGGATGATGAAAAATATTTTTAAAGAACGAATCCAAAGGAAACAAAATGACAAGGATTAAGGATTAATGATTAGATACTTTGTTTTATCCATGTCTAACAATACCTCAAAAATAATCATAGTGGTGTAAAATTCAAGAATGATCAAAACATGGATACAATCAAAGCTAGTATCCGAATAGATATTTTGGACGAAAAGAAGAAATTTTATTTTTCTATGAATAGTGCCGATACGTGAATAGTGTCAGATATCGTGAATAAAGTCGATATCGTGAATAGTAACTCAGACACCAAAAGATAGAAATTCCACAAAAAAACATTTTCACGCTTACATGAATAGTACTCGTGAATAAGACTCGTGAATAGTAACTCATGAATAAGAACTCATGAATAAGAACTCATGAATAGTAACTCGTGAATAAGTAACTCATGAATAGTAACCCCACATGAAAAAGTTCCAAATTTGATAAAAACTTCGATCAACATTTCAAAGATAATGATATTGAAGAAATAATATCATTACGAAAAAAAATAATATCCCTTACCTCAAAGAATCGATTGCTTGGAAGGAAAGGCTCAAGTGATCTTTGAATGAAACTTGTAATCGAATAAAGAACTCTCAAAGTATCTAAATACTCACAAAATACGCCAATAATATAGAGAGAGAAAGAGAAAACTTTGTTTCTTCGTGTGTGATTTTCAATTCTAACTTAGCCCTCTATTTATAGGAAAATGTTAGCCCGTAAGGCATTTTGACTCGCACACTGATGGCTTTACCGCTACTACTATTGCCACCACCACATTTGAAATAAAATTCAGCACATTTCTTCACCAACCACAAGTGGGGCCCACTCAATTCTAGAATTTTCCACCAAAATCAATTATAAACCTAATTTAAGAATCCGACACCTCTTAAAATTCACAACAAATCATTCGTGCATTTTAACGGTTCAAAATTTGTGGACATATACTCAACTTATGTATGTATAACATACCCAAAATTACCACAATCCAACTAGTCGGATTAAAAATTATAACCCCGCAATATATCTCAAAACCCCGATTTGATTTTTAACACCTCCAATCCGATAAAATACTTGATAAAACACCTCAACATTAATTCCTTCATTAATAACCACATAAATAAATCCATCATTTATATTCATATAAAATAAATATTTCCTTATCATATGAATCAATAATTAATTATTCACAAATAATATTACGTAATCACATTTATGACAACCAGTCGCTCCTGAAAGAGGGGGCTTTCAATAAGGATCTCTCTTCTTGGCGCCGCAATTAGGTGACCAAACCTCTCCTTAGATGTAACTTTCTAGACATTGCCAATAATGTTATCTAATAATATTATTCAAATAATATGAATTATTGATCCGATAATGGGAAATATCATGCAATGACAATTATTGAACAACAATAATATAAAATATCAACGCAAAGAATTATTGAATCAATAAAATAAAATATCGAATAAAGAATTCATCGTGAAAATTATTGAGTAGTGCCATCTTACGTAAGGATCAATAATTCAACAATATCAGGTAATACCGTGCTACTCTTGTAAACCACGCCAGACATCGTATTTTAACCACCGGGTATTCCAATGATCTTAATTGGTAATAACTACGCCTGCTATTTTTAACCAACTTATATTTGTGCGTTTTCTTCATCCAATCGCTTTAGTTATGGGGCCCACACATGGTCATATTGTCAGTCGTCGAATATTCCCCGACAAAGATTTAATATTCCACGACACCAAACGAATATTCCCCGACAACAATGAATATTTTATAACCACTTGCTTATTTTGAAATATTTGCGTATTTAACCCTTAACTATCCACATTAATCAAATCAACCCTTACTATTTCAAAATAATAAATAAAGGAAATTCCTTTTTATTTAAAAAAATTTCGGGGTCTTACAACCATCATTACCATTTGGTTCAAATATATTTGTTCATGTTTAATACTTGTTCAGTCAAAAGTTTGTTCGTGCTAATTCACAACTACATTATTGAATTATATCCAGCTTATTATTCAAACTCTTTCAATCATGATATATCCTTAAATAAAATGTAAACTTGCTGGGCAACTTTCATGCTCACCCTTGCTATATCATAATAAAACATTGCAGATTAAGGCGACTGCTTCGAATACAAGGAAAGATTAAAGCCAAGTTCGGCTTGGGACTATGTGTGCAGCTAGATTTATAAAAGTAATTTATTATAATAACATTGTATGTTAGATAGGATATGGAATTGTGTATAAGTTATGGTTACTCGACCTTGGGGATAGTGCATAATGTTTAATGTATAAACAATTTATGTTTATATCTTCCTCAATAGTTATAGAAATAGTGCACCAGATCCGTGGTGATTTAGGACTCGGATTTGGGGGCACTACATTTGTTATCAAAGCTATTAGTTATAAACCTAGGGCAGAGTTACCTTAGACTAATAACTGTAGTGATTAGGATAAGATCTAACTCATATAGAGTTAGTGTGTCGGTAAGATTCAAAGAAGAATCTCGGTGGGTTATAAAGATACGGAGTTCCCTAACTCTGATAATAAAGTTGAACAGTAATGGTTGATAGATAGAGTTTAAAAGACTAAAAGTACTATGATAGGAGATCGTAAAACAAAAACGATCATATTATAGAAATGAATCGTAATATATACAATGAGATCACCCCGTGATCTGTTAAGGTGATAGCAGGGATAAGAATCAATCTACTGATTTGAAAGTTTACAGCAAAGATTGTTGTGTATCAATGGTACCACAAATTGGAACAGATTCAGGAAAGGATTATGAATACGAGTTGAATGAAATTCGTATTGAGAAGGGAATTAAGACTAGGTGGGGATTTCAATTGAGAACTCATGACAGCAGCTAAGTTCTATGATTCTTTGTATGGGAGCTGAATTGTACTTGGTGTAAAAACCACTTAGTTTCTGGCGCTGATATTCAATGAAATGTTTGAGTTGCGCTATTTGCTATATGCATGTTAAGAGGGTGATTCCTTTCTCATGCGTATAACATATAGATAGGTTATAAGTAGAGAATATAAGGTTAAGTACGAGTTCTTAAAACTCATACTTATGTTACGTTTGTGACTCATGGTTATATAAAATACTTATAAACCCCTCAGCAAATGGACGTTAATGGTCTGACCAGGACAAGTTCGTAAACTCATATAATTGTGGAAAGTTCCTGAACTCATAAGTGTGGTAAGTTTGACGAACTGGGTAGAACTAAGTGTGAGCGGAGTATTGAGGATAATAGGAATAAATAGACTATTTAAGAAAATGATTATTAGTGGAGATATAAGTTTTCCAAAACTCATAGCTATGCTAGACTTCGAAATTTTAACATCAAGCTAAATACGCACTATGTGCTTTTCAAATATATATATATATATATATATATATATGTAGACTCGTAATCATTTTTGAAACGGTTTAAAGTATAGTCTATGCTACTTATTTCGGCTAGACACAAATGATTTGAAATATCAAAATATATTTTTATTTATCACTCATGTACCATGTAACCTGGTGCAGAGATGATAAAAAGTTGATAGAGTTATAAATACAAGAATACATAGTGTGAAATCGATCAAAAAATCACTGTTCCACTATTGTATGATGTGTTATGACAAAGTCATACGATTATGGCTTCCTCAAACGGACTGTTATTACAGTACGGCATCATGATGTCATTCTCAAAATTATTTTCAAAATTTTTAATTTGCCAACGGGGTTTGGCTACACGTAAATAATTCGATTTAATTGAATTATTGATATGAGTCTATGCTATTAGATTCAGCTAGACTAATATTTATAAAAACTCTAAGTGTTCATTGAAAGAAATTTCCCAAACCAAATTGTTTTGGTGCAGAATCTAAAAAGACTGAGGTAAGAAATTTTGTGCGTCTAAGGTGGATGGAATAGATGGAACGGGGAAAACTTGTTCCAACCAACAGTACTTGGCCAATACAGGGCATATCGGGCTAATCACCCTTTGTGTTCGTAAGTTATGACGGTTTGCGGATGAATTTCCATAAAACCTTTGCGAAAATAACAGACAAATAGTCTATATGACTCCTCATCACAATTTGAAAATTTTTACTCTTGTGAGTGGTGTATTGGGTAGAATGTAATGATGTGTGTGAATGGTGTAAGCAGTATGGTGCAAGGTGTAAGTTGAATTTCGTGGACGAAATTCCTAGAAGAAGGGGTGAATGTGACAACCCGAGAATTTAGACAATTTTATAAAATCTTAAAAGATTGAATAGAAGTTAAGTAATAGACCTAGACAGAAAATAAGTGTATTTATTTGACATTTTTGGGAATGAATTTTGTGAATTTAAAAACTCTTGGTGAAGGTTTACAATGTTAAGAATATCTGTGTATGTGGTCATATATGTGTACAGTATGTGGTTACAGGTCAAGGGTTGACCAGATAAATTATATCAGTCACAAACCCTAATAATATACTAAGAGCCTCGACGTTCAGTTAGACAACCTTATCGATTGATAAGAAACCCTATTACCGGCTATGGAAACCCTAATTTCAGTTCCGGGAGTCCGTAACCCTAATTCGGAATATTAAAACCCTAATTGGGAAGCTTGAAGACAAGTATAAAGTTTTTATGTTATTAATTATAAGTATAATTAGGGATAACCCTAATTGATTAATTAGAAATCCCTAATTTCTAATGTTAGAAACCCTAATGTATAATTAGAGAAGACCTAATTGGTAATTCAGTTATTTAAATGTTAATTAGAAAATATTAATCCTATTTAAAAGCCCTAATGTGATTAGGGAACCTTAGTATAATTAGGATATCCTAATTATAAATTAGAAACCTTAATCTATATTTTAAAACCTAATTAGTAAATACTAGAATGTAAATTTGTGTAACCTTAGGGTTAAATCCTAAGGGTCAAACCCTAAGAGTTAAAACCTAATGGTTGTGAGAAGTTACCAAATTGCCATTCACTTTGTAAGTCAAATGACCAAACTACCCTTTTTATTACTTTAATAAGGTGGAGTGTAGATCTAACCCTACTTGTGGTTGGTGAACAACCCCAAGCTAGCCATGTGGTCTAGAAAACAACTTTAATCATCAAATACCAGTCATCTTGCATACTACAAATTCATTGAACCTAAGATCAAAGTTAAAAAGTAAGCAAAAATTCACTTACTTTACTTCTCAACCTAGCCAAACCTTCCCCCTCTCTCCCATCCGAAATTTTAGAGTGAGAGTGAGTAATAAGCTAAGCCAAGATCATGTGTCAGCTTGCCAGGATCAAACATCAAGGATCAGATTTAAAAATTTAGCATTCATAAGGTATAAAACGCTAAATCTTTAAATCCTTAGATTTGATGTTAGATGTTATGATTTGTTGTTTAGAAGCGTGTTATAAGATGTTAATTAGTGATATAGGTCGTTAAATCCCAGATCCATAACATCAAAGTGCTCAAAATTTGAGTTTTTAGAAATCTGGAAATATGGAAAAATGTGGTCTGACAACCGAATGTCAGACCCCATAGATCTTTACCTGTTTATAGTTTTGGTTGTTTGAATGTTTTTACCTATAGTATGTTATTTGGTCTTTGTTCTGCAACTTGAAAAAGAGTCATATCATGTCTAGATCATAACTTATAAGCAGTCAAACTGCGTTGACCGGTCATGGAGATTGAGTTTCTGGGTAACCCAGAAACCAAGATCTCATTCGACAACATATTCTGAGCCTTTGATCTTGCAGTATATTAGCGTTTTAGTTATGTTGTTGTTTGATTCTTGTAGTCTGGTATAAGGAGTACATAATTAAGCCTTTAGTTTACCCAGAATGCACATAGAATCAAAGATATTGTTGGTCAAAGTATCGTTGACCATCATGCCGGGTGAAGATTTTTGGGAAACCCAGATCTTCAAGAACAGTTGTTGTGGCCTAGTTTGACCGACCAATATCTTACTGTTTTGATGTTGATAAGTTGATCTGATGATTTGTTGTTGTACCTTGACATACCTACTATAGAGTTTAAGCTTAACATCACATGAAACATTACTGGAACATGTATAAAATTTAGCCACAAGGTGGTCACTCGAAACTGACTGGGAATCTGGGAAACCCAGAAAACCTAGATGAGGCCTGACAAGATCTTTGAGAACCCAGATCTCTTTGATTAAATATAAGATGGCCATGTTGTTTGATTAGGGTTGTATTATTGCATCAATACTATAATCTGAACACTTAATTAAACCCAGATACCTCCAGATTTATGAATTACAGTTGGTCAAACTACCCACCCTGTTAACTGACATGAGTTTCTGGGTTAGTGATGAACATGCTCAAGAAGACCTATAGCGACGATTCTGTCGCTATAGGGCCCTTTAGCGACAGTTTAATTTCAAAATTATTATTTTTAATAAATAATTAATATTAAATGGTTTTTAATTATTAAAAATACATAATAAATTCCTAAAAATTATTTTAAAGCCTGAAAATTAGTTTTTTTATTATTTTGGGTATATTTCATAAATATTTTATATTTTTGGAATATAAGGGCATTAATTTATTTAATTATAATATTAAATAAATTAGTTAAAAATGATTTTAATACTTTAAAAATCATGAAAAATTATATTATGGTATAAGAAAATATTTTAAGTTATTTTAATGACTTTTAATATTTTAGCTAAATTTCATTAATAAATTATTATTAATGGTAATTAATTTATTTAGTGAATATATTAGATAAATTATGGAAAAATAGAATTAATGATTTAAAAATTATATGAAAATAATTTAAGTGTTATAAAAATATTTGAAGTTTTAAATATAAATTTTAATATTTTGCCATGAAAATATTAATATTTTAATATTAATAGCAGCTTATCTGGATAATGGATTTAAAGGTTTATAAATTGTATAAATGAAAAATTAAAGTATTTAAATATTATTTATGATATTATAAATATATTATAATATTATGTTATGATTCTCATTGATATTTAATATTAAATTAATATTAATGATTAAAGAATTATGTGGTATTTATATTATATAAATACGATATTAATAATTAAAAAATCATGATAAATGATATTAATTATCTGAAAATAATTACAAGCCTATGAAAAACTATTTTGATTGATAAGAAAATTAGCTAAGATATTGTTAAGTGTTTAGGCAGAGTTTAATTAAACTTAAACTTGATTTTTGTTCGATTAGGCAATCGAGAAGTCGGAATAGTACCGAACTCAACTCGAACTGCAATAGTTTAACTTGATACTAGGTCTTATGTGTTGTATAGACTGATAGGATTATGTGGTAATGTGTTTAGGTTATTTTATACTGTGATGATATTATTCTAATATTTGGAGATCGGTATTATCTATAGTAGGTCTTCGGATAAAGCTAAGTTATATTTCGTAATGGTAATCAACGGTATATGCAAGTTTTTCTTAACTCTACTAAGAGTTGTTTCATTCAGATATGCTTATGGTTAATCACTCCTGATTATCATGTAGAATTGTACTATGTACAAATTGTATGTATAAGTCAGGTATGAAAGGCCGATCACCTTCATTACCATTTGGTTCAAATATATTTGTTCATGTTTAATACTTGTTCAGTCAAAAGTTTGTTCGTGCTAATTCACAACTACATTGTTGAATTATAGCCAGCTTATTATTCAGACTCTTTCAATCATGATATATCCTTAAATAAAATTTAAACTTGTTGGGCAACTTCCATGCTCACCCTTGCTATATCATGATAAAACATTGCAGATTAAGGCGAATGCTTCGGATACAAGGAAAGATTAAAGCCAAGTTCAGCTTGAGACTATGTGTGCAGCTAGATTTATAAAAGTAATTTATTATAATAACATTGTATATTAGATAGGATATGGAATTGTGTATAAGTTACGGTTACTCAACCTTGGGGATAGTGTATAATGTTTAATGTATAAACAATTTATGTTTATATCTTCTGCAATAGTTATAAAAATAGTGCACCAGATCCGTGGTGATTTAGGACCCGGATTTGGGGGCGCTACATTTGGTATTAGAGCTATTGGTTATAAACCTAGGGTAGAGTTACCTTAGACTAATAACCGCAGTGATTAGGATAAGATCTAACTCACATAAAGTTAGTGTGTCGGTAAGATTCAAAGACGAATCTTGGAGAGTTATAAAGATACGGAGTTTCCTAACTCTGATAACAAAGTTGAACAGTAATGGTTGATAGATAGAGTCTAAAAGACTAAAAGTACTGTGATAGGAGATCGTAAAACAAAACGACCATAGTATAAAAATGAATCGTAATATATACGATGAGATCACCCCGTGATCTGATAAGGTGATAGCAGGGATAAGAATCAATCTACTGATTTGAAAGTTTATAGCAAAGATTACTGTGTATCAATGGTACCACAAATTGGTACAGATTCAGGAAAGGATTACGAATACGAGTTGAATGAAACTCGTATTGAGAAGGGAGTTAAGACTAGGTGGGGATTTCAATTGAGAACTCATGATAGCAGCTTAGTTGTATGATTCTTCATATGGGAGCTGAATTGTACTTGGTGTAAAAACTACTTAGCTTCTGGCCCTGATAATCATTGAAATATTTGAGTCGCGCTATTTGCTATATGCATGTTAAGAGGGTGATTCCTTTCTGTGTATATATGTATAGATAGGTTATAAGTAGAGAATATAAGGTTAAGTACGAGTTCTTAAAACTCATACTTATGTTACGTTCGTGACTCATGGTTATATAAAATGTTTATGAAACCCTTAGCGAATGGACGTTAAAGGTCTAACAAGGACAAGTTCGTAAACTCATATGATTGTGGAAAGTTCCTGAACTCATAAGTGTGGTAAGTTTAAAGAACTGGGTAGAACTAAGTGTGAGTGGAGTATTGAGGATAATAGGAATAAATAGACTGTTTAAGAAATGATTATCAGTGGAGATATAAGTTTTCCAAAACTCATAGCTATGCTAGACTTCGAAATTTTGACATCAAGCTAAATACGCACTATGTTCTTTTAAAAAAAAATATCATGGAAAGATATATTTTGCCCAGTAAGTTTAAGTTCAAGGAAAGATATATCATGATTGAAAAGAGTGAATAATAAGCTGACAAACTTTCAACAATATAATAATTTTGAAAGAACATGAATCAATTTTCATAACTGAACGACCGAGACAATTAAAATGAATGGCCAACAATGAAAATGAAGAACTATAACTGAACCAAATGGTAATGAAGGTGATCAACCTTTCATACCTGATGAACATATGCAACATGCACAACGTGCGAATTAATAAATCATAGACATGATATAATCAATAATGATTAACCACTAGTTAAAAGTTTAGTTCGAGAAAACTTGCATGCACCATCGACTACTGTTACGAAATCTATTTTAAGCTTCATTTGAAGACCTAATATTGATACTATCGATCTCCCAATTAGAATAATATCATCACATATACTACTGCTAACTACAGTTATAAAATAACCTAAACACATTACCACATAGTCCTAACAGTCAATAAAGAACATAAGATCTAGTATCAAGTTAAACTATTTCAGTCCGAGTTGACTTCGGTACTATTTCGACATCCCGATTGTCTAAACGGATAATTATTGAGCCTATTATCAATAAGACTATACCTAAACGCTTTAATATTATCTTAGATAATTTATTATTTAATCAAAACATTTTTCAAAAGCCCATAATATTTTTCAAATAATTATTATCATTTATAATGATTTTTTAATCATTAATATCATTTTTATATGATTTAAATACCACATAATTCCATTATCATTAATATTTAATTAATTTTAAATATTAATTTAATACATAACATAAAATTATAAGTTATTTATAATATCTCAAAGTATTTTTAATACCTTAATATCACCTTTAAATGATTTTAAAACATTTAAAACCATTATTAAATAATTGTCATTAATATTAAATATTAATGAATTGCATGACAAAATATCAAAATTTATATTTTATAACTTAAAATTTTTAAAACCTTTAAATTATTTTTATATACTCCTTCGTCCCAAATTAATTGCTTAGGTTTGACTTTTTAAGTCAAATTGATTATTTTAGAATTAATAATTAAGCATATATAAATATATTTTTAAAATTATAAAATCAAGGTTAGTAATAAATTGTATATATTTTCTTTTGGTTATAATGTCTTCACCTATATTTTAGCAAAATAGTAAAAAGATTAGTTTTAAAATGGTCAATTTGACTTTAAAAAGTCAAAACTGAAAGCAATTAATTTGGGACGGAGGGAGTAATTTTTAAAACATTAAAACTATTTTTCCATAATTTATTTAATACAATTATTAAATAAATTTATTATCATTAATATTAAATTATTAATCAAATTCATCCCAAAATATTAAAAAGTCATTCAAAATAATTAAATTATTTTCTAACACATAAATATATTTTTAAATTTTTAAAATCAATTTTAAGTAATTTATTTAATATAATTATTAAATCAATTAAATATTATTAATATTTAAATAAATTAGAATATTAATGAAATATATCTCAAATTATTAAAAATCAATTTTTATGCCTTAAAATAATTTTTACAAATTATTTATGAATTTTTCATAATTATTTTCTATTTTATTCTAATTATTTAATTTAAATAATTAACTTTTATTAAAACCATCGCTTTAGGGGCCTATTGCGACAAAACTGTCGCTATAGGTGTTTTGAGCCCTCAAGAACATTCATACTCAGTTACCAGCGTACCTACTTTGACCACATTTAATTCTATGTTCAAGTTATTTTTTGGGTTTGAAAGTGTACTAGCTATGTAGTATTGATGTAATACTACAAGCATAAACAAGCTTTATGGCCAAACTACATCACAACAGTAAGTTATATGCCATCAAAAAGCTTGTCAGAGCTATTCTTTATTTTTGAGGTTACCCAGAAAATAAGAACAGTTCAAGGGTCCATTTTCTAGCCATTATATCTTGGATTCTGGGTTTACTCTAAGTGTTAAAGTGTAACACTTATGTAGTATGTATGTCAAGGTACAAAAGTAATACACTTTTGTAGCCTAACAACATCACAACTAAAAGATTTAGGTCAGTCAAAGTAGTGTTAGAAGATGTTCTTGAAAATCTTCATCAGGCAGTTGATCAACCCATATTTGACCATCAATATCTTTGATCCTGTTCATGTTCTAGGTGTTCTAATGTAATGGTTGTGTAGTCTATATGTCAGAATATACCAATGATGCACTCCCATGGTCCAAAACCTTAACAACAATATCTAAGGCCTACAAAACCTTGTCAAACAGTTCTAGGACTCTGGGTTGCCCAGATTTCCAGAACTTGTGACTAGTCAACCATGTTTGACCATTAATAAATTGAGATCTAGACATGGTATGAACTTTGTTCCACTTTCAGTCTACTCTTCTTGTTACGCCCCGAAATCCGTGTATCTTCCAACCCGACAGATGGTGCTACACGGTGCTACAGTTCACACATACATTCAATTGAAATACCTCAAAAGAGTGAATATGTCTTATGTCGACGTCGGGATTTTTATTTGTCCCTTTTCTGTTCTTGTCTTTTAGTGTTCTCATGTTAGGTGAGATTTGTTTGAAAAAATAAGTTGTGAAAATGTCCGACATGTATATATCGACGATTGGACTGTAAGAGTCGCCAGTTGTTATTTTTAAATGGTTGCACCAACTCAACCGAGAGAAGGTTTGCACATTGACCTAGTGATGTAACATTGCTTAACAAGTCCGTGAAACCGAGATTCGTTAAAGTCTGGGGGCTTGATTATGCGGAGGGAAGGTGTTAGGCACCCCCCGACATCCTTGTTACCACGGTTACCGCCACTTTTCAAATTAAACTATTATATGAATGTGTGTGTGAGTGGGTCAATGTGCAATTATATGGAAGTAGTGTTATGCCTCCTTTGTACCTATATACAAAGGGTTTGAATTTTGTATAAAAGTTCAGTTTTAACAAGATATAACAATGATGTTTTGTAAAAGAGATTTTTCAAACCCTTATGCTCAATAGTAATTGAGGCCTTTGATACTTCCATTTTATTATATGTATTCGGCTTGATTTCTTTTATTTTTGAGATGTGAGGCATCTTTGAGAAAATCAGATACATAGCAGTGCTGAATTACTTGTGGGCATGGGAGCCATCTAAGGAAATTCAAACACCAAGAATAATTTATAAGTTTGTTACAGCCAAAAATGTCAATCACGAGAACCGAATCTAGATTCAGAAGACTGAATCTGTGATCACATGATTCCTAGGCTCACATGATGTCGCAGTTTGTATGAAAGCTACAAGCAGTTATATATATAAAAGTTGTAAATATATATATATATGAACGATCAACCACCACGAAGTAAACTCCATGGGGGATTGGAAATGTAAATATATAAAATCTTTAAATATATATAGGAACGATAAACCGTCACGACGTAAACACCAGGCGGGACTGAATGTAAATAAAGCAGTAAATGGCCAATGTAAGTAAACTTCAAGCCCGATGAGAATGTATATATATATATATATATATATATATATATATATATATATATATATAAAAGTAAACGCCTCGGATATAAATCCAGCTTAATTAAATAGAGTTTGATGATAACAATATATATATATATATATATATATATATATAAGTATATATATACAAAAGAAATAAAAAGCCACGAACTGAAGTCCAGGCATACGCACACAACACGACTCTCAACGTGAATAACTGTGTGTTCAAAAAGTTGAGAAAAGCTTAAGAAATGTAAGAAGTCTTACAGTGGGCTGCCAAGAAGACATTAAATGGCTTTAAATGAATGAACACTCGGTTTCCACTAATAAAATATGACAAAGCACAAGCTCACAAGTGTTTGAAAAGAGAAAGCACTCAGTTTATAGTGTGTACAAAGCAAAATGGACAGGGCTTCCTCGCCTTTTTCTCTCCTAAAATGGCCACGCCAAGCCCTCTATTAATAGAGGGGGGAGCCAGCAGTACATCTCAGCAGCAGCAAGCAGGTCCACCGCTCTACCCGGGTGTGTACTCACTGCTACCTTGGTGCCCCTGCCCGTGGGCCCTGCCGTCTCAAAGTACATGCATGCATGCAATGCATTATCTGCTCGAACCTTTATAAGTTTTGATTCGGGCATCCGATTAAGGCGTATAATACCTTTTCGAAATGATGTTGTCGAGAGCTACACAATGACATGGGATAAAAGGTTGTATGAGGTCAGGAAGATAGGCCCTTACCTAGATCTTCAAGTCTTCAAATTTCATCCGGTGTGCTGTCTTGTGTAGTAGTCACTCGGGATTTTGAGCTATGGTTCTTGTAGGACACTTTTGTGTAGAATGTATGTTGAAATGTTGTTGAGATGGCGTAAATGTGGGATCGAGGTGGAAAAATGGCGTAAATGTATCTCTGGTTTGGGCTAATTTAGTTGTCGTTGCTCAGGGTTATCTTTAAGATTGGGCTGCTGTGAGTACTAGAGGTCCTCAGGGTTGTCCCTGAGGTGTGCTTGACCTCTCGGTATTGTCTCCGGGACTGAAACTGAGTGCCTCGGGGTTATCTTTGAGGTTGAAGCAGACTGATGGGGGTTGAAATGAGCTTTTTCGGGGTTATCTCCGAGGTTGGGACTGCATCTTGGGGTTGTCTCTAGGATGGGACTGAGTATGTCGGGGTTGTCTTCGAGATGTAACTAACATCTTTGGTGTTATCTCCGGAACTAGAGTTGCATTCCTTGAGGTTGTCTCTGAGGTTAAAACTAAAATTCCCGGGGTTGTCTCTAGGACTAAAACTAGGTATCTTGGGGTTATCTCTGAGATGGAAAATTGAGTATCCCGGGGTTGTCTCTGAGATTTAGCTGATTTGACCTCCAGGGTTATCTCTGGAATATGATTCTGCCCTCCTGCAATGTTAGTAATAGGAATGCAAAATTTTGAGTGTCTATAGATGCCCCTCTTTATCGTATTAATGTAGTGTAATGGCATGGATATGAGAAAGAATACTAGACACTTGAAATGTGATAAGAGACAAGATAGTCATGATGCAATGTACCGCAGCATGATGCAAATACATGATGAATGTGGTTTGTTGGACCATTTTCCAATGGGATGTGATGACTGTTTGTTCCCATGACTTCTGATGGGGACTGAAGTTATCACTGGTGATCCTGATGAACTGCTTAGATGTGTGCTCCAAAGTTCTCAGGAACTTTCAGGATGTTGACATTGGGGTTATCACCAAAGTCCTTAATCCTTGGTACAAACTTCCTACTGAAGATGCACATCTCATGTAAGAGAGACTCATGTGGATTGGGTGTTCTATCTGACGAAGATGTGTAAAACATATTCCATCATCGATCCTCCCTGATAATGTTGTTCTTCCTGGTTTGCATCGCCAGGTCCTTCCAATGTTCTATTGGAGTTACTTCCAACAGTTTGTGTGTCAGGGTTGCCTGACCTTTATTGTGATGTGTATCAACGGATACTGTCATCGGACCATTTTTGCTGCTTCGTTTGGTTTAATTGCCAATGGCTGAAATCATCAGATGACTTCTGATGCTTCATTGGATTTACTTGCCAATGGATAATGAAATCAAGGCTGCTTAACCCTCGTTGACGTATGCATCAACGACTGAGTCTATCGGATGGTTTTCGATGCTTCGCTGGATTTACTTGCCAGCGGCTAAATGACGTCAAGATTTCTTGACATTCGCTGACGTGTGCACGAATGGATGAGTTGTATGAAGTTTCCACTAGAGAGAAGTGTTTTGGAGTTATGACCATGAACTGATGACATCAGACTTTTGTGAGGTATTACCGAGTGTAGTTTTGCAATAATTACGATCATCAGTATAGTGAACCCTGTGAAAACCAGGATTTTAGGCTTTTTTGCGCAATCACGTAGCATCTTTTTTCCTAATTTAACTTTTTAAACTTGTGAGACCTCCTTTGCAACTCATATTGGACCAAGCCGGAGGGGTGAGACCCACCTAGGGGAGCCGCAGGTACACCTGTGGCCAACTGTGGGTGGTTTAAAGTGTCCTATTGCTTTCACAAGTCATTTTCAAGTTGCGCCACACAGAGAATCTGAGAGCTCTTCTTTAGATCTGCTGAGTTCGTGCGGCTTTCTGCAAAATCTATCACCGTACAAGTGTTCTACACTGCCTTGGTAACGTATGGATGTCTTCTTTTCCAGTTTTTATTCATTAGAAAATGAGTTATCATATGAAATGCTTCTAAACACATTGTAGTGAAAATGCATGCTCATATGACTTGATAAAAAATATTCAACATAGTAAATGTTAGTATTTAACCATGCTGAATGTAATGATGTGAAAAAATTTGACTTTTGACACAGTCAAATTGGCACCTTTTCCTGCTATTTCTTATCCTATTTGAGGAAAAACGAGCAAAGGTTGAAAAACAAAGTAATCCTAGTAATTAGGCTACTCTTACGGATCATGACTTTGATAGTGTTATGCATATAGGATGTTTATGATTGTGAGTAGGTGTGCTACTGAATGGCCACCTACTCATACCTATGTTCATGTGGATAATCCTTTTTACAAAGGAGACTCTGGCAAAAATTTTCCAAAAGTCTAGGCATTGGGTAGACATGCATTTTTAACTCTACTGTAAGCGTATGATAAAGCAATGCATGCATGCATATAGTCATAAAATGCATTTGAAAAAGCTCCAGGTTAGAATTTACCACACCCTTTCTAAGGTGATTTGGAGACTTGTGTCCAGATATATGGATCCGAATCAGCCGAGTCATTCCTGTATGATCACTTCAGGTGTGTAGAGGAGAGCTTCTGATGTGCCTCGACCCCGTTCAGTTAGACAACCTCATCGTTTGGCGGAGGCGATGATCCATCCTATCTGGGTTTATGTACCAGATGTTGAGGACGAAGAGGAGGATGTACCGATTGTGGACCCCGCTTCTGCTGTTCATGTTCCCCATAGGGATTTCCCAGGCATTCAGGTGATGATCCCAGAGCTTCTGGGTGATTTTAGTTGACACCCCTCGATTTACTTGCATGCAAATGAGGTAAAAGCTAGATTTGATCTTCCCTTTTTCCTATTGATGAGGAGTAAGCATTCTGATGCTGATTTTCTTTCGTAATGTTGGTTTCCAGCTTTACACTTCCTCGAGGGAACAGGTTCATCATTCACTCTACATATCAAGCTCTACATCCCGATTATTGAGCGATTATGCACGGCTGGGGCTTCGAGGCTTTCTTTTCTATCCTCCCCCATCATTGTTCGTGGGGTTATCTCAAGGTGTTGTCTGAGTGCTGGTTTCACTAGACTCAGTTTCTCCATTTGTTGGACTGTGAGGTGATGATGACATCGATGGATTGGCGATTTATCACAGGCATGGAGTTTGGAGGGGCGTCAGTGCCTTGTACGGCAAACATTACCCTGACTGCCATCAAATCCTTGCTAGGACTTCTGACTGAAGCGCTCAAGGGCATGGCGATTCGTATAGGTCCTTTGAGCATGGATACTATGAGTGGGCTATTGAGTGAGCTCATACCCACTAATGTGAGATTCAGGGATCACATTATTCGACGATTATTCCTAGTGATCATTAGGGGTTGCTTCATAGAGGATAACTCTTCCATGGTGTCATTCGCTTTGGTGAGTGCCACACAGGATGTGGACCATATTGGAGAGTATGATTGGGGCTCCTATACCTTTGCCTATTTCCTCATGGGCATGCGTATGCGTTCGAAGGGCTTGATAGAGGCTTGGCTAGGATTTTACCCATTTCTGTTGGTAAGTATTTCTCTTGTGATTTCCCATGTACAGGTTAAAAGTGTTGACTGATAGCAGATGTTTGCCTTTGTGTTGGCAATTTTGGGCCTATGAGAGGCTCCCATGCTTGCATCCTGTAAGTGTGTTAGGTTTAGATACCTATCCACGAGGACGGCGATGGCATCACTCCATGTTGGCGGAGGTTCCTGTAGCTGAGGGTTTCACCCATTGTCGTCTATAGTTGGAGTTGTTGACACCTGATGCTATCACTTGGGGTCCCTATTCTGGGGACCATTTGACTGTTGGGTTTGAGGATGGGTACTCGACTGGGGTCGAGTACGTGATATCCATCCGTAGGATTCCTCTTTTCACAGATGGAGGATGGAGCTCTATTTGGGAGAGCGTGCTACTTGGAGCACCACAGGGGAGATTTGTGTACCGATCTTGCCTCATGTCAGGCGTTATTGGCCTGTGTCATAGTTGCCTATCAGTTATATCCCATTGATGGGCGTTGACGGCTTTACGTTGTTAAAGGGTCCGTATACTCAAGATATGTTTCATCGCTGGTGGTCCCCACGTACCATCAGAGCCTAGACCTGCTCCACTTAGTTCATGGGGGATATGGTTCCTGGATCTGTGATGATGACAGATTGGATGGCCTGTGTACGAGATCCAACTCATTTGACACAGATTGACAGTGTGACCCGGTAGTTGAACCGCGCACATTTTTTCATCCGACATTTAGGTAGAGATCCTTTAGAGGCAGATACTTTTGATCCTTCCAGTTCTGGGGCTGGCCCCTCAGGTGACCCATATGGTTTTGCTCCTCCATTGTGTCCGTGATACTTTTGATCCTCCATTGTACAGGCCTGACATCCCACTTGGCAGAGATCCACTGACTCATGAGGAGTTATATCAAGTTGATAGGATTGATGATGTAAACATTGATACCATTGTCTTCTTTTGATGTGTATTCTCACTATATTTTTTGATAGGTCTCTGTTAGATACTAGGTGGCTGTGCCCCATTCTCGCTATATCTTTTGATAGGTTTCTGTTAGTTGTTGGGCGTTTGTGCCCCATTTCCCTGTATTTTTAGTTGTACAGAGATGATGTATTAGATGATGATGTACTTAGGAATGTGTGTACTATTTTCCATTCCCTACATTATATTGCCATCTATTGTTACTTATGCATGTATCATGTTATGCATATGTATGTACAGAGATATTTAGCATTGACCCTTGGATGGTCTTATGATACGGTCCACACAGATGTCTTCTTTGACAGTCAGCCGCATTGATAAAACCCCACCAGTATTGGTAGCCTCCCGTCTGAGGTCGTGGCATGATAGTTTGTCACATCACCTCTAGATCGGGTGACCGTAGATCAGTTATTATAGCATTCCATGACCCTTATGATGTTCTAGGTTCCTGTGAGCTTTGTAGAGGGTATGTTGGAGCATTGGGTACTTGAGAGGCAGGTTTTCTGGTTTGGGACCTAGGAGTTGACTCCGACCTTAGAGGAGTATGAGCGGTTAACGGCTTTGCCATTGGACATGCCTTGCGCTCGTATGGCTATCGGCGACATAAGACGTCAGTTCGTGACCTTTACTGGGCTGAGTCATAGAGTAATACAGGATGAGATTACATCCGACCATGTGGTATCCAAAGATTTTCGATAGATGATTTAGCTTAGTGGATGCTTATATGCAAAGACTCGGGATTTCACCACGCGAGGAGGATCGAAGGGCGTGTTGCCAGAGTAGACATACTCATGATGTCCGTAGTGGCTTATGTGTACATGCCACTGTATATAGATGAGTTGGACATCGGTGTTGTCATGGCAGTGAGAGCTCTCAAGGAAGGTCATACCATTGTGTCAATGATTGTGACAGAGACATTGAGATTGGCCATGTATTGTTACACCTATCCTGCAGGGGTATTTGTAATGCCCCGAAATCCATTCTATCTTTATACCCGAATTTTGTACGTCACAGTTCCACTTCTTTCGAAACATACATCATTATATACTGAAATATAATAACATACATTCTCAATTCCCAGGTTCTAAAACCTTATAAACTTTTTCATTACAAATAATGTTAATTACATTATTCTTTTCATCTTACACGAGTGACTTTCATCTGCCACCAAGGATACATCACTGTTCATTGAACTAGTCTATAGTTTAATTACATTATTCTGCATTAAAAATCTTCATTTGATCTTCACGCTCATTCATATAAAGAATGATAATTCTTCTGGATATTGATCAACTTGATCTTTACGGGATCCTTAAGTTCTTCTAACATCGTACACTGAAAATGTTTTTTATTTACCAAGTCATAACAATTAAACAAAAAACTTCAAGAATTTAAATATTCTTTTTAAGACTTCAATAACCGAACAAAGGTTATGAAGCAGCTTGAATAATAGGAATAATCTCGATTCCTATAATTTTAAAACATTATTCACATTCACTTTGAAATACATTCATTCTCTACTCTCTTTCATACATATTCTATCTGGCTAGAATCAATAGCACATACTTATCAATAACGGTTCATGTATAAACAGAACATTCTCTTATTGAATAGTTCAATCACAGAACGATTCATCTTATAGAAACACCGAAGTGTTCAAATTGTGGCACAAGGCCTCATACGTTCTACCACCTTGTACAAATATCACACATTTGCACATAGACAAAACTTCTCAACGTCAACAACTGAGAAGTTTTAGAAACTAGCATTCATTTATAATATGAATGAAGTTAGGAAACTTGCCTTACGCACAGCTACAACTTACGCTGAAATGCTCATTCCAATCCATATAAAACACATAAGGACAAACACGTACACCAATTAGTCATGTATATTGACTTACAGATTGGTTTACTAAACTTTATTTCTTAAGGTTCGCGTTCTTCCTATCTAAGTTTATGCGACTAACATTCATTACTGGTTTCTTCATGACATACGGAGATGTCTTACTCAATATGTTCATCATCTTTGAGGATATACATTCTTATCTTCTTCTTATACTTCTCTAGGACTCAGCACACATCGCTTCTCTACTAGTAGTCCATATGGTACTCTGAGTGGTTTCCCACAAACAACCAACAAACAAGTTCCCGTCTCGTCTACACTACCATCATAATGAGTTAGATCGGTTGCCAGTTTCGTATATACCTTCGCTGTCTAAAGGAATTGTTTAGCCTAGCTTAATATGTCAACCATCCAAGGTTACAATCTTACCACAACCTAACTTATCTTAACTTATCTGAACTATTAAACTATAATGTTCGTTAAGTCAATTTCTTATTCCTTATGGCTTTCTAGCAACTAAATGCCATAACTTAGGTTTCATTCTTATCGTCTAAGTTATACAGTCTTTTGTATACTCAGAACGATCATTCAAGTTAATCATTAACTCGGCTTCGTTACGTTATACGTCATTGTCTTTAATTAAGCTTCTTCACCATTCATGGTTTAATCATTGGTCTTCATTACCCTACGGTCAAACCATACACTCAACCTTCACATTTAATATTCTTTATAACATTATAACATTTAATATTTAATATTTAATTTAAGGTTCTGCCCATTTAATATTCGCGTACGCTCAACCTTCACGTCGGTTAAAGTGTTCAATGCTTACATTTCTTTCTAACGTTCTCATCCAAGTCACATTTGGCTTTCATTAATCTCATTATCGTTTGTTATGGCTTTCTTGATAATTAATATCTTACTTACTATCTTTCGTTATCCATTACATGAACCCCATGTTCATTACTCATTCTTAATGTTGAAGCCATACCGTTCGCTATATGCTAAGACTAATCGTTCTTTATAACAATGTTGCATTCACAGAGTTTATACGCTTTACACTTATATCTCATTACCACAACATAACATCGAACTATTATTCATTACCCTCGTCACTCAACGTCTAAGGAATCACCATCATAGCAATCCCTCACGTTCGTTTATCGCGACTACAGTCCCCGGATATCGGTTCTGTAACCCACGTTCACATTCTTTATCTTTTAATCTCGTTTAATCTTTCTGTTCAACCTTCATTAAAGGTTTAAAGCACTTGATTAAGTGTCACATTCAATGAACAACACGTTCATTAGCTTTCAGTACACTTCCCCCAGGTTTTGAGCAGTTAAAAGCTCATTACAGCCTTTTTCCCTACACCGGCGTTGCGGCGCCGGTTCCTTCTTTATCACTCATGCTGCAATATTTCACTCTGCAGTTGTCCAACCGTATTGGCCAGTGGTGTTGTCATTACTTCTCAAGGCATAGCTTTCGCCTTCTTACGTACCGAGCCTTAGTCCTTGAAAAATTTTCTAAGTCTTGAATCCTTTTTGAGACGCTTAATTCCCGATCTCATAACTTCTTCATTATAACATAGAACGAGGTCGTTCCAAAGTCATTCTCTTCCTTATCTTGCATACTCCGATTACCCTTGGACAAAACTTTGTTCTGAATCCGTTAACATGCCATTCAATTTGCTTAATCTTTGTCCTTCGTTTGTTTTACTTTTTTAACGTTCTTCGTTCGTTTGTCCGTAATTCGATCATCCGAACTCAAAATTCGTTCATTCTTGAGACCACGACTCATGTTTTCTACGTTCCCTTACATTCTTATAAAAACATACACATTTAAGTTCATTTAATAACTTTCTAATTCTCGTTCCTCTTTTACAAAAATTTTGCTATAACTTCGTTATAGCTATGTTTTAATCTGTTCTTTATGAACGTTTCTATAGTTCCTAACCAAAAAATAAGCATCTAACTTATACGCGATGGTTTTAAACTTTTCCATCAACACAAATTATCCTACGATGGTTTTAAATTTGTCCATCAATAACGTTCTTCGCGTTCTTCGTTCATTCTTCATTTTTAGTCGATATTTTGATTACGATTTCACTTTTTCTTTGAATTCGGTGTTATAAAAAACCATTTCATACTTATTTCATCGAATCTTTCATATGATTCATTCAGATCGCTCAAATTCATTACGAATTGTACACTTCCTTAAGAAATTTTTAACAAAAACTTCAAATTCTTATTTCTTCTTTTATCAATGATTTCAACCATATGAAATCATTCCAACATCATTTAATTATTATTCTCATTAAGCTATGTTTTAAACATAGAAAACTTAAAGAAAATTTATTAGAAGTTAGGTTTTCGGATTACCTCTCTTCTTTAATCTTCCTCTGTTGGACAAAGCGTGCACTTGGGCTAGCTTTTCTTCTTTCTCTCCCTCTTCATCTGAACTCTCTCTCTCTCTCTCTCTCTCTCTCAAGTGTTGGTGATTTTCAAAATCACAAACAAATGAAATAAGCTCTCCTTTTATAGATTTTCAAGGCTAGGGGCATTTTGGTTATTTGGCCAAACTGCCTTATTATTCACATCTCCTTACTATTCCCACCTCCTTACTATTCACGTAGCTTCCCTTGGAAGCTTTGTGCTTCTGTCTTGCGAAATTCGCCCGACAGTTTGAAAACTGCGATTCTCAGAATCCAAATATTTTTGGATATTTCATCTTTCATTTCTAGTTTAACTTTTAGGTATTCTTCGGATCTCTGAAAAACTAAAACACTTTTCCACGATAAGCGTTTTCCTTCACGTTTTCCCTTAACATAGCTAAACGAATGAAAAGTACATAACAGTACGTTTCATCATTATTATTTCGTCCAATTTCTGCACGTTTTTCGAGAAAAACTTTTATCGGTTTACTTAACTTTTCACGATATATTATTGTCAAATCTTTTGACGGAATGTTATTTCGACATACCGAACTCTCTAAAAGGCTTAGGTTATTCAAACCCTAACCCTTAGGGTTTCGTTGGTTGAATAGTGCCTATTTCATCTTTTTCCCCAAAAATATTTTTTGTTCTCAGAAAAATTTTATTTTCGTCTTGAAATTTTTTACTCGTTCAGTCTAGCTCGTAGCCAGAATCCTCCCGATTAATAAACATCCTAGGTCTTAGAACGATTAATAAACACATAGCACATAATATTATTAATAAAAATTCCTTTTATTAATAACTAATCCTTTAATCTTAAATTTTGGACAATCCGATTTTTCGGGTTATCACATTCTTCCTCCCTTATAATAATTTCGTCCTCAAAATTTCTAAAACCACACCCATTCCCGGGTCATCACAGTATTCATAGGTAGCTCGGTCATGTTGTATGTGTGGTTCATGTCACACTTGAGACCGATTGGCACCTTCCGACGGCATGGGTACTGCTTTTCCCATTAGATAGTCATGTCTTACTCCTTTCATCCAGCGGAGTGTTGAGACGCTGCATCCTGGTCGGTGTTCTTGGCATGGATCGATGATCCATTTGACATTTTGTCGTGTACAGGGCTTAGTTCTCCCTATAGCTTCATTATCCATGCACCTGGCATGTATTATCTCCCTCTGGCTGGTTTGAGGGGCATGACCACGTATCACCCACTAGTTGTGATGTCACAATTCGACCAGTTTCAGGATGTGCATCCTTTTAAGGGGGCATTAGGTCAGCGTTTGGCTTCCTTCCATTTGTTAGTAGAGGACAGATCCAGGGTGTATGCCTGTTGGGATCAGCGTGAGCTAACTGAGTTTTCCATTAGCCATCCGGGCTATTCGACAGAGTATTCTGCATGGATGAAGACAAAGACTGCATCAGCTGCGATTGTATCCACAGAGCTAGGGATTTATTCTAATGGTGGAGAGCCCATAGAAGATATTAATTCTCTTACTGAGGAGGAGCTATTTGCTGGGTTGCTAGCAGCTGTGATGGATTCTCCCACTATGACTGCTACTGTGACCCCATATTTAACAGAGTATTTAGAGTAGAGTCTTAATCTGATGACATTTGAGAGAGATCAGGCTAGGGCCTTGATGTTAACAGCTCTTGGTGGGAGAGATGTCGCTCTATTAGAGAGAGAGAGAGGATGATTTAGCTCATAGAGACACCATTATTGCTGAGGGGGATGAGGCTAGATCATCCAGAGATGCATTGATTATTGAGCGGGACAATGCTATATATTCTGGGGATGTAGCCATTACAGATAACACTGTAGTGTGGTCCCATACTACTGCTATTATTGCAAAGATGAGCACGTATATTGATGAACATAGTGTCACCATACAGTTGGCTGTGGATTTGTTGGCTCGTGTAGATACCCTTGAGCAGAAGCTCACAATGTTACCTCTTTTTCGGAGAGGGATGCCATGTTGGACTTGATAGCTTGCATATACACTGATTTGTAGATGGGCTTATATTTTCCTGCATAGACTAGCTTAGCCATTTTGTCATGTACAGTACATATTATATATATTAAACAACATTATATATGGTAGGGAAATATATTTTTATTCACTTCCTTTTTAGTTGTGCCTTGTTACTTTCTTGATATTTGCATATTTCTTCAGGGCTTGTGATCTTGATGTATTCTAAACTCCCCCTTGATGGATGGATATTGGGATGTCTCAAGATCTTTAAGAATGGATCATTGATCTATGTATATCCCTACCCTTTGGTGTCTTGGGACTGGTTTCTGTATGTAGTAATGGAGAAGCGTATGGCTTTCCTCTCTGAGGTTGACCATACCACAGATGGTCACTGGTACTCCTTTGTATAGGGGTGCCCAGGTAGTTCCATCTCTTATGGATTGATGTTTCTCTTTGAGGACTCAACCGTAACTTAGATGGTCGCCGATTCTCCCATTGGTGTGGGTAGATCAGTTAGTTCCATCCCTTTGGTCTAAAGTCGATGAAGTGTGATGAATTGAAGGTCGATCCCATTAACATTTGACAAGTTTTTGTGTTTTGGTAGGGGGTAAGACCGAACCATGAATGGTTGCCTACGTACTCCTATTGAAGAGGAGATCAAGTCTGCGTAGTTCGAACCTGGTGTAAGAGGTTCAACGCTGTATGTGAAAGGCTGTAGAAGGGTGTAGAGATGTTTGTTTATTTTTTTTTTATATGGTGTGACCAGGCCATAAAAATGGTTGCTTACGTAGTCCCGTGTATTGGGGAGATCAGGTTAACGTAGTTCGCCCCATGTGCAGGATAAATTGTCGATGAAAAGTTTGATCCCACGTACATGATAAACTGCAGATGAAAAAGTCTTATCCCTAGTGGGACAAAATTGCAGGTGTGAAATTTTTTGTCCCTGGTGGGATGAAATTACAGTGTGAAAAATTTTATCCCTGGTAGGACAAAACTATAGGTGTGAAAAGTTTTATCCCTGGTGGAACAAAACTGTAGGTGTGATAGGTTTAATCCCTAGCGAGAAAACCTGAATTGATCGAAAGGTTTTGAAAATGAAGATGAGTGAAGGATCTGATGACCTGAAACCAAGCTGTTGGTTTGAAGAGTGTTTTTGTCCCTGATGGGGCAGATGGGTATGAAGAAGGGTTGTATGTAGTGAAGGGTTAGAAAACCATAAGTGACTGGGGATCTGGTGATCCAAAACTAGGATGTTTATTTGATGGAAACCTCAGACATAGTACCGCTTTTTTCTGGTTCTCGAGTTGATAAGTCAGGAAATTCATTATCGCTTCATTTCACAGTAATCTCGAGAGCACCTCCTGTCAATACCTCCTTCACAACAAATGGGACTTCCTAGTTTGGGGCAAATTTTCCCTTGGACTGATCTTGGTTGTTAATGATCTTCTTCAAAATCAAGTTATGTGGTTTAAACTGCTGTAGCCGGACTTTTCTGTTGTAGGATCTGGAGATCCTTTGTTGGTATAACTGACCATGGAAGATAACATCGGTTCACTTTTCGTCTATTAGAGACAATTGGTGGTACCTATCTTGTAACCATTTGTTCATCCAGTTGAGTGTCTATCAACACTCTAAGGGATTTCATTTCCACCTCTATGAGGAGCACTGCTTCCATCCCATAGGTTAATGAGTAGGGGGTTGCCCTAGTGGAAGTGCGCATTGAGGTTCTGTAGGCTAATAGAGTCAGAGGCAACAAGTCAGGCCATCCTTTATGATTGGCGGACATCTTTTGCATGATCCTTTTGATATTCTTATTAGCCACTTCAACAACATCATTCATCTTTGGACGGTAGATGACGGGGTTGAGATGTTTGATGTGGAATTGTCTGCATAACTCCGCCATCATTTTGTTATTGAGGTTCTTAGCATTGTCTAAAACAATTACCTCTGGTTGTCCATATCGACAAATAACATTGTTTCAGATGAAACCAATAATAACTTCTTTGGTAACCTTGGGGGAATGAGGCTGCTTCTACCCACTTAGTGAAGTAGTCAATCATGGTGAAGATAACAGATGCCCATTATTGGCTTTGGGCTCGATGGGCCCGATCGCGTCCATTCCCTACATTGAGAAGGGCCAGGGTGAACTCATATTGTGGAGATTCCTTGGAGGGGCGTGGATAACATTCCCATGAATTTGGCATTGATAACATCTCTTGACGTGATCATCACAGTCAGCTTTGAGAGAGAGCCAGTAATGCCCTGTTCTAAGGATCTTTTTGACAAGTAAAGGGCCACTCATGCGTGAGCCACATACTCCACCATGGATTTCATCCATAAGCCTCTTAGCTTGGTCCTTGTCCAGACATCTGAGGAGACCTAGTCCTGCATCTCGTTTGTAGAGTTCATCTCCGCTCAGTTAGAATTTCGAAGCCATTCGATGGATCTGCTTTTTCTCAGCAGGACTCGCCTCAGCGGGTGTAGATCAATCTCATAAATATCCCTTGATGTGCTGATACCAAGGGTGTTGGATGGGATGTAGCTCATCAGAAACTTCTCCAATGTAGTTCCCATAGGTTAGAGCCTTTTGTAGGGCAAATGTGATGCTTGGCATGTTTTCCCTGTCAGGTATGTTGATCAAGGTGGCCAAAGTTGCTAGTGCATCTGCAAAGTCATTCCTACTCTGAGGAATATGGAGGAAGGATATTTCTTCAAACTCTGAAGCCATCTGGATATCCTGCCAATGGTAAGACAAAAAATGTAGCTCTTTAGTGTGATAGATCCCAGTGGTTTGTCTGATCACCAATTCGAAATCTCCAAAGAAAATTAACCGCCTGATGACCATCGATTGGGCAAGTTTTAGCCCCATGATACAACCTTCATACTTAGCTGTGTTGTTGGTGCTGATAAACTATAATTTAATGGTGATGGGATACTGCTCCCCCGTAATGGCTACTAGAACTACTCTAGCCCCAGAACCTTCTAAATTTACAGCTCCATCAAAATACATCTGCCATGTCTGATGTGTATCATCCTGATGGTGTTGTTGCACTGTCATTACCCCTTCATCGGGGAAGTATGTTCCCAAAGGTTTGAAATCCCCTGAAGGTGCGGCGGCCAGTTGATTCGCAATTCTTTGACCTTTAATAGACTTTTATGTCATATAGACGATGTCAAATTGTTGTAGGATCAACTGCCATCTGGACAACTGACAATTCAACATGGGTTTGCTGAACACGTACTTAAGAGGATCCACACGGGATATGAGATGGGTTGTGTGACCATGAAGGTAATGTTGTAACCTCATGGAAGCCCATTCTAAAGCACAACAAGTCCTCTCAATCAGAGTGTACTTTTGTTCATTCACCGTCTTTGAATCTTTTCTTTGAGGTAGTAGATAACTCGCCTTAGCTCTATCGCCTTTCGTCTCTCAAAGATGCAAACCCATGACATTGTCATTAATGGGCAGGTACATGAACAGGGGATAAGAAAGCTTGACAACAAAAATATCATTCAAATCTGACATATTTTTGTTTAAATCCGTGACATGGGCTAAGAAAGCTTGACATCCATTTTTTAATAAACGAATACCTTTATGGTTTGATATAACAGTGATTGACTTTAGTGGTTTGGTTTCTTGAATTCGCATAATAGGTTGGTTAGGAATATGAAAACTAAGAACCTTACAAAAACAATCAATTTTAGCATGATGAATAGTTAACTAGTCGATTCCTAAAATTACATCAAATGCAAGTATTTTCAAAGAGATGAGATTGATAGGTAATGTGAGGGTATCAATTTTAATCAAACAAGATTTATAAATAACGGAGGTAACGAAGGTTTCTCCCAACGGAGTTTCAATAGATAAGTCCAAGTCTAATTTCTTTGGAGTTAAATTTAAACGTTGAGCGCAAGTAGGAGAAATAAAAGAATTGATAGAACCGGTATCGAATAAGGTATAGACTTCGCAAGAGTTTACGATTAACTTACCCATGATAACTTCGTTCAGGTTCCTCAACAAACGCTCTCACTTAAACTACCGGCTTTGACTTGTCTGGGATAGCCTTTGGTGTCATCATTGTCGTTGGACTTGACTTTGCTGCATTCCTTTGTTCCATGACCGCCTGTCGTTCTTCACCCTGCTCTTCTAACTCACGAACAAGATCTTGCAGTTCTATATTTCGATCATAAAATTCTCCTCAATTCATTATTTAAAACTCTGTATGAGTTCATCTCTTGATTTTCAGATGTCATTCTTAATACTGCCACACAATAAGGGTTAATTAAAGAAATTGACATGCCATAAATTATCCCTATACTCTGACCAACCAATTAAATAACAACTAAACTTAGGTAGGTCATACTAGCGAAGGAATTACCCGTCTCTCCCCTTCTAGTTCTAGTCTCACATCTCAGCCAGGGATCATATCCCTAAGCTTTGATACCAAATGTGACACCCCCAAAATAGGTATACATCACCCATCTTGGGTCGCCAAATACATGGTAGTGAATACAAATGCAAACTTAATTATACAACATGAGCTGAGAGTTTTTACACGAATATTGTCTCATAGACAATATCCAAACTCAAATTCAATCCTTATTACATTTATTATCACAATAAATAGTGAGGACTAAAACAACCATCTCGGACCATCACTCCATTCCCTGACTAGCCCCGGCTACGTTCTCATTTCCTAAAGAGAACATTGAAAGCAAAAGGGTGAGCTCGACTAGCCCAGTAAAAAATATTATGACTAAGATAATGCAGAATAAATTATCGTTAGCCTTCAACATTGTTAAACTGATAAAATACAATAGACATCAAGTTTAACTGCAGTGGAACAAGCAATCAATTAGAAGAGTCAAGTAGAGCATGATATCTATTATCTTCTATGATTTAAAAAGTTTATCATCAATTTTATCGCTGGGACTCAGCTTAATAAATAAATCACATCATCGAATTATCCCTGAACTACGGGCCAAGGATATTCATTAGTATCACGTCCACGAATTATCCCTGCACTATGGGCCAAGGATATTCATGTAATCATCGATGGTCATGATCATACCAAATTATCCTTGTTCATAATCATACCAATCAATAGTCCATCTATGCACTATGGGCCAAAGATGACTTTTATCAGAATATAAGCATGAGGATGATGACAATGATATAAGAATTCAATTAAATGAAAGCATAGGATAAATTTTAAAGATTTATAATTGAATTTATCCAGAATTTAATAATGTCCAAATTGTGGAGTAAAATTCAGTAATAATATTCATGTATCAAAAATAATATGGACATAAAAGAAATATTTTTTTGGGGAGTGAATAGTAACTCATGAATAGTACCCCGACATGAAAAGTACCCCGAATCCCCGAGTGGATAATACTAAAGTAAATTGTAACTGAGTGAATAGTAACCCATGAATAGTACCCCGACATGAAAAGTACCACGAATCCCCGAGTGAATAAAACTAGAGTGAATAAAATCTGGGTGAATAGTAACCCGTGAATAGTATCTTAGGAAAAATATTGATATTTAATAAGAATGTTTAGATCAATATTCCAATGAAACGATACTAGATGAAGCGAAAAACTCAAGGATATTCCACTAATTTCAGGGATTATAGAAGCAATACTTACCCTAATAAGCTTAGATTTAAGAATATGAAAATAAACAATACCCCTTATGAATAAAATAAATATTATCCCTTACCTTAGTAGAAGACTGGATACTGCAATAGTGAAGTAGCAAATTACTCTTCTTCTTTCTCTTTATAGTTTCTCTCTCTATAGCTTCTCTTATGAGTCTCAGTGAATTGGTGAGAATGAAAGAAGAATTAAGCTTCTATTTATAGGAGAATGGACTAAATAGTAACTGATTCATGAGTAGTCCAAATTGATTTGCTATTAGAATGGACGGTCCATATTGATTACTATTAAAACCATAACCAATGGTCCAGATTGATTTACTTTTAAAACCACCACCGACGGTCCATATTGATTTACTTTTAAAACCACCATCGACGGTCCAGATTGATTTACTATTAAAACCACCACCGACGGTCCAGATTGATTTATTATTAAAACCACCACCGACGATCCAGATTGATTTACTATTAAAACCACCATCGATGGTCCAGATTGATTTATTAGTAAAACCACCATCGATGGTCCAGATTGATTTACTATTAAAACCACCGTCGATGGTCCAGATTGATTTACTATTAAAACCACCACCGACGGTCCATAAAATTAGTAAATCTTCCCATGGAATACTAAGTCAAACTTACAAAAAATGCCTCATAATAAATCCCTATATTTATATCAAAAATTGAATAAATATTTACCACAAATCATTTATCTTTAATAAACACATTTTTAATCTATTAATAATTTTTCATCATTAATATTATAACTTATAATATTGACAACCAGATCATTCCCAGGTAAGAGGGGGCTTTACGATAAAGATTTCTCCTTATTGGCGCGCAATTAGGTGACCAAATCCCTTTCCTCGATAGAACTTTCTAGACATTGTCAATAATGTAAATAATCATATGAATAAATATGTTTTCTCAATTATTGATTTAATAATATAAAATATTGTGCAGATGACACCGTGATAATAATTGAATCAATAATATTAGATACAATGTAGCAACTATTGTTGCAATAATTGAATAAACTGAGTGGCTTCTTACGTAAGCATTAATAATCAGAGATATTGTACAATACCGTGTGCTACTATGCAACCACGCGTATTATTGTACTTTTATCACCGGATATTTCAACAATTTAATGGTAAAAGATTTGCCGTTATTTTTATAAAAAAGTTATTTATGTCGCTTTCTATATCTGACAGTTATTCCGTTGTGGGGTCTACTAATGATTGTGTCTTCGTACGAATATTCTCTAACATAAAGAATATTCCCCGACTAAACGAATATTCCTCGACACAACGAATATCTTATATCAACTTGCTTACTTTATAAAATTTTCACATATCTCCCTTACCTTTAACCTTTTATCAATTTAACCAATTACTGAATAATAATTATAATAAAAATTAAATACTTTTATTTCATAAAATTCAGGGTCTTACAATCTCCCTTCCTTATGAAATTTTTCCCTCAAAATTTATGTACGTACCTGGTATGTCGAAGAGGTGAGGATACCTCGTCAGATTCTAACTCTTTGAGGTATAACCTTTGAGCGTAGAATATGTTTCTTCTTATCCAAGATTTTAACAGGTATCTCCTCATACGTTAAATCTTCTGTTATCTCGTCTAGTTCAAATTAAATAATGTGGTTTGAGTCTTCCACATATTTACGTAACATCGATACGTGAAAAATGTTATGAACACGAGTGTGACACCCCCAAATCCGGGTCCCAAATCACCACGAATCTGGTATATAATTCTATAACTATTGCGGAAGATATAAACATAAATTGTTTATACATTAAACATTACACACTATCCCAAAGGTCGAGAACCTTCACATAAAACTTGAATCAATATCCTATTTAACATACAATGTTATTATCATATATCACCGTTACAAATTTAGTTGTACACATAAACTAACGCTGAAACTGTCTTTGACCTTTCCTTGTATCCGACGTATTCATCTTAATCTGCAATGTTTATCATGATATAGCAAGGGTGAGCATAAGTTTGCCCAACAAGTATAAGTTTATTTAAGGATATATCATGATGGAAAGAATTGAACAATAATCTGGCTATAATTCTACAATATAATTGAGAACTAGCATGAACAAACTTTCATAGCTGAACGAACATTGAACATGAACATAGCAATTATATCTGGACCGAATGGTAATGAAGATGATCAGCCTTTTATACCTGATGAATACATGAAATATGCACAAAGTACGATTCAAAAATTCATAGACATGACAATCAGCAATGACTAACCACAAGTATATTTGAATGAAACAACTCAAGGTCGAGTTAAGAAAAACTTGCATGTTCGGTCGATTACTGTTACGCAATTTATTTATCTTTGCCTGAAGACCTAATATATAAATAATATCGATATACAAAGTAGAATAATATCATCACAATATAATACTATTATATATAATCATAGAATATCCTTAACACATAACCCTACCAATCCGCAAACTACCTAAGACTCGGTATCAAGTCAAACTATTTCAGTCTGAGTTGAAACCAACACAATCTGACATCCCGAAGGTCTAGTTGGATAAATTTCGAGTCTAAAATCACTAGGACTCGGTCTATACTAGTTCACAGATATTTTAGATAATTTATTATCAGTCAAAATATTGTTCATAAGCTCGTAATAATTTTTAGATAATTCTTACCATTTATCATGATTTTTCAATCATTAATATCGTATTTATATAGTTTAAATACCATATAATTCCTTTATCATTAATATTTATTTAATAATAAATATTAATGAAAATCATAACATAATATTATAATATATTTATAATATCTCAAAGTATTTTAATACCTAAAAATCATATTTATATGATTTTTAAACAGTTAAATCCATTATCCCATAAGTGCTATTAATATTAAAATAATAATATTTTCATGGAAAAATAGCAAAAGTTATATTTTATAACTTAAATATTTTTATAACACTTAAATCATTTTTATATGATTTTTAAATCATTAATTCTATTTTTCCGGTTTATTGGTTAAAGTTGTGTTATAGGATGTCATTTAGTGATCTGGGTTGTTAGATCATAGATCTATAACACTTAGATGTACGAAAATAGCATTTTTAGAAGCTGTTCTTAAACCTTTAAAATTTGTCTGGCATCCTAATGTCAGAGGCCCTACAACAACATCTAACATCAGATCATAAAATTTTTAAGATGTAGGGTTTATACCTCTTTAGTGCTTTTATCTTAAATCTGATCATCATGATCTATTCTTGAGATGCTATGGATCATTCTAGGGACTGAATCACTGATTGATTTCGTGGGTCTAGAGAGAGGATGGTATGGTTGAGTGTTTATGAATAAATTAGCCCACCTTTTGACTTTTCTCTCTCTATAATCTATAAATTTTATAAGTGCAATGTGTATGGCTGAGATGAAATGGCTGATCTCTGGATTTTAAGGCACATGGTTATATCCTAGCAAGTCACCAACTACAAATAAGGCAATAATTGCAAGCTACCTTCAATAATGCACCAAGGGTAATTTAGTCATCTGCTTTCTAAATTTAATGGCATATTAGACATTGGCCACAACCCTTAGGGTTTGACCCTTAGGGTTTAACCTTTAGGGTTAAAACCTAAGGCTTCCAAAAATCAATTTTTTTTCTAGGATTTCCAATTTAGGTCTTAAAATAGAAATTTAATATTTCTAAATTATAATTAGGATTCTATAATTATACTAAGATTTCATAATCATAAATTCAAGCTTGCTAATTAAAATTAATTTATCCTAATTAAAATTGCTAATTTAGCAATTAGGTCCCTAATTGTACATTAGGGTTTTAAAAGGAACAATTAGGGTTTCTAATTATTAGAAAATCTAATTAATCATTAGGGTTATCCCTAATTAGATTTGTAATTAATACACAAAAGCTTTATACATAGCTTTTAAATTCCCAAAATATGGTTTTCTAATTCCAAATTAGGGTTTCGAATTTCCGAAACTAAAATGAGGGTTTCCAGAACCGGTTTCTAGGGTTTCATATAAATCGTAAGATTTTTCTAACTGAACGTTGACATTCTAAATATATACTTAGGGTTTGACATTGATATAATTTATCTGCTCAACCATTGACCCTTAACCACATTTTGTTCACACACATAGAAATATACACTTATTCACTTAATCCTGATTAATTCACCACAATTTTTTTTAGATTCATAAAAATCCTTTCCAGAAATGTCAAATCCATTCAGTTATTTTCTGTCTAGGTTTATTATTCAACCTTTAATCCATCATTTAAGATTTAATTAATTTTTTAAATTCTCGGGTCGTTACATTCACCCCTTCTTCTAAGAATTTCCTTCCCGAAATTCAACTTACACCTTACACCGTGCACCATTCACCATTCACCATTCACCATTCACCATTCATAAACAACATTATATGCTACCCAATACATTTCTCACAAGAGTAAAATTTTTCAAATTGTGCTGAGTCATATAGACTATGAATTTTTATTTTCGCAAAGGTTTTATGGAAATTCATCCGCAAACCGTCTTATCTTAATGACATAATGGGTAATTAGTCCAGTATGCCCTATTACGCCCAAATGTCTTGAACAATTTTTCCCCGTTCCTTCTATTCCATCCACCTTAGGCGCACAAAATTTCTTACCCTAGTCTTTATTGAAATCTGCACCAAAACAAATTAGTTCCGGAAAATTTTTAAAGAACGCTTAGAACTTTTTATAAACATTGGTCTGGCCGAATCAAATAGCATAGACTCATATCAATAATTCAATTCAATCAAAATATTTAGGTATAGCCAAAACCCCGTTGGCAAATTAAAAATTTGAAAATATTTTTGAGAATAACGTCATGATACCGTACTGTATTAACAGCCCGTTTGAGGATGCCGTCATTGAGTGACTTTGTCATAACACATCATACAATAGTGGAATAATGATTTTAGATCAAATTCAACACTAAGTATTCTTGTATTTACAACTCCATCAACTTTTTATCATCTCTGCACCAGGTTACACGGTACATAAGGGATAAATAAAAATATATTTTGATATTTCAAATCATTATCGTCTAGCCGAAACAAATAGCATAGACTATAATTTAAATCGTTCAAAAATCATTACCTATTTGTTTTATCATCTCCACAGGTAACGAGGTGTAGGTGGCTTGAAGTCCACGCATACACAATGGTCACCAAGAGTTGAGAATAAAAATTTATTTTTTTCAAAATCACATAGTGCGTATTTAGCTTGATGTCAAAAATTTCGAGTCTAGTATAGCTAGAAGATTTGAAAAACCTAATGTCTCCACTAATGATCAATTGCTTAGTAATTTATCTATTCCTATAATCCTCAATTCTTTATTTGCACATAACTATTCCCAGTTCGTTAAACCATGCTCATGAGTTCAGGAACCTTCCACAATCATATGAGTTTAAGAACTTATCCTAGTCAGACCTTTGGTGTCCATTCGCTAAGGGTTTCATAAACATTTCATATAATCATGAGTCACGAATGTACCATAAGTATGAGTTTTAAGAACTCGTACTTACCCTGATATTCTTTACTTAGAACCTATCTATTTGTTATATACCTGAGAAAGGAATCACCCTCTCAATATGCATATAGCAAATAGAATGACACAAATATTTCAATGATTATCAGTGCCAAAAACTAAGTGGTTACACCAAGTGCAATTCAACTCACATACGAAGAATCATACAACTTAGCTGCTGATATGAGTCCTCAATTGAAATCCCCACTTAATTCCAACTCCCTTCTCAATACGAATTTCATTTAATCCGTATTCATAATCCTTTCCTGAATTTATACCAATTCTTTGTACAACTGACACGCAACAATCTTTGTTGTAAACTTTTCAATCATTTGATTGATCCTTCTGACTGTCATAACCTTACCCGATCACAGAGTGATCTCATCGTATATATTACGATTCATTTCTATACTATGATCGTTTTGTTTTACGATCTCCTATCCCGATTCTTTTAGTCTTTTAGACTCTATCTATTCACCACTACTTTTCAACTTTATTATAAGAGTTAGGGAACTCCATATCTTTACAACTTATCGAGATTCATCTTTGAATCTTCACGACACACTAACTCTATGTGAGTTAGATCTTATTCTAATCACTGCAGTTATTGGTCTTAGGTGATCCTACCTTAGGTTCATAACCAACAGCTGATACCAACTGTAGCATCCCCAAATCCAGGTCCAAAATCACCACGGATCTGGTATAGTAATTATATAACTATTGTGGAAGATATAAACATAAATTATTTATACATTAAACTTACACACTATTCCCCCAAGGTCGAGAACCTTCACTTAATACATAATTCATAACTTATTTGACTTACAATAGCATTAATATACAATACTGTTACAAACTTTATCTGCACATATAATCCAAAGTTGGACTTGTCTTTGTCTTTTCCTGTATCCGACATATTCGTCTTTATCTGCAATGTTTATCATGATATAGCAAGGGTGATCATAAGTTTTCCTAGCGAGTATAAATTTATTTAAGGATATATCATGATGGAAAGATTTGAACAATAAGCTTGCTATAATCCTTCAATATAATTGAGAACTAGCATGAACAAACTTTCATAGCTGAACGAACATTGAACATGAACATAGCAATTATATCTGGACCGAATGGTAATGAAGGTGATCAACCTTTCATACCTGATGAATACAGGCATTATTCACAGAGTGCGAATAGACATGACAATCAATAATGATTAACCACAAACATATTTGAATGAAACAACTCGAGGTCATGTTAAGAAAAACTTGCATGTACCGTTGATTACAGTTACGCAACCTATTTAGCTTTGTTTGAATACCTAATATAAATAATACCAATCTTACAAGTTAGAATAATATCATCACAATATAAAATAACCTAAACACAATTTCCACATAATCCTATCAGTCTATACAGCACATAAGACCTAATATCAATTCAAACTATTTCAGTCTAAGTTGAATCCGACGAAATTCTGAAATCCCAATGACCTAGTCAGATAATTATCGAGTTTAAGTTCAATTAAACTCTTCCTAAACACTTAACAATTATCTTAGATAACTATATTATCAATCAAAATAATTTTCATATGCTCGTAATAATTTTAAAATAATTATTACCATTTATCATGATTTTTCAATCATTAAAATCGTATTTATATAATTTAGATAAACATAATTCCTTTATCATTAAAATTTATTCAATATTAAATATTAATGAAATAAATGTCATAATATTATAATATATTTATAATATCTCAAAGTATATTTTAATACCTTAAAATCATATTTATATAATTTTAAATAGTTAAATCCATTATCTCGATAATTGCTATTAATATTAAAATATTAATATTTCCATGACAAAATATCAAAAGTTATATTTTATAACTTAAAATATTTTTACAACACTTAAATCATTTTTATGTGATTTTTAAATCATTAATTCTATTTTTATAATTTATTTAATACATTTATTAAGTAAATTATTTATCATTAATATTAATTAATTAATGAAATTCATCACAAAATATTAAAAGTCATCTAAAATAACTTCAAATATTTTCTTATACACTAATATAATTTTTCATGATTTTTTCATGTATTAAAATCATTTTTAAATAATTTATTTAATATTATAATTAAATTAATTAAATACCATTAATATTCCAAAATATTAAATATTTATGAAATATATTCAAAATAATTAAAAACCCATTTTTAGGATTTAATTTTTTTTAGTAATTTAATATGTATTTTTAATAATTTAAAAGTAATTTTCTCTAATTATTAAATAAAATAATTAATTTTCTAAATAAACTGTCGCTAAAAGAGGCTTTAGGCGACAAATCCTTCGCTATTAGTGTTCTTGGCCAAACCCAGACATTCATAGGCAGTTTGCAGGGTGTTATGTTTGACCAAGGCTAGATCTTTGGTCACAAAGTTTCTGGGCAGCCTAATGTGTTAGGATTGTACTATAAGTGTAATACTATAATTACATACTAAGGTCATGGCCAAGTTACAACAAATCAGAGAGTTATTGGCCATTACAAATCATGTCAGAGCTGTTCTTCATTTATGGATTTTCTAGAAATGAAGAATTGCAGGGGTTACTTTCCAGGTCTTGGATCTATGTGTTCCAAGTTTAGTTTGTAAAATATAGTGGTTGAATCTTGTAGAACACATGTCAGGGTACATTGCTATAACATAACATCAACCTAACAATATTACAATAAAGAGATCTTGGCCGGTCAAAGTACTTGTCAAGAAACGCCTTTGAAGTTTTATGGGTTACCTAGAATCTTCATCTGGCGAGTTGGTCAACGGTTGTTTGACCACGATTATCTATAATTCTGAGCAAGATCTGTTTGTTCTAAAGGCTTTAGTGTGTAGTTCACATGCCAGGCTACAAGTTCCAAACAACAACATGGTCCAAACACTTAACAGTTGCAAGATCAAGCTCCTGCAAAATCGTTGTCAGTGATTTCTGGGTTTTTGGGTTACCCAGAAACCAGATCTCGTGATCGGTCAACGCAATTTGATTGCTTATAACATGAAATCTAAACATGATATAACCTTGATTTAAGTTCCAGATTAAAGCCTATATAGCATAGAACAGATTCATAACATAAAACACATCAAACCAAAAACAGAGAAGGATATAGGGCCTCTAATATTAGGCTGTCAGACAAATTTTTAAGGTTCAAGAACAACTTCTAAAAATGCTATTTTTGTGCATCTAAGTGTTATAGATCTATGATCTAACAACCCAGATCACTAAATGACATCCTATAACACAATTTTAACCAATAAACAACAACATCTAACATCAGATCATAAAAATTTTAAGATTTAGGGTTTATACCTCTTTAGTGCTTTGATCTTTAATCTAATCATCATGATCTGTTCTTGAGATGATATGGATCATTCTAGGGATTGAATCACTAATTGATTTCGTGGGTCTAGAGAGAGGATGGTATGGTTGAGTGTTTGTGAATAAATTAGCCCACTTTTTGACTTTTCTCTCTCTATAATCTATAAATTTTATAAGTGCAATGTGTATGGCTGTGATGAAATGGCTGATCTCTGGATTTTTAAGCATATGTTTATATCCTAGCTAGTCACTAACTACAAATATGACAATAATTACAAGCTACCTTCAATAATGCACAAAATGGTAATTTAGTCATTTGTTTTGGCCCTTAAGGCTTGACCCTTAGGGTTTGACCCTTAGGGTTAAAACCTAAGGTTCTCAAAAAACAATTATTTATAGGATTTCCAATTTAGGTCTTAAAATAGAAATTTAATATTTCTAAATTATAATTAGGATTGTATAATTATACTAAGATTTCCTAATCATAAATTCAAGCTTGCTAATTAGGATTAATTTATCCTAATTAAAATTGCTAATTTATCAATTAGGTCCATAATTGTACATTAGGGTTTCAAACAGAATAATTAAGGTTTCTAATTATTAGAAAATCTAATTAATCATTAGGGTTATCCCTAATTATATTTGTAATTAATACACAAAATCTTTATACATATCATTTAAATTCCCAAAATAGGGTTTTCTAATTCCAAATTAGGGTTTTAGATTTTCGAAATAGAAATTAGGGTTTCCAGAACCGATTTCTAGGGTTTCATATAAATCGTAAGAATTTTCTAACTGAACTTTGACGTTCTAAATATATACTTAGGGTTTGACACTGATATAATTTATCTGGTCAACCCTTGACCCTTAACCACATTTTGTTCACACACACGACCATACACACAGAACATATACACTTATTCACTTAATCCTGATTAATTCACCACAAATTTTTTTAAATTCATAAAAATCCTTTCCAGAAATGTCAAATCCATTCATTTATTTTCTGTCTAGGTTTATTATCCAACCTTTAATCCATCATTTAAGATTTAATTAATTTTCTAAATTCTCGGGTCGTTACAATAGATCTATGATAGATCACCATAGATCATCATGAAAAATCTTCTAGAACCTAAATAAACACATAAAAATGAATTCTTTCTTAGCATACAAGATCAAAGGTGAGTTTAGGTTTATACCTTTCTAGTCCAATCTTAGATCCTTGATCCCTTCTACTGATTTTGATGATCTAGGGGATTGGTTAGTGACTGAAACACTTAGCAATTTCAGAGGTTTGGAGAGAGAGATAGTAGGTTGAGTGTAAGATAACAAATGGACCAAAAATGTGAACTTTCTCTCTCTTTATCTCTTAATTTGATTTAGATACAATGCATGTAAGCAACTCAAGGTGTCATATAGATCAGATCATGGCTGAAATATGAGTCACATGGCTGGTCAAAAGTTGGTCACCAACTCCATATTTGCAAGATCTACAAGCAACATACTAAATAATGCACAAAGGGTACTTTTGTCATTTTATTTCTAATTTTAATGGCATACTTGTCAATTGTCCAAAACCTTAAGGTTTAGGTTTTAACCCTTAAGGTTATGTAAATTAAATTTCTAAGATTTCCAATTAGGTTTTCTAAATAGAAAAATTAAAATTTGTAAATTATAATTAGGATTCTCTAATTATACTAAGATTTCCTAATCATAATTCAAGATTGCTAATTAGGATTAGTATATCCTAATTAAAATTGCTAATTTAGAAATTAGGTCCATAATTGTACATTAGGTTTTCTAACAGAACAATTAGGGTTTCAAATTTTGGAATTAGGATTTTCTAACTAATTTGTTAGGTTTTACCCTAATTAAAAATGTAATTATTTACACTTAAGCATTTGAGATCCCAAATTAGGGTTTTAACAATCCTAATTAGGGTTTCAGATTGCCAGAACTAAAATTAGGGTTTCCAGAATCGGTTGTTAGGGTTTCTAACTGAACGTTGACAATCTAAATACAATATTAGGGTTTTGCCACTGATATATTTTATCTGGCCAATCCTAGACCCTTAACCACATACTTTACACATATACAAACATATACACAGAACATATGCACTTATATATGTAACATCCCCAGATTCGGGTCCCAAATCACCACGAATCCGGTGTACTATTTCTATAACTATTGCAGAAGATATAAACATAAATTGTTTATACATTAAACATTACACACTATCTCCAAGGTCGAGAACCTTCACATAATACCTAAATCAATATCCTATCAGACATACAAAGTTATTATCATACATTCATTATACAACTTTAGTTTACATATATAATCCAAAGTGACTTGTCTTGGACTTTTCTTATGAATCATGTATTAAATCGCATAATCTGCAATGTTTATCATGATATAGCAAGGGTGAGCAACAATTTTGCCCAGCAAGTATAAGTTCAATTAAGGATATATCATGATCGAAAGAATTGAACAATAAGTTAGCAAACTTTCTACAATATATACATTGCGAAAGAGCATGAATAAAATTTCATAGTTGAACGAATAATGAACATGAATAAATCAATTGGACCAAATGGTAATGAAGGTGATCAGCCTTTCATACCTGATGAATACATGAAATGTGCACAGAGTGAGAATCAATAATTCATAGACATGGTATAATCAGTAATGATTAACCCCAAGCATATTTCAAATATATCAATTCGAGATCGAGTTAGAGAACTTTTTATACCATTGATTACTGATTATTCTAACCTATATCGCTTTTTACGAAGACCTAATATAGATAATACCGATCTCCAAATATTAGAATATCATCACAGTATAGTACTGTTAAATAAAGTTATAATATAACCAAACAAATTACCACATAATCCTATCAGTCTATAAAATACCTAAAATTAGCTATCAAGTCAAACTATTTCACCGAGTTGAATTAGATAATAATTCGACATCCCAAAAAGTCTAGTCGATAATTCATGAGTCTAATTTCCATAAGACTTTGCCTAAATGCTTTACATTTACCTTAGATAATTTCATTTTCAATTAAAATATTTTTCAATGACTTATAATAATTTTCGATAATTATTATCATTTATCATGATTTTTCAATCATTAATATCATATTAATATGAATTAAATACTACTTAATTCCATTATCATTAATATTAATTTATTAATGAAATTCATTACAAAATATTAAAAGTCATAAAAATAACTTAAAATATTTCCTTACACTTTAATATAATTTCAAATGATTTTTAAAGTATTAAAATCATTTTATGTAATTTATTTAATATAATAATTAAATAAATTAACTATCATTAATATTTAAAAATATTAAAATATCAGTGAAATATATTCCAAATTATTAAAAACCCATTTTTAGGCTTTAAAATAATTTTTACAAATTTATTATGAATTTCTAATATTTATTTTCTATTTATTCTATAATTTTCGTTTAAATTTGGGATCCTCCACAGAAACACTTGTAGACGGTGATCTACAAGTCTGATTTGGGCCCACTTGGTATTGTTAGAACCGTGACTTCCCGAGCTACGTTGGAGGCTCAAGAAACGGTCCATTTGGCACAGTATAGCACCCTGAAAACAGGCCACTACCGAATGACCATTACATGCCTTGTAAACATTTTAAGTTTTGGAGTCTTTTACAGAAACGCTTGTATTACGAGATCCACAACTCCGATTGAGGCCCAATCAAACTCGTTGGATCTGTATCTTCTTGAAATACAGTTTTCAGTTATCAAATACCAAATTCCAATCTGTCTAGGTCCCTGAAATCAGGCCCAAAGTGACTGGTCCGCAAGGTTTTCTTCAACGGTTGGTTCAATTTCCAGATTTGGGGTTCTTAACGGAAACGCTTATAAAACGAAATCTACAAATTGGATTTAGGTCCAATAAGTATCGTTGGATTCGTAATTTCCCGAACTACAGTTTCCATGTATCAAACATCTATTTTGGTTCTGTTTTGGTCCCGGAAAAATGGACAGAAGTGACTGATCAGTAGCTTGTGTTCAACAGTTAAGGTAGTTTGGGATTTAATTCATAACTTGCTCATTTCTTAACATATTTGAGTGATTCCAAAGGAGTTTTGCCCTTAACTCATGTATCTAGCATGCTAACATGTTTTAAACCATTAATCACATGAACCCAAAGAATCTAACATAAAAAAATATATATAGCATACAAAGGAAAGCTTTTTCTTAAACCTTTTGGTACAAAACTTGATTTCCTCACTTTGGATCTAACTTTTGATTTCAAAAATACTTTGATACACATATAAAATACCAATACTCATGTAAATCATGAGTTTCTAATGATCCAAAAAAAAAAGTTGCTTGGTTCATAAAGATCTAACAAAAAGAGCACAAAAAGTGAAAACTTTCATTTTCTTACCTTTTTCTTCTTGCAAGCCTTCTTGATCCTTCAAAGTAGCTTATGATTTTAAGTTGTATGAAGATCCAAGACCCCTCCTAGACTCCCTATAACTACCGAAATATGCAGCCTCCTTTCTCTCTCTATTGTTCTTAGTTTAGACTTAGGTTTAAAATTAACATAACTTAGTGTATATACTGATATACATATAACACGTATAATTATAGAATATGTAACTCCCAATATAATTACATATACTTATTATCAATTTAATATATAAGTTACAATATTAGAATTTTTAATGCCCTAAGGCTTGTTTGGAAAAACCATATTAAAATAATGACTTAATCATTCCTTAAGCCTTTTGGTAAAACAAGATTAAAATAAGAATTTCAAAAGCTCTAAGGTTTTGTTTGGTAAAATCAAATTAAAACTCTTTTAATAAATATAGTTTATTGTCCCACATTGTTTACTTGGATTTTCATATCCAATCTTAATTAAATAAACTAATTACCACATACTAAATAAATTTTCCACTTAACTAAATATCACAAAATTATAATCTCATTATAATTTTATTTAACAATTAATATATCACTTTAATTATTAAATTACGACATCAATATAGCAACTCATGTAATCTTTAACAACTCTCTAACTGTTAAATTAAATTAGAGTATTATTTAATTCACAAATATATACTAACAACAATCACATAAATAAAATATTTATTTAATTTAATAAATATTTTAAATTATAAATAAAATTTTGGATTGTTACATCATTCCCTTCTTACAAGGATTCTATCCCCAGAATCACAACTCAAATAATTCCTTCGTCACATTCTTCCTTCCTTATAAGGATTCCGTCCTCAGAATCACCGAAACCCTACCTTACTCAGGTTTTCGTCAAATCTCTTCATTGAATAAGTTCAACACATGACCTTAATATAGGTTTTATATTTCTTACTACATTCATTTCTTCAACAAATTCTAGGTTTCATTTCATAACTTTCACTTGAACTCAATTCCTTTTCTAAGGATCGTTATCATCAACACTCGGGATATTACATTCACCCTTTCTTCTAAGAATTTCGTCCTCGAAATTTTATTAATTAATATTCAATCTATAAAAATAGATTTTACGTCACTACTTCATTCATTCATTGATTTCTATAACCACTTTCTTTTCACAAAGATCTTTCTACAATTATTAAATTTTCTATTAAAAGTTTCACGTTATTCTTTGATAACACATATCCTTCTCAGTTCAAAATCTCTTTTCTCACTTATTCAACATATTCATCATTCAGTGTCGCATTCTATGACTCACTTCTTTCTAAGGGATATCATCCTTACCACATTCACCTTTTAGAATATCAAGAATCTTCCACAATTGCTCAATAATTGGGAAGCGATATGAATAATAGGAATTTAAAAGATTCCAAATAATGCTGAGGGTCATAAGACCACGAACTATGTCCACAGTTGCAAGTAATCTTTCAACTTCAACTTTAACAGTCATAAGACTATAAGGACCCCCGTACTCTGGGTGTTAAGCCCTTCGTACGATGTATTATGCACAAACATTTAAACGCTATGCGTATGTCCATAGTTATAAGTAATCTTTTAACTTAAACTTTAACAGTCATAAGACTATAGGGACTCCTCTTACTTAGGGTGATCACCCTTCTTCGATAACAATATTGTGCACAAACATCTCAACGCCTCCGCGTAATCCCCTATAAAAGGGTTGTTCATCTCAGCTTTTCAACATCTGAATCTGCACCAAAACAATTTGGTTTGGCATAACTTCTTAAGAAACTCTTGAATTTCATGAACATCTTTCAATATTTGTCTAGCTGAATCAAATAGCATAGACCTCTACAATAATTCAGACATCAACCGAAATATACATATACATACATACATACATATGTATTCTCATATCTTAAAAAAATCTCAAAAATCTTTTAATGACGTCATGATACCGCACTGTATTTACAGTTCGTTGAGGATTCCGTCGTTTTGGTGATTTTATCATACTACATCATACCATAGTGGGCTGACGATCCTTTGATCACATCCAACACTAGGTAATACCGCATTGATGACTCCATCATTTTTATCATCTTTGCACCAGGATACATGATGCATTAAGGATATAAAATACATTTTGATATATTACAAATCATTTTTGTCTAGCAAAAGCAATTAGCATGTACATATACGAATAACGATATTGTTGTTAAAACTCATTGGCTCCATCATTTGATCCAATGTTTTTCAAGAAAATAGAAATGTAAACATCAGCACGAAGTCAATAAATTTTGAAAGTCTAGCATAGCTAGTAGATTTAGAGTACATATGCTTCCACCATCAACTCCACTTTCTATAATGATCCATTGCTTAATATGTCTATCTATTCTTATCATCCTCAATACTCCATTTACACTTATCTATACCAAGTTTGTCAAACTTACCACACGTTATGAGTTTAAGAACTTGCCACAACCATATGAGTTTAAGAACTTATCCTAGTCAGACCATAGGTGTCCATTCGCTGAGGGGTTCAAAAACATACCATATAATTATGAGTCACAAACCTACCATAAGTATGAGTTTTAAGAACTCGCATTTAACCTTATAATATTCTCTAACTATACTCTACCTATCTGTTATACACATGAGAAAAGAATCACCTTCTCAACAAGCATATAGCAAATAGCGCGACACAAACATTCCAATGATTATCAATGTGATAAACTGAGTGCAAGCACAAAACCCTCGCCCATACAAAGGTTTGTACAACTCAGCCATCACATGAGTCCTCAATTGAAATCCCACCTAACTCTATCTTGCTTATAACTTGCTTTTTTCTCGTCTGAATTCCTCGTATCACATCATCTATAACTCCTTATAAGTTATCTCGTACTATTTCATAGTACTCCATCTTTATAGCATTAAGCTATAATTATTCAAATATTATAGACCATCTTTCTTTTATAACTTTAACAGACCACGTCGTGATCTTATTCTATAATCATTTCCCTTAAAATTCTTTTCTTAACTTGTGATCATTTTGTTTTACGATCTTCTTTCTTTCTCTTTTTCATCATTTACGACATTATTCATTATCTTGGCTTTTGGAGTTAGGAAACACCCATTTCTTATCTTTATATCTCTTAGATTCTTCTTTGAATCTTCTTGTTTATAAAAAAAAATTCTTCCTTTAAGAATTTCTAATTTCATTTACATCGCTCAAAATTTCATTCGAGTTCTACACTTTCATCATACGTATCCATTTCTACACTTGGAACACATCGAGTCTCTAACAGTTTCAATATGGTACGCTGAGTGGTTTCCCACAAACAACCAACAAACTAGGTTCCGAGTTACTAGTTCGTATATACCTCAGCTCTATGAAGGAATCGTTTAGCCCAGATACCATACCTCAACTACTAAAGAGTACAACTGTACCATACTTAACTATAACTTTTCATTCTTAACTTCGTTACCAATCTCTTCTTATAGACATTGTCTATTTGTTATCACCGTACATTCTTATTATTGGAGTTGGGTAACTCCATAACTCTGCGAGATTCTTCTTTGAATCCTCTCACGCATGTTTTCATCCTTTCTTTATAAATTTCTTAAATTACTTCTTATTGTTCAAACTCTATTTGAGCGTATTCGTTCATTATCTTCACCTCTCTTCTCTAAGGTTATAGCCGAAGTTACTCCTACCCAAGGTTTATAACCTACAGCTTTGATACCAACTGTAACATCCCTAGATTCGGGTTCCAAATCACCACGAATCCGGTGTACTATTTCTATAACTATTGCGGAAGATATAAACATAAATTGTTTATACATTAAACATTACACACTATCCCCAAGGTCGAGAACCTTCACATAATACCTAAATCAATATCCTATCAGACATACAAAGTTATTATCATACATTACTGTTACAACTTTAGCTGCACATATAATCCAAATCTGACTTGTCTTGGACTTTTCTTGTAACCGATGTATTCGTCATAATCTGCAATGTTTATCATGATATAGCAAGGGTGAGCAACAATTTTGCCCAGCAAGTATAAGTTCAATTAAGGATATATCACGATCGAAAGAATTGAACAATAAGTTGGCTAACTTTCTACAATATATACATTGCGAAAGAGCATGAATGAATTTTCATAGTTAAACGAATAATGAACATGAATAAATCAACTGGACCAAATGGTAATGAAGGTGATCAGCCTTTCATACCTGATGAATACATGAAATGTGCATAGAGTGAGAATCAATAATTCATAGACATGGTATAATCAGTAATGATTAACCCCAAGCATAGTTCAAAAATATCAATTCGAGATCGAGTTAGAGAACTTTATTTATACCATTGATTCTTGAATTCTGCAACCTATATCGCTTTTTACAAGACCTAATATAGATAATACCGATCTCCAAATATTAGAATATCATCACAGTATAGTACTGTTAAATAAAGTTATAATATAACCAAACAAATTACCACATAATCCTATCAGTCTATAAAATACCTAAAATTCGTTATCAAGTCAAACTATTTCAGTCTGAGTTGAATTCGGTATAATTTCTGACATCCCAAAAAGTCTAGTCAGATAATTCATGAGTCTAATTTCCATAAGACTTTGCCTAAATGCTTTACATTTACCTTAGATAATTTCATTTTCAGTCAAAATATTTTTCAATGACTTATAATAATTTTCAGATAATTATTATCATTTATCATGATTTTTCAATCATTAATATCATATTAATATGAATTAAATACTACTTAATTCCATTATCATTAATATTAATTTATTAATGAAATTCATTACAAAATATTAAAAGTCATAAAAAATAACTTAAAATATTTCCTTACACTTTAATATAATTTCAAATGATTTTTAAAGTATTAAAATCATTTTTATGTAATTTATTTAATATAATAATTAAATAAATTAACTATCATTAATATTTATCCTTCTGTAAACTTTTCAATCATCTGCTTGATCCTTCTCCATACTATAACCTTATCGGATCACGGGGTCATCTCATCTTATATATTACGATTCATTTCTATACTATGATCGTTTTGTTTTATGATATCCTATCCCCGTTCTTTTAGTCTTTTAGACTCTATCTATTCACCGCTATTGTTCGCCTTTATTATCAGAGTTAGGGAACTCCGTATCTTTATAACTCGCCGAGATTCGTCTTTGAATCTTATCGACACACTAACTCTATTTGAGTTAGTACTTATCCTAATAACTGCGATTATTAGTCTAAGGTATCACTACACTAGGTTTATAACCAATATCTTTGATACCAACTGTGACAGCCCCAAATCCGGGTCCCAAATCACCACGGATCTGGTATACTAATTCTATAACTATTACGGAAGATATAAACATAAATTATTTATACATTAAAAATTACACACTATCGCCAAGGTCGAGAACGTTCACATAAAACCTGAATAAATATCATATTTAACATACAATGTTATTATCATATATCACTGTTATAAATTTAGCTGTACACATAAACTAATGCTGAAACTGTCTTTGACCTTTCTTTGTATCCGATGAATTCGTCTTAATCTGCAATGTTTATCATGATATAGAAAGGGTGAGAATAAGTTTGCCCAGCAAGTATAAGTTTATTTAAGGATATATCATGATGTAAAGAATTTAACAATCAGCTGGCTATAAATCTACAATATAATTGAGAACTAGCATGAACAAACTTTCATAGCTGAACGAACATTAAACATGAACATAAAAATTATATCTTGACCGAATGGTAATGAAGGTGATCAGCCTTTCATACCTGATGAATACATGCAATATGCACAGAGTACGATTCAATAATTCATAGACATGGAAATTAGTAATGATTAACCACAAGTATATTTGAATGAAACAACTCGAGGTTGACTTAAGAAAAACTTGTCTGTTCGGTCGATTATTGTTACGCAATTTATTTATCTTTGCCTGAAGACCTAATATATAAATAATATCGATATACAAATTAGAATAATATCATCACAATATAATATTATTATATATAATCATAGAATAACCTAAACACATAACCCTATCAATCCACAAACTATCTAAGACTCGGTATTAAGTCAAACTATTTCAGTCTGAGTTGAAACCAACACAAATCTGACATCTCGACGGTTTAGTCGGATAAATCTCGAGTCTAAAATCACTAAGACTCGGTCTAAACTAGTTCACAGATATTTTAGATAATTTATTATCATTCAAAATATTTTTCATAAGCTCGTAATAATTTTCAGATAATTATTACCATTTATCATGATTTTTCAATCATTAATATAGTATTTATATAATTTAAATACTATATACTTCCTTTATAATTAATATTAAATATTAATGAAAACCATAACGTAATATTATAATATATTTATAATATCACAAAGTATTTTTAATACCTATTTGAACAGATTAAATCCATTATCGATAATTGCTATTAATATTAAAATAATAATATTTTCATGGAAAATATTAAAATTATATTTTATAACTTAAAATATTTTTATAACACTTAAACCATTTTTATATAATTTTTAAATCATTAATTCCATTTTTCCATAATTTATTTAATATATTCATTAAATAAATCAACTACCATTAATATTAATTAATTAGTGAAATTCATCACATAATATTAAAAGTCATTAAAAATAACTTCAAATATTTTCTTACACCATAATTTATTTTAAATGATTTTTCAAGTATTAAAATCATTTTAAAATAATTTATTTAATATTATAATTAAATAATTTAAATACCATTAATATTCTAAAAATATTAAATATTTATGAAATATACTCAAAATAATTAAAAACTAATTTTTAGGCTTTAAAATAATTTTTAGGAATTTAATATTATTTTTAATAATTAAAAACCATTTTTATCCACTTATTAAATAAAATAATTATTTTTAGAAAATAAATATCGCTAAAGGGCCCTATAGCGACGAAACTGTCGCTATAGGTATTCTTGAGCCAGCCTATAAACTCAAGTCAGTGAAAAAGGTGCTAGGTTTGACCAGCTATAAATCATGAATCCTCAAGTATCTGGGTTCAATTAGGTGTTAAGGTTATAGTATTAATGCAATACTACAACCCTAAACAAACATCATGACCATTCAATATCAATTCAGAGAGATCTGGGCCTCCAAACATACTGTCAAACATCATCTGGGTTTTCTGGGTAACCCAGAAACCCAGACAGTTGTGAGGTACCACTTTGTGGTTCAATTTACTTAGTGTTCTGGTCATCGAATCAGTGTTCTTAAGATTCAAATATATAGTACGCGGGTTAAGGAACATTTACATGTCATGATCTCAGTTTAACAACAACACATTCGCCAGATTGAGCTCGGTCAAACCTTGTCAGAAAACTAGTTCAACCAGTTTCTGGGTTTTCCAGAAACGCTAACAGTTATCGAATGGTCTAGTTTGACCGTCCACCACATTCAATCAGTTGATGTTTTAAAGGATAAAAAGCAATGGATCTAGAGTCCATATTATAGGCTATAAATAGGTTACAAGAACATCAACTGAACACATAATACCTGACAGATCAAGGCGTTACAAAAGATTGTCAGACGCTGGAATATGATTTCTGGGTTACCCAAAAATCATCCGCTCATGCTCGGTCAACGGGTTTTGACCGTGAATAACTTACAATATGGACATGGAATGGCTGTGATTCCACTTCCAGATGAAAGACCTCATGACAAACTACAAATTTACTACTTAAAACATCAAAAATCATAAACAGAGAAAGATCTGTGGCTACTGACATTTGCTTGTTAGGCCATCTTTAGTGTTCTTGAGGAGTTTTTGAAACTTTACTTTTAATGGACTTTGATGCTGTAGATCAATGATAGATCCTCATAGAGCATCAGGAAACATCTTCTAGCACCAAAATAAACACATAAACACGAATTCTTTCTTAGCATACAAGATTAAAGGTGAGTTTAGGTTTATACCTTTCTAGTCCAATCTTTGATCCTTGATCCTTGATCCCTTCTACAGATTTTGATGATCTAGGGGCTTGGTTAGTGACTGAAACACTTAGCAATTTTGGTGGTTTGGAGAGAGAGAGAGAGAGAGAGAGAGTAGGTTAAGTGTGAGATAGCAAATGAACCAAAAAAGTGAACTTTATCTCTCTTTATCTCTTAATTAGATTTAGATACAATGCATGTAAGTAATGCAAGGTGTCATATAGATCAGATCATGGTTGAGATATGAGTCACATGGCTGGACAAAAGTTGGTCACCAACTCCATATTTGGCAAGATATACAAGCAACATAATAAATAATGCAGAAACGGTACTTTAGTCATTTGATTTCTAATTTTAATGGCATACTTGTCAATTGTCCAAACCCTTAGGGTTTAGGTTTTAACCCTTAAGGTTTCGGGTTTGACCCTTAAGGTTTTGCAAATTAAATTTCTAAGATTTCCTATTAGGTTTTCTAAATAGAAAAATTAAAATTTCAAAATTATAATTAGGATTCTCTAATTATACCAAGATTTCCTAGTCATAATTCAAGCTTGCTAATTAGGATTAGTATATCAAAAGTAAAATTACTAATTTAGCAATTAGGTCCATAATTATACATTAGGGTTTCTAATAGAACAATTAGGGTTTCAAATTTTGAAATTAGGGTTTTCTAACTAATTTGTTAGGTTTAACCCTAATTAAGAATGTAATTATTTACACTTAAGCATTCGAGATCGCAAATTAGGGTTTTACCAATCCTAATTAGGGTTTTAGATTCCCAGAACTGAAATTAAGGTTTCCAAAATCGGTTGTTAGGGTTTCTAACTGGACGTTGACGTTCTAAATATAATATTAGGGTTTTGCCACTGATATATTTTTTTTGGTCAACCCTAGACCCTTAACCACATACTGTACACATATACAACCATATACACAGAACATATACACTTATATACTTAATCCTGAATAATTCACCAAAAGATTTTAAACATACTTAAATCCTTCACATAATTTTGAAATCGTTAATTTTTTTTACAGAAATGTGAAATCCATTCACTTATTTTCTATCTAGGTTTATTATTTAACCTTAATTCAATATTTTAAGATTTTAATAAATTATCCAAATTCTCGAGTTGTCACATTCACCCCTTCTTCTAAGAATTTCGTCCCCAAAATTTAACTTACAACTTATATCGTGAATCATTCGCCATTCATTCTCATCATTACATGCTATGCAATACACCACTTACAAGAGTAAAAAATTTTCAAATTGTGCTAAGGAGTCATATAGACTATGAATTTTCATTTTCGAAAAGGTTTATATAGAAATTCATCCGCAAATCGTCTTTTATATCTTACAGACGTAGTGGGTAATTAGCCCGGTATGCCCTGTACTGGTCCAGTAATACTGGTTTGATCTGTTTCTCATCTCTGCAATAGGCACAAAAAATTTACCTCAGTCTTTATCGAAATCCGTACCAAAACAATTTTGTTCGAGAAAGTTTTGAAAGAACGCTTAGAATTTTTATAAAAGTTGGTCTAGCCGAATCAAATAGCTTAGACCTATATCAATAATCCATTTCAATCGAAATACGAATGTGTATAGCCAAACGTCGTTGGCAATTAAATTTTTGAAAAATATTTTGAAAATGACGTCATGATGTCGTACTGTATTTAACAGTCTGTTTGAGGATTCCGTCATCGAGTTACTTTGTCACAACATATCATATAATAGTGGAACAACAATTTTAGATCAAATTCAACACTAATTATTCCTGTATTTACAACTCCATCAACTTTTTATCATCTCTACACCAGGTTACATGGTACATAAGTGATAAATAAAAATATATTTTGATATTTTAAATCATTATCGTCTAGCTGAAATAAATAGGATAGACTATACTTTAAACCGTTCAAAAATCATTTCAAATCTGTTTTATCATCTCAATAGGTAATGAGGTGTAGGTGGCCCGAAGTCCAGGCATACACAAGGGTCACCAAGATTTGAGAATAAAAATTCTTTTTTCAAAAGCACATAGTGCGTATTTAGCTTGATGTCAAAAATTTTGAGATTAGCATAGCTAGAAGATTTAGAAAACCTATGTCTCCACTAATGATCAATTGCTTGGTAATCTATCTATTCCTATAATCCTCAATTCTTCATTCACACATAACTATTCCAGGTTCGTCAAACCACACTTATTAGCTCAAGAACTTTCCATAATTATATTAGTTTAAGAACTTGTCCTAGTAAGTCGTTTGGCGTCCATTCACTGAGAGGTTCGTAAACATTTCATATAATCACGAGTCACGAACATACCATAAGCATGAGTTTTAAGAACTCATACTTAACCTGATATTCTCTACCTATAACCTATCTATATGTTATACACATGAGAAAAGAATCACCTTCTCAATACGCATATAACAAATAACGCGACACAGATCTTTCAATAATTATCATAACTCCCTTCTCAATACGAATTTCATTCAACTCGTATTCATAATCCTTTCCTGAATCTATACCAATTTATAGTACAACTGACACACAACAATCTTGCAGTAAACTTTTTAATCATTTGCTTGATCCTTCTCCATACTATAACCTTATCAGATCACGGAGTGATCTCATCGTATATATTATGATTCATTTCTATACTATGATCGTTTTGTTTTACGATATCCTATCCCGGATCATTTAGTCTTTTAGACTCTATCTATTCACCACTACTGATCAACTTTATTATCGGAGTTAGGGAACTTCGTATCTTTATAACTCGCTGAGATTCGACTTTGAATCTTACCGACACACTAACTCTATTTGAGTTAGTACTTATCCTAATCACTGCGATTATTAGTCTAAGGTATCACTACCCTAGGTTTATAACCAAAATCTTTGATACCAACTGTGACAGCCCCAAATCCGGGTCCCAAATCACCACGGATCTGGTATACTAATTCTAAAACTATTACGGAAGATATAAACATAAATTATTTATACATTAAAAATTACACACTATCGGCAAGGTCGAGAACGTTCACATAAAACCTGAATAAATATCATATTTAACATACAATGTTATTATCATATATCATCAAGTATAAATTTAGTCAGTACACATAAACTAACGTTAAACCTGCTCTTTGACCTTTCCTCAGTATCCGATTTAATTCGTCTTAATCTGCAATGTTTATCATGATATAGAAAGGGTGAGAATAAGTTTGCCCAGCAAGTATAAGTTTATTTAAGGATATATCATGATGTAAAGAATTTAACAATCAGCTGGCTATAAATCTACAATATAATTGACAACTAGCATGAACAAACTTTCATAGATGAACAAACATTAAACATGAACATAGAAATTATATCTGGACCGAATGGTAATGAAGGTGATCAGCCTTTCATACCTGATGAATACATGCAATATGCACAGAGTACGATTCAACAATTCACAGACATGGAAATCAGCAATGATTAACCACAAGTATATTTGAATGAAACAACTCGAGGTCGAGTTAAGAAAAACTTACCTGTTCGGTCGATTACTGTTATGCAATTTATTTATCTTTGCCTGAAAACCTAATATATAAATAATATCGATATACAAATTAGAATAATATCATCACAATATAATACTATTATATATAATCATAGAATAACCTAAACACATAACCCTATCAATCCACAAACTATCTAAGACTCGGTATCAAGTGAAACTATTTCAGTCTGAGTTGAAACCAACACAAATCTGACATCCCGACGGTCTAGTCGGATAAATCTCGAGTCTAAAATCACTAAGACTCGGTGTAAACTGGTTCACAAATATTTTAGATAATTTATTATCATTCAAAATATTTTTCATAAGCTCGTAATAATTTTCAGATAATTATTACCATTTATCATGATTTTTCAATCGTCAATAACATATTTATATAATTTAAATATCATATAATTCCTTTATCATTAATATTTATTTAATATTAAATATTAATGAAAATCATAACATAATATTATAATATATTTATAATATCACAAAGTATTTTGAATAGATTAAATCCATTATCCGATAATTGCTATTAATATTAAAATAATATTATTTTCATGACAAAATATCAAAAGTTATATTTTATAACTTATATTTTTATAACACTTCAACCATTTTTATATGATTTTTAAATCATTAATTCTATTTTTCCATAATTTATTTAATATATTCATTAAATAAATCAACTACCATTAATATTAATTAATTAGTGAAATTCATCACATAATATTAAAAGTCATTAAAAATAACTTCAAATATTTTCTTACACCATAATATATTTTAAATGATTTTTCAAGTATTAAAATCATTTTTAACTAATTTATTTAATATTATAATTAAATAAATTAAATACCATTAATATTCCAAAAATATTAAATAATTATGAAATATACTCAAAATAATTTAAAACTAATTTTTAGGCTTTAAAATAATTTTTAAAAATTTAATATTAATTTTTAATAATTAAAAACCATTTTTATCCACTTATTAAATAAAATAATTATTTTTAGAAAATAACTGTCGCTAAAGGGCCCTATAGCGAAGAAGCTGTCGCTATAGGTGTTCTTGAGCCTGCCTAGAAACTCAAGTCAGTGAAAAAATTGCTAGGTTTGACCAGCTATAAATTATGGATCCTCAAGTATCTAGGTTCGATTAGGAGTTAAGGTTATAGTATTGATGCAATACTACAACCCTAAACAAACATAATGACCATTCAATATCAATTCAGAGAGATCTGGGCCTCCAAACATACTGTCAGACATCATCTGGGTTTTCTGGGTAACCCAGAAACCCAGACAGTTGTGAGGTACCAATTTGTGGTTCAATTAACATATTGTTCTGGTCATCGAATCAGTGTTCTTAAGATTCAAATATATAGTACGCGTGTCAAGGAACATTTACATGTCATGATCTCAGTTTGACAACAACACATTCGCCAGATTGAGCTCGGTCAAACCTTGTCAGAAAACTTGTTCAACTAGTTTTTGGGTTTCCAGAAACACTAACAGTTATCGAATGGTCTAGTTTGACCGTCCACCACATTCGATCAGTTGATGTTTTAAAGGATAAAAAGTAATGGATCTAGAGTCCATATTATAGGCTACAAATAGGTTATAAGAACATCAACAAAATGCATAACACTTGACAGATCAAGGCGTTACAAGATCAAAGGTGAGTTTAGGTTTATACCTTTCTAGTCCAATCTTTGATCCTTGATCCCTTCTACAGATTTTGATGATCTAGGGGCTTGGTTAGTGACTGAAACACTTAGCAATTTCGAAGGTTTGGAGAGAAAGAGAGAGAGAGAGTAGGTTAAGTGTAAGATAGCAAATGGACCAAAAATGTGAACTTTATCTCTCTTTATCTCTTAATTAGAATTAGATACAATGCATGTAAGTAATGCAAGGTGTCATATAAATCAAATCATGGCTGAGATATGAGTCACGTGGCTGGAAAAAACTTGGTTACCAATTCCATATTTGGCAAGATATACAAGCAACATACTAACTAATGCAGAAACAGTACTTTAGTCATTTGATTTCTAATTTTAATGGCATACTTGTCAATTGTCCAAACCCTTAGGGTTTATGATTTAACCCTTAGGGTTTAGGGTTTAACCCTTAAGGTTTGAGGTTTAACCCTTAAGGTTTTGCAAATTAAATTTCTAAGATTTTCGATTAGGTTTTCTAAATAGAAAAATTAAAATTTCAAAATTATAATTAGGATTCTCTAATTAAACCAAGATTTCCTAATCATAAATTAAGCTTGCTCATTAGGATTAATATATCATAATTAAAATTGCTAATTTAGCAATTAGGTCCATAATTATACATTAGGGTTTCTAATATAACAATTAGGGTTTCAAATTTTGGAATTACAGTTTTCTAACAAATGTGTTAGGTTTTACCCTAATTAAGAATGTAATTATTTACACTTAAGCATTTGAGATTGCAAATTAGTGTTTTAACAATCCTAATTAGGGTTTCAGATTCCCGGAACTGAAATTAGGCTTTCCAGAACCGGTTGTTAGTGTTTCTAACTGAACGTTGTCGTTCTAAATATAATATTAGAGTTTTGCCACTAATAAATTTTATCTGGTCAACCCTAGGCCCTTAACCATATACTGTACACATATACAACCATATACATAGAACATATACACTTATATACTTAATCCTGAATAATTCACCAAACGATTTTAAACCCACCAAAATCCTTCACATAATTTTGAAATCCTTAAATTTCTTTACAGAAATGTGAAATTCATTCACTTATTTTCTGTCTAGGTTTATTATTTAACATTAATTCAATATTTTAAGATTTTAATAAATTGTCCAAATTCTCGGGTTGTCACATTCACCCCTTCTTCTAAGAATTTCGTCCCCGAAATTCAACTTACACCTTATACCGTGAACCAATCACCATTCATTCTCATCATTACATGCTATGTAATACACCACTTACAGGAGTAAAAAATTTTCAAATTGTGCTGAGGAGTCATATAGACTAGGAATTTTCATTTTGGCAAAGGTTTATATAGAAATTCATCCGCAAACCGTCTTATCTTACAGACATAGTGGGTAATTAGCCTGGTATACCCTGTACTGGCCCAGTAATACTGGTTTGATCTGTTTCTCGTCTCTGCCATAGGCACAAAAATTTTACCTCAGTCTTTATCAGAATCCGTTCCAAAATAATTTGGTTCGGGAAAGTTTTAAAAGAACGCTTAGAATTTTTATAAAAGTTGGTTTAGCCGAATCAAATATCTTAGACCCATATCAATATTCAATTTCAATCGAAATACGAATGTGTATTAGCCAAACTCCGTTGGCAATTAAATTTTTGAAAAATATTTTGAAAATGACGTCATGATGTCGTACTATATTTAACAGTTCGTTTGAGGATGCAGTAATCGAGTGACTTTGTCATAACACATCATATAATAGCGGAACAATGATTTTAGATCAAATTCAACACTAAGTATTCCTGTATTTATAACTCCATAAACTTTTTATCATCTCTGCACCATATTACATGGTACATAAGTGATAAATAAAAATATATTTTGATATTTTAAATCATTATCGTCTAGCCGAAACAAATAGGAAAGACTATACTTTAAACCGTTCAAAAATCATTGCAAATCTATTTATCATCTCAACAGGAAACGAGGTGTAGGTGGCCCAAATTCCAAGCATACACAAGGGTCACCAAGAGTTGAGAATAAAAGTTCTTTTTTCAAAAGCACATAGTGCGTATTTAGCTTGATGTCAAAAATTTTGAGTCTAGTATAGCTAGAAGATTTAGAAAACCTATGTCTCCACTAATGATCAATTTCTTAGTAATCTATCTATTCCTATAATCCTCAATTCTTCATTCACACATAATTATTCCCAGTTCGTCAAACCACACTCATGAGTTCAAGAACTTTCCACAATTATATTAGTTTAAGAACTTGTCCTAGTCAGACCTTTGGCGTCCATACGCTGAGTGGTTCATAAATATTTTATATAATCATGAGTCACGAACATACTATAAGTATGAGTTTTAAGAACTCATACTTAACCTGATATTCTCTACCTATAACCTATCTATATGTTATACACATGAGAAAAGAATCACCTTCTTAACACGCATATAACAAATAGCGCGACACAAATCTTTCAATAATTATCCTAACTCCCTTCTCAATACGAATTATGTAGCGCCCCCAAATCTGGGTATCTTCCAACCCGACAGATGGTGCTATACTGTACAACCAATTATACTTTCATTCAATTGAAATACCTCAAGAGAACGAATCTCTCTTATATATAATGAAAATAATATTTACATTTCCCCAAGTTCTAAACGCATTACAAAGATTCTTTGTCATAATATCAGTTACATTATAACATTAAACCTATACTATTACATAGACAACTTAACGATCTGCCTTAGCTTTTCCTTTATCCTTATTCGATCCCTCGGGACGTTCAGTCTTAGCTGCATTCATATGGTTCAAGCAAGAGTGAGCATAACTAGGTCAGCAAGTATAACAATTTCAATAACAACATGCTTGACACATACGAATCGTATATCTTCAATAACTGAACAATAATTATGAAGTACTATTGATAAATCAAAATAACACTTCATCTTTCTTTCAAAATGTTGTACAATAATAACAATATTCAGTAAAACATTCACTCCGGTCAAAGACCTTGAGCATTTCATTCTTTCTTTGAAAAGGACAACCTTAACTAAGTTCAGTAAGTCGATATTACTTACGAGCACTTCTAGGTGATCAGCCTATTGTACTCTATGTTGATCAACACTACATCCATTAAACGTATGCACGTTTAATCATTTGGCAACCTCACGTGCCTGTCGTTTACCGATAAAACATTTGTTTAACATTTCAGTTTTCTTTTGAAAGCCATATCAAGTAGTTGACAAAAGATAACAACAGTTGATAACAGATGAATAGATTATCAATAATCCACTTAATATATCAAGTCTATCCAAAGGAATTGGCTTTAAATTCAACATACTTCAATTCATGCGTAAGGATACATGAACTTCAAAAACTTGTTCAGATTGAACTGAGACAAGAGTTAGAATACTTGCCTTTAACATCTGCTACGGTATAAATACTTTACGTTCAAGTCTTTCAAGTCTCTACAATATATGATCACATAATACCTCACATTAGGTCACATATAATCAAGTATGTATCTGACTATATCTTACCCTTCATCTCAATCTAATTCCATTTTAGAATTAGTTATTATCTATTCCAGTTTGTCATTATACTTGCATTCATGTTCAACTAGGTTATCTTAACCTTTATACATCATCATTAAGGTTTAACAAAGATTTAACAATGTTGCTTTATGTTCCTTAAAGAATGATTACTTTAATTCATCTACATTCTTCTCTTTTTGTTTGACATTCATTCTTCACTATCTTTGTTCTAAGGCTAGCTGTGCTACCAAGCAACTATACTTCTATGTCTGCATATTTGTGAAAGAGTTAACAGTGGAGAGGTCCTGGACTTAGCGCTGCGGCGCGAGTCCTTACTTAGTGGTCATTGACTGCTTATTTCCACTCTTGATTGGTCATGGTTCATTCATGTCGCCACTACTGCCATCATTCATATTATGGTTCGTATGCTGCATACGAAGTTTCGAGTATGCTCGATTCTTTATTACTGTGGCGTACCATCATTTAACCTAGGGTTGGTATTGCTTGGCTGCCTCTCGCGTGCACCGAAAAATTTTTCAAGCTTAAAATTTTTGCGAACTTCCCGGACGCATAACTTCTTCATTATACGTTCGAATTGGCTCGTTCAAAAGCCTACGGTTCACAAATTATGTAATCTACGCGTTCATGCAAGAATTTTATCTATTCGACTTCGTTTGCTAAAAATTCACCTATTGGTTCATTTTTAACAAAAACGATAAACGTTCGCGAACGTTCAACGCTCGTTTCTTCGTTCTAAGTCGGAATTCGAGTCCGCAACTCTTAAATGATGAACATGACTTGTCTCCATTGGAAAATAACATTTCTGAGTTCAAACTCAAAGTTTGACTTCTAATCCGAGAATTTCACGAATTCAACGATTATCGTCTAATCGTGCGATTTCCGGCAAATCTTCATTACTTAGGATTTGATCATTACTTCACTTGCATTCATTTCATTCTATAAACATCTTCACATACTTAATACAATAACTTATTTTCATTGTTGGATTTTGACTTAATTCATTCATGAGCTTATAACTTATTCCATTATAAACTACTTATAGCTTCATTGTTTCTAACTTAAGAAAGTTATAGTCCTTAAATCATCATGCATACATGTTTTCACATATAGTTTCATTCATGTATATATGATACATATACATACTAATTCTTTACTTCCATATTACTTCTATTAATAAACTAATTACAAGTTCATAATACTTTCACATAAGTTTATAACTTATGCTAGCTTAAATGACTTATTACCAACTTATGTGGCTTAAGTTCATTACTTACACATTCTTCTTACTTTTTAACATTCATGTTCCTTAATCCATCTTTTCTTATCAACCTATCATGAATAGAGATAGAAGATAAATTAGAGAAGAAGTCTTACTTTAGAAGTCTTGGTAAGTAGCTTCTTCTTCTTCTTCTTACTTATGGAAGTGACTTATTTGTAACTTAAACTCTCTACCAATTAAGCACTTTGAGATGTTTGGATTATTTGAACAACTAACAAATAGCTTGTAAGCCTCCTCTATATATAGATTTTCCAAAGTTAGGGTAATTTGGACTTTAAAACAATCCCACCTCCTTATGCACCTCCTTACTATTCATTACTTGCAAGGCACAAAATCTATCCTTTGCTTGATCATTACTCATTTAACTTGGTCATTACATACCTTGGTTACCACATTAACTTGGTCCCCACTTATCTTGGTTATCACATATTAACCATATTAATATTGTTTTCCCCATAGGTCATAGTAATCCATTGGACTTTAAATTAGCTTAGATTAACCTATCTTTTGGGCTTGCATTATTTAAATTGTTCATTAATTAATATTGGGCCTTAACATTTAATTCACTTGGGCTTGTACCAATTGTTAACCAATCTTCCAAGTCCATTAACATTACTTAATACATATACATATTGTCTATGTATTATTCTCGTATTATACTTTGTATGCAACTTCATTATATACGATATTCCTTCCTTCATACAAACTCGTATAATACTTCGTATTATACTCGTTTTCATTCCCTTGTACAATACCTTAATATCATATAATTATTACTTACATAATAATACTTCGCTTTCCTTAATATTCATAACTTAAGTCCGCAAGCAAAATATTACATTTTCCATAAGTAGATTATTATTACATAATCCATCTTACCTTGTCATTCTATCATTACGTATTTCTCAGAAATTCAAAAATAAATCCCGAGCAAATACCGATGAATAGTGTTCTTCAGAAAATTTCTTGGAAAACTTTTATTTTCGTCTTGGAAATTCAAACACTTTAATTCCTTCACGCAGCTCAAATACTACGACATTCCAACATCAATAGATTATACAATGACAACCATCTTGATAACACATAGAATAAGATTTTATTATTATTTAATTTAATAAAATCATTTTACAATAAGATTCGAATTTCTCGGTCGTTACACTCTTCCCCCCTTATAAAGATTTTGTCCCCAGAATCTCATCTTACTTTAATCAAATAGATGAGGAAAATTTTTCTTCATCTTTTCTTCTAATTCCCACGTTGCTTCTTCAGCATCGTGGTTCTTCCATATTACCTTTACTGATGGTATTACTTTATTCCTCAGAACTTGTTCCTTTCTATCAATGATCCGAATTGGAAATTCTTCATATGTTAAATCCTTCTCGATATGAATCGGCTCATACTCGATTACGTGCTTATAGTCCGGCTTATATGGATGTAATACAGATACGTGAAATACGTTATGTATTCATTCTAGGTCTTGAGGTAATGCTATCACATAAGCTACCTCTCCCACCCGTTTTAATACTTCAAAAGGTCCTATAAACCTTGGACTTAACATTCCTTTCTTTCCAAAGCGTATCTTTCCTTTCCAGGGAGATACCTTTAGAAACACATACGAACCTACTTCAAACTCTCGACTTAATCTATGCGAGTCCGCATACTTCTTTTGTCTGTCCTGAGCTGTAACGAGACGCATCCGAATTAACTTTACCACATCCGCTGTCTGTTGCACCAATTCTGGTCCTAGCATCCGGCGTTCTCCCACCTCATCCCAATACAATGGTTTTCTGCACCTTCTTCCTTACAGAGCTTCATAAGGCGGCATGCCTATGCTTGCATGATAACTGTTGTTATATGCAAACTCTACTAGTGGTAGGTGATCATCCCAACTACCTTTAAAATCCATGACGCAAGACCTCAACATATCTTCTAACGTCTGAATTGTTCTCTCGCTCTGCCCATCGGTTTGTGGATGATAAGTTGTGCTTAACTTTAACTGTGTTCCCAACTGTTCTTGCAAACTCCTCCAAAAGTTCGATGTGAATCGTGGATCACGATCTGACACAATCGATACTGGCACTCCATGTTTGGAAATAATTTCCTTAACATAAAGTTTAGCTAACTGGTCCAAGTTATACTTGACCCTAATTGGTAAGAAGTGAGCCGATTTCGTCAATCGGTCGACTATTACCCAAATCGAATCATACCCTTTTGTCATTATTGGAAGTCCCACCACGAAATCCATCGTGATATGCTCCCACTTCCATTCTGGAATCTCCAATGACTGTAACAAGCCACTGGGTCGTTGATGTTCGGCCTTAACTTTTTGACAAGTCAAACTCCTACTCACATACTCTACTATTTATCTCTTCATATTTGGCCACCAAAAATTCTGTCAAAGATCTTGATACATCTTAGTACTACCAGGATGTATCGAGTACCTTGAACTATGAGCTTCTTGTAATACTTGCTCCTTTAATTCCGTCTCATTCAGAACCCAAATTCTTCCTTCAAATCTTAATAATCCCTCATTATCAAGATTATACTTAGTATCTTCTTTATCGGATAACCGCTTCTTCTTTTGGTTATACTCATCAGTCTTTAGTTGTACCTCCTTGACTCTCTCTACGATGGTAGATTGCATCTCCATCGTAAAAAGTATATGTCTTGAGTCACTGGGCATCTTCACTTCTATTTCCATCCTAGCCATCTCTGTTATTAACTCATTTTGAGTCGTTAACATAGATAACCTTTCCCGACCCTTCCTACTTAAGGCGTCGGCAACTACATTGGCTTTCCCAGGGTGATAAAGGATTTCACAATCATAATCCTTTATCAACTCTAGTTATCTTCTCTGTCTCATGTTCAATTCCTTCTGAGTGAAGATATACTTTAGACTCTTATGGTCCATATATATCTCACATTTCTCCCCATAAAGATAATGTCTCTATATCTTTAGGGCAAATACTACCGCGGCCAGTTTCAGATCATGAATATGATAAACTTTCACATAATCCTTCAACTGCCGTGATGCATACGCAATGACTTTCCCATGCTGCATGAGCACACAACCAAGTCCTCTATGCGAAGCATCGCTATAAACAACAAAATTTCCTGTGTCATCAGGTAATGACAAAACAGGCGCTTCACTTAATCTTTTCTTCAGTTCTTGAAAACTGTCTTCACATTTATCCGTCCATACGTATTTTACCGTCTTCCTTGTCAAATTAGTCAACGGGGTAGCTATCTTTGAAAAATCCTGGATAAATCTTTGATAGTATCCCGCTAACCCTATGAAACTCCGCACCTCAGTCGGCGTTTTCGGTTGTTCCCAGCTCATCACTGCTTCTACCTTCGCTGGATCCACTGAAATCCCCTCTTGGTCAATGATATGACCCAAAAATCGCACCTTTTCCAAACCAAAAATTCACACTTAGTGAATTTCGCATATAACTTCTCCTTTCTTAGTGTCTCCAACACCAATCTTAAGTGTTCAGCATGATCTTCTGGCGTCTTAGAATAGACTAAAATATCATCGATAAACACAACGACGAACTTTTCCAAATATTGTTTGAACACTCTGTTCATCATATCCATAAATGCAGCTGGCACATTAGTCAACCCAAATGACATCACCAGAAACTCGTAATGACCATACGAGTCCTGAATGTCGTCTTTGGTACATCTTCCTTTCTAACCTTCAATTGGTGATACCCCGTCCGCAAATCTATTTTAGAAAAATACTTTTCCCCTTTCAACTGATCAAAGAGATCACCGATCCTGGGCAATGGGTATTTATTCTTTATCGTTAGCTTGTTCGACTCTTGATAGTCGATACAAAGCCTTAACGATCCGTCTTTCTGCTTGACAAACAACACCGGTGCCCCCCACGGGGAAACACTTGGTTGAATGTACTTTCTATCCAATAGTTTCTGTAGCTGAACCATTAGTTATTTCATTTCCACAGGCGCCATACGATACGGTGCCCTTGAGACTGGTGCCACTCCTGACACAATGTCTATTACAAATTCGATCTCCCGATCTGGCGGTAAATGTTGGGTAAAATCTATATACGCACAACACGCAAGTATATGTGGTCAACAAATAATAAAGTGATAAGTCAAGTATCGTTCCCACAGAGAATTAGTTAATAAAAATACCAAGTACTAACCCGTAACAAACTTAATCTTATTTAAACAAATGAATTTCAAATTATATAAATTAAACTCCTATTAAATTCCACTAATTAAATTAAGACTATGGAGATTTAAGATCACAACTTCACTTATTGCTTCATTTAAGTTAACACACTTCTCATCAATTATTCTCTATCCCGAATTGTTAATCAAGAACACGAATGTCGTATTAACCACCTCTCGATGCACTAATACCGTATTAACGTCAATCCACAATCAAGATAGAAATCCGTTAAACACCTTAATCAACTAACCCACTATATCTCTATGTGAATTACAATTGAAGAAAGTTGAAGAATAAGTTCTCTATCCGATTACATGCGGTGTCAAGCATATCTCTACCTTAACACGAATCAAGTTTAAGCTACTAACAAAATCCTGAACACATGCTATATCGACTAGGTCTAGATTTGAATATCCTCTCTCGATTCCATCCAACTCCACAAAGAATTGTTGATCAGGCAATTCATAGATTAAAGCTCAAATCAATATAGACAATCCTCACAATAGAACATAATAATTGATAGCGAAGCATATTAAAATAAACTACACAATAAGATCCATTGTAATCTCAAACAAAAAATTAGTTTATTGAATTAAAACTAAGAATCCACAATTAAAAACACATTAAAAGATAAAAATAAGAGTAGTGTAAAGAGTAAATCTGTTGTCAGCAAATCTCCATCTTCCTCAAGCTCCTGCTCTTGATCTTCAATGGTCTCCAAGTTGCTTCAATCTCCAAAACTATTTAGAACTAGTGTTTTGATCTAATTTACTCTAATCTAATCTAATGGAATTCTCTCTCTCCTCTAATCTCTCCAATCTCCTAATATCCCCTCTAATCCTTGTTATTCCCCTCCTTTTATAAGCCTTTGTACATGTCTTTAAGTCCTCTTAGAAGTCCTTGAGTCAATTGGATCGAAAAAATCCTTTCCGAACTCAAATTTGACCAAAAAACATCTTCTTAATGCGTACCCCCGCCTTGACGGGGGTTTAGGATTGCACAGGGCCCGCCCCGGTGGGAGTCCTTACTGTCTAATAGATGCTATGCCCGCCCCGGTGGGGGTCTATTTTCTGTCACAACGTCTTTTGGTAAAACGGCCATAACGTTTGATCTGGGAGGCATTACGGGGCCTGCCACCTATCAAATCTAAGATATCGACGAGATCTACAACTTTTATTCTTTGAGGATTGAGCAATTCTTGCCGGATGAAGGTTGAAATTGGGCTGGAAGTGACTACTATGCAAATGACCACCCAAAACCATGACGTTCGACGTCCGTTGGCACAACAATCATAACTCTTGCATCCAAACTCCGATTGGAATGATTCAAAATGTTTCGGAAAGCTAATAGGATGCTCTAAAACGTAGGCCAGGTTCCAAGCCATGAACATGAAAGCCCACACGATGTCCGATTTGCTTTTCTTTGAGTTTTTCCTTGCTTTTCCTTACCAATCGTCGCTCACACCGCTCCCAAACGTATAACCTACAAAATGGACACAAAATGCATGAAAAGTAACTAAGACACATGAATATAAGCAACTAATTCAAGTAAAAGATATCTGATAAGTGTATATAAAATTCACTTATCAAATACCCCCAAACTTAAACTGTTGCTTGTTCCCAAGCAACACAACATAATGCAATACAATGCAATGAAATGCAACTAATCTATATGCCTACGAATCCAGCAGTATTGATAGAATCAAATCTATTCACTCGGCCTTAGAGCAATCAAGCAAACATGACAATACTTCATATCAAAACCAATCAACAATTTCCCTAGTCATTCATCAAATCTTAAACTGTTATCATTGGTATAGTGCATGTGTGCTCCACAACCATGCTAATTGATATAAAATCAAATTTAACACATAACAAGTCTCTTCGAAGGCATCATACAATGTAAACTCAAGAAATCCAAAAACAAGCTAGATCCAACTAAAATCAAACAATTACCAATATCGAGGGTCAACATGGGATACTTATGCTTTATTTTTCATCTACGGGGGCTTTTTGCTCTTATTTCCCGTTTTATTCTTTTTTTTCTTTTGGTTTATATACACATAGCTATGCAATGTCTTATTACCTTAGGCTTTTCAATGCTACCTTAACGAGCTTTCGACCAACGACTCCCAGACCATTAAGACCTTAGGGCGCTAGGTATAAAGACAATCCCCTCGGGCTTACTTACTCAAGTAACAAAGGCCACAAAACTAGACAAGCACGCCGCGGTGTTTATTCATACTTTTTTTTATCTTTTTATCTTTTTTTTCTTTTTTTTACAATATCGCTTATATACCCCAAATATTCCCCCCAACTTAGGTTCTTGTCTAACTTTAGCCCTCACTACTTATTCTTGTCATTCTTTCATTCAAACTAGAATTATCCTTTAGAGTCCCATTATGTATCAATTTAAACTCAATCAATCACAAATTATTTTTACTGTGCTATACTTATTATACTAGTTTCAAACAAGAAAAGATTCAATTCATAACAAGAAATCACATCAAAGCTCTAATAATTAATACTATACTTATCTACTCAATTCTAATCTCATCATTAGCCAAAACAAACTGTAAATATCAAACAGCTGGACTCATGCAAGATGAACATAGTAACTAACTATTATTTTTGAATTTTTGAATTTTTGAATTTTTTTTTTATTTTAACAAGAAACTGAATATAATGCTATTCAAACTATACTACTATGCAACTACTTATGCAGTTGTACTACATGAATGAAAACATAATAAACCTAAACTAAATTAACAACATATGCAAAATGACATAACATAAACATGAAGCTAACATGCAATAAAGAACTAAAATAAACTCCCCCAAACTTAGCAATTACAATGTCTTCATTGTAAGAATATAGCGATAAGTAGAAGAGAACTTCCCTATAATCAGCTAAGCGTGAGGTGATGGTGGCGATGGCGGGGACGATCATTTTCCTATCTATTGAACCTCCAATACAATTCTTGTGTTGCGAAGCCATTTGCTCTCGAATGCGTGTATCGCAGTAACTTTCTCCCAAACTTATCAATTTAACCTTCACTTCCTCTCAAGTATCCTCTATGAATGCCCAATTCAATTGGTGTGAGATTGTGGAGGTGGGGAGAAGTGATGGAGTGTGGGAGATAGTGGTTGGAGTAGGTGGTGGATGGAGTTATGAAGTAATGGGGAAGTGGAGAAAGTGGGGTTTTATTGAGGATGGGAATAATCTATGCGCAACTGCCAAAGTTGGTTGCATTCCAGGACCCCACTTCTCGGTGAGGTGTTAGAATTTAGGAAGCAGCCCCAGGCTTGTATCTGATATCTCAAGTAAGGACCCCACCCGGAGGGGGTTCTTTGATTCATTTGGGGCATTCCATGGCATACCTTTTTCTCAACTTCCTGGTTTCTTAACTTTTGCTTCATGATAACCCTCTCAATGATCCTTTTTCCATCCTACAAGATATAAAACATAAGCATTAGTGGATTGTTGATGACATGTTGTGTTGTGGAGAGATTAACGAGATTTTTATTTTATTCTTCTACCTAGTAATTTAATGAAAACTATGATTAAGCAAATATGAATTGAAAATATGATAAATAAACTAAAGATTGGGTTGCCTCCCAAATAGCGCTTGATTTACAGTCTTTCAACCTGACTTTGTCTGGTCAACACTATCCAATTCCTCTTCGAAAGTTGAGGAACCCTCCATCCATCAGAAATAATATAGCTTTTGGTAGGTTCCCATTTGTGATAGCTATCAAGTTAAAGTCACCTAGCATACTTTGTTTTGGTATGATCTCATTCCAGTACGTCCAACATCTAGGCGTTTTCTCCATTGTGTCTGCGAATAGATTCTGGCATTGAGGCTTGTCAGACACAACAATTTCTTCTTCTATCTTCTCCAGCTCATCGCACCATGGTTTTGAAGTTGTACTCACTTTTACATCACAAGGAGTATTGCCGACGACATGACTACCAATCAGACAAGGTTTTGCAAATCTAACCAGATTCTTGAACTGTGGAGGAGAAGGCACTTGAGGCATAAATAACATCGGCTCATGGTCGTTGGTTCTCATGATTAGTTCTTCACCGACCTTGTTATCATTATCCCCACTTGTCTCCTCTTTTTCAACATCTTGAGGCTCATCCAGTTGTAGATTTGGTTCGGGTTCTCCGTCAATTTCGTCATCCATGTCATAAAGCTAAGTGTTTGGAGGAAGGTTTTTTATGGCGTTGGTCATTTGCTCTATCTGATCTGCAAGATTCTGACTTAACCTCGCTTGATTACTCATCTTCTCCTCAGCTACTATGAACTTGGACAATGATTCCCCCAGCCTTGAATTTTCTGTTTCAGTCTCGGAAGCCATGTATTGAGGACCATTGGTTGAGGTTGTGAAATGTTTTTCCATCCAATTATTAAAATTTTGGATTGACAGCTCCTGACTGTTTATAAACTCTTCTTTTTCTGCTATAGCCCTTAACATGAATTTCATAAACTCCGAATTGTCTTCTTGTCGCGTTGGAGGTGAATATGAGAATTCCGGCGTGTATATTAGACTTGGAGCAGAGTATTGGTCTTCATAAGTATAGCTCCATGACGAATCCGGGTGATACCCCCAAAATTAATCATAATTATCATATGCATACTGATTGAGGTAGTTACCACCATACTTGTCTTACCCCAAGATTGATGGTGCATTGATTACTCGGGTGATTGCCGACCTGATAGTCACACATTAATAATCGCCATCCTTCGACTCCGTTGGGCTGCGAGAACCTCCCACGTCTTCGAAGTTGCCTCAATTTGTATTGGCTTTATAGAAGATGTATTAAGTCCATCAATCCATGTTTCCCTTGGTTGAGCCATGAATGTGTATGGCCATTGATACGCAAAGTCATCCATGGTACCTGAAAAGAGACAAATATAGGAAGAGAATTAAAAATAAAAATAAAAATGTTTAAATTAAGATTAATTTGATTGAAATTAATATTGGTAAAAAAAATATTAAACTAATTCCCCGGCAACGACGCCAAAAACTTGTTGGGAAAAATCTATATTCGCACAACACGCAAGTATACGTGGTCAACAAGTAATAAAGTGATAAGTCAAGTATCATTCCCACAGAGAATAAGTTAATAAAAATCACTAAGTACTAACCCGTAACCAACTCAATCTTATTTAAACAAATGAATTTCAAATTATATAAATTAAAATATTATTAAATTCCACTAATTAAATTAAGACTATGGAGATTTAAGATCACAACTTCACTTATTGCTTCATTTAAGTTAACACACTTCTCATCAATTATTCTCTATCCCGAATTGTTAATCAAGAACACGAACGTAGTATTAACCACCTCTCGATGCACTAATACCGTATTAACGTCAATCCACAATCAAGATAGAAATCTGTTAAACACCTTAATCAACTAACCCACTATATCTCTATGTGAATTACAATTGAAGAAAGTTGAAGAATAAGTTCTCTATCCGATTACATGCGGCGTCAAGCATATCTCTACCTTAACACAAATCAAGTTTAAGCTACTAACAAAATCCTGAACACATGCTATATCGACTAGGTCTAGATTTGAATATCCTCTCTCGATTCCATCCAACTCCACAAAGAATTGTTGATCAGGCAATTCATAGATTAAAGCTCAAATCAATATAGACAATCCTCACAATAGAACATAATAATTGATAGCGAAGCATATTAAAATAAACTACACAATAAGATCTATTGTAATCTCAAACAAAGAATTAGTTTATTGAATTAAAACTAAGAATCCACAATTGAAAACACATTAAAAGATAAAAATAATAGTAGAGTAAAGAGTAAATCTGTTGTCAGCAAATCTCCATCTTCCTCAAGCTCCTGCTCTTGATCTTCAATGGTCTCCAAGTTGCTTCAATCTCCAAAACTATTTAGAACTAGTGTTTTGATCTAATTTACTCTAATCTAATCTAATGGAATGCTCTCTCTCCTCTAATCTCTCCAATCTCCTAATATCCCCACTAATCCTTGTTATTCCCCTCCTTTTATAAACCTTTGTGCATGTCTTTAAGTTCTCTTAGAAGTCCTTGAGTCAATTGGATCGAAAACAATCCTTTCCGAACTCAAATTTGGCCAAAAAACGTCTTCTTAACGCGTACCCCCGCCCCAGCGGGTTTAGGCTTGCACAGGGCCCGCCCCGACGGGGGTCCTTACTGTCTAACAGCTGCTATGCCCGCCCCGACGGGCAATTTGTTAAGGGAAAGCCCGCCCCGGCGGAGGTCTGTTTTCTATCACAGCGTCCTCTGGTAAAACGGCCATAACCTTTGATCCGAGAGGCGTTATGGGGCTTGCCACCTATCAAATCGAAGATATCGACGAGATCTATAACTTTCATTCTTTGAGGATTGAGAAAGTCCTGCCGGATGAAGGTTTAAATTGGTCTGGAAGTTACTGCTATGCAAATGACCACCCAAAACCATGACGTTCGACGTCCGTTGGCACAACAATCATAACTCTTGCATCCGAACTCCGATTGAAATGATTCAAAATGTTTCGGAAAGCTAATAAGATGCTCTAAAACGTAAGCCAAGTTCCAAGCCATGAACATGAAAGCCCACATGATATCTGATTTGTTTTTCTTTGAGTTTTTCCTTGCTTTTCCTTACCAATCGTCACTCACACCGCTCCCAAATGTATAACATACAAAATGGACACAAAATATATGAAAAGTAACTAAGACACATGAATATAAGCAACTAATTCAAGTAAAAGATATCGGATAAGTGTATATAAAATCCACTTATCAGTAAACCCGGTAACTCACTTGGAAATACATCCATGTATTCGTTCACTATAGGTATTTGTTCCATGGTTGCTCCCACTCTCTGGGTGTCAACAACATGGCACAAATAATCTACACACCCCTTCCTTAAAAGTTTTCTAGTTTGTGTCATCGTAAGGCAACATGAACGTCCTGGCGATTTATTACCGTAAAATACTACAGGAGGTTGTTTCAACGACCTAATGCTCACGCATTTCTTCTGGAAATCTATAATTGCTCCATGGTTAATCAACAAATCCATTCTGAGAATTACATTGAATTCTCCCAACTTTATCGGTATTAAATCCATCGATAATTTACAACCCCGTATATCTACGCAACAATTCCTATGAATATCTTCAACAGGAATTATTTCTTCGTTTTCTACCTTAATAATCAAAGGTATAAGAAACTTTTCGGAAAGTAATTCTAATCGTCTAGCAAAATCACATGCTATAAACGAACAAGTAGCACCCGAATCAAATAGCACGTAAGCATTTATGTTATTGATCGGGATAATACCTCTAACTACATCCCCGATGCTACCGCATCTTGGGACCGTCGTATTAAAGGTGCGGGCCATTGATCTACCCATTACCGAAATTTGGACCACTAATAGCTAACTTCATCGTTATAGTGCCCTTATTTCCATCTCGTCCCTTCTTTGGCGGTTCTTTGCTATGTGGTCAGTTGATCCACATACAAAGCATCCGTGGTTTTTCTTCGGATTTGGACAATTAGGCGAAATGTGCCCTTCCTGTCCACAGTTATAACATACGACCTTTCCCTTGAGACAGACTCCTAAGTGAGTGTTCCCGCATGTTTTACAGGTATCCATTCTTCTCTTGAAATCCCCTTGTTTTACTCTGGTATTCCCAGAATTAAAACCCTTCCTCTTTTGACCGTCGCCACTACCGTTGGCTCCTTCGGTCTTCATCCCTCCCTCAGCTTTACCCTTACTTTTCTTGTCTTTGTGGTACTGGCTGAGAGCCTCATTCCCACCTTTGGCAATTATTGTCTTTTCTAGTATGGTTCCAAAGGAAATACTTTGGAACACAAAAATTCGGCTATAAAGCCAAGGTTTCAAGCACTGCTCGAATCTTCTAGCCTTTCTCACTTCAGTGTCCACTTAATGTGGAGAAAATTGTGCCAGTTCATTAAACTTGGCAGTATACTGGGGAACTATCATATCCCCTTGTTTCAATTCAAGAAACCTCATTTCCATCCTCCCTTGCATACTCGTGGGAAAATAGTTCTCGAAGAAAATCTCCTTGAACCGCTCCCACGTTAGGTTTCCTATATCGGCCCTAGCCTGGTTTGCCTCCCACCAGAAGTTGGCCTTTCCTTTCATCAAATAGGTTGCAAAGGCAACCTTCTGACCCTCCTCAACATTTGCTATTACAAATGCTTTCTTGATTTCTTTTACCCAAGTCTGGGCTTCTATAGGGTCCATAGTTCCTTTGAACTCCGGCGGACCTACACTTTTAAAGTCTTTAAAATTAGTAGCTCAGATCTTACTCCGTGAATTACGGTACATTAGCCCCGTTTTCTATTAAATGCAAATAGTTGAAAGATTAACGAACTCCTGCATTGGATTAACTGGACCACCCTCCGGTTGGTTAACATTAGTATCTTGATTTCGTTGTCTCCTTCTTGGCGGCATTTTGCTATTTAAGAAAAACAACACATCATTATTACTTTCTTCTTGTTGGTTTAGTTATTATTTGTGATAAATCAATAACTCATACTCATTACTCAATATGTTCCATAAAAAGACTTATATTGATTCATAACTTATAGTATAACACTACATTGTTTACATTACTCAGCCTTAGCTGATTACATTACCATCCCGCAATTACTTTCCAAAAATTGGGATTTACAAAAGACTACCCTTTGATATACAAAAGAGGGTTTTTACGTCACTACTAGATACATAATATTTACATATCTAAACTATTCTAGCTACTGCTAGATTACATCTGCCGAATGGCATTCTCAAAATCTTTCTTAGCCAGACCGGCAATAACATCCCGACTGATGGTATGTCGAGTCTGCCCTGCCTCTACCGGATACCCAGCTACTTGTTGCTAGAAATCCACGTGAGAACTCCTATGTATATAGGACATCCTCTCCAACTTCTGTTGTTTAGTCTTTAGCTCCTGCTTGAGCTCAAAGACTTCACATTTTAGCTCTCGGACCTTGTCCTTAGCTAGAATTTTATCATCGTGCTCCTCTTCCCACATTCCTTGCATGCTAGTCTTGTCCTCACGGACAGCTTGGAGTTCCTCTTTCAAATCCTTAACTTCTTGACAGTAATGGACATTTCTATCCAATACTGACATGAACAATGCTTTCATCGACTCCCCCGTAGTCAACTCTTCTGTAGGTGGAACCTGGTTAAAGGACATTACGTCCACCTACAATAAAACAATATAGTTTGATTAGAACACGTCAGAAGAATAATAAAAACACATAACATAATATAATGCATTTTTATAGGGTTACTTTTCATCTTTTACTTCTTTATTCTTTCTTAAGGTTATGACTTAAGGTTCTACTTTTCCCCTTAAGTTTTATAACCTAGGCTTTGAAAACAACTTGTAGTGCCCCCAAATCCAGGTATCTTCCAACCCGATAGATGGTGCTATACTGTACAACAATTCATACTTTCATTCAATTGAAATACCTTAAGAGAACGAATCTCTCTTATATATAATCAAAATAATATTTACATTTCCCCAAGTTCTAAACCCATTACAAAGATTCTTTGTCATAATATCAGTTACATTATAACATCAAACCTATACTATTACATGTAGACGACAAACGATCTCATTTTAGCTTTTCCTTTATCCTTATTCGATCCCACAGGACGTTCAGTCTTAGCTGCATTCATATGGTTCAAGCAAGAGTGAGCATAACTAGCTCAGCAAGTATAACAATTTCAATAACAACATGCTTGACACATACGAATCATTTATCTTCAATAACTGAACAATAGTTATGAAGTACTATTGATAAATCAAAATAGCACTTCATCTGTCTTTCAAAATGTTTTACAATAATAACAATATTCAGTAAAACATTCACTCCGGTCAAAGACCTTGAGCATTTCATTCTTACTTTAAAAAGGACAACCCGGAACTAAGTCTGTAAGCCCAATATTACTTACGAGCACTTCTAGGTGATTAGCCTATTGTACTCTATGTTGATCAACACTACATCCATTAAACGTATATACGTTTAATCAATTGGCAAACTCACGTGCTTGTCGTTTACCAACAAAACATTTGTTTAAAATTTCAGTTTTCTTTTGAAAACCATATCAAGTACTTGACAAAAGATAACAACATTTGATAACAGATGAATAGATTATCAATAATCCACTCAATATATCAAGTCTAGCCAAAGGAATTGGCTTTAACTTCAAAATACTTCAATTCATGCGTAAGGATACATGAACTTCAAAAACTTGTTCAGATTGAACTGAGACAAGAGTTAGAATACTTGCCTTTAGCATCTGCTATGGTATAAATTCTTTACGTTCAAGTCTTTCAAGTCTCTACAATACATGATCACATAATACCTCACATTAGGTCACATATAATCAAGTATGTATCTGACTATATCTTACCATTCATCTCAATCTAATTCCGTTTTAGAATTAGTTATTATCTATTCTTGTTTATCATTATACTTGCATTCATGTTCAACTAGGTTATCTTAACCTTTATACATCATCCTTAAGGTTTAACAAAGATTTAACAATGTTACTTTACGTTCCTTAAAGTGTGATTACTTTAATTCATCTATATTCTTCTCTTTATGTTTGACATTCATTCTTCACTATCGTTGTTCTAAAATTTGGCGACTGCATTTCAACTTATATTTCTATGCCGCACTGCGGCGTGAGTTAACAATGGAGTGGTCCCGAACTTAATGGCCATGCATGTATGAGTCCTTACTTAGTGGTCCGTGTTGCCATGCTTTTCTCTCTGATGAGTCATGGCTTTTCGTTCATGGCGTTGTGGCGCCATCATTCATACTATGGTTTGCACTGTGGCGCGAGTTTCCAGTATGCTCAGTTACTATTACGGTGATGTGGCGCCATCATTTGCCCTAGGGTTGGCGCCGCGGCGCCAACTCTGTGCACCAGAAAACTTTTCAAGCTTAAAATTTTTGCGAAATTCCCGGACGCATAACTTCTTCGTTATAAGTTTGAATTATCTCGTTCAAAAGCCTACGGTTCACAAATTATGTAATCTACGTGTTTATGAAAGAATTTTATCTATTTGACTTCGTTTGCTAAAAATTCACCTATTGGTTCATTTTTAACGAAAACGATAAACGTTCGTGAACGTTCAACGCTCGTTTCTTCGTTCTAAGTCGGAATTCAAGTTCGCAACTCTTAAATGACAAACATGACTTGTCTCCATTGGAAAATAACATTTCCGAGTTCAAACTCAAAGTTTGACTTCTAATCCGGGAATTTCACGAATTCGACGATTATCGTCTAATCGTGCAATTTCCGGCAAATCTTCATTACTTAGGATTTGTTCATTACTTTACTTGCATTCATTTCATTCTATAAACATCTTCACATACTTAATATAACAACTTATTTTCATTGTTGGATTTAGACTTAATTCATTCATGAGCTTATAACTTATTCCATTATAAACTACTTATAGCTTCATTGTTTCTAACTTAAGAAAGTTATAGTCCTTAAATCATCATGCATACATGTTTCCATATATAGTTTCATTCATGTATATATGATACATATACATACTAATTCTTTACTTCCATATTACTTCTATTAATAAACTCATTACAAGTTCATAATACTTTCACATAAGTTTATAACTTATGCTAGCTTAAATGACTTATTACCAACTTATGTGGCTTAAGTTCATTACTTACACATTCTTCTTACTTCTTAACATTCATGTTCCTTAATCCATATTTTCTTATCAACCTATCATGAATAAAGATAGAAGATAAATTAGAGAAGAAGTCTTACTTTAGAAGTCTTGGTAAGTAGCTTCTTCTTCTTCTTCATATTTATGGAAGTGACTTATTTGTAACTTAAAATCTCTACCAATTAAGCACTTTGAGATGTTTGGATTATTTGAACAACTAATAAATGGCTTGTAAGCCTCCTCTATATATAGATTTTCCAAAGTTAGGGTAATTTGGACTTTAAAATAATCCCACCTCCTTATCCACCTCCTTACTATTCATTACTTGAAAGGCACAAAACCTATCCTTTGCTTGATCATTACTCATTTAACTTGGTCATTACATACCTTGGTTACCACATTAACTTGGTCCCCACTTATCTTGGTTATCACATAATAACCATATTAATATGGTTTGCCCCATGGGTCATAGTAATCCATTGGACTTTAAATTAGCTTAGATTAACCTATCTTTTGGTCTTGCATTAATTAACTTGTTCATTAATTAATATTGGGCCTTAACATTTAATTCACTTGGGCTTGTACCAATTGTTAACCAATCTTCCAAGTCCATTAACATTACTTAATATATATACATATTGTCTATGTATTATTCTCGTATTATACTTCGTATACAACTTCATTATATACGATATTCCTTCCTTCATACAAACTCGTATAATACTTCATATTATACTTGTTTTCATTCCCTTGTACAATACCTCAGTATCATACAATTATTACTTACATAATAATACTTCGTTTTCCTTAATATTCATAACTTAAGTCCGCAAGCAAAATACTACATTTTGCATAACTAGATTATTATTACATAATCCATCTTACCTTATCATTCTATCATTACGTATTTCTCAGAAATTCAAAAATAAATCTCTAGCAAATACTGATGAATAGTGTTCTTCGGAAAATTTCTCGAAAAACTTTTATTTTCGTCTTGGAAATTCAAACACTTTAATTCCTTCACGTAGCTCAAATACTACGACATTCCAACATTAATAGATTATACAATGACAACCATCTTGATAACACATAGAATAAGATTTTAATATTATTTAATTTAATAAAATCATTTTACAATAAGATCTGAATTTCTCGGTCGTTACAAATTTCATTCAAGTCGTATTCATAATCCTTTCTTGAATCTGTACCAATTTATAGTACAACTAACACACAGCAATCCTGCTGTAAACTTTTCAATCATTTGCTTGATCCATCTCTATACTATAACCTTATCAGATCACGGGGTGATCTCATCGTATATATTACGATTCATTTCTATACTATTATCATTTTGTTTTACGATATCCTATCCCGGTTCTTTTAGTCTTTTAGACTCTATCTATTCACTACTACTGTTCAACTTTATTATCAGAGTTAGGGAACTCCGTATCTTTATAACTCGCTGAGATTCGACTTTGAATCTTACCGACACACTAACTCTATTTTAGTTAGTACTTATCCTAATCACTGCGATTATTAGTCTAAGGTATCATTACCCTAAGTTTATAACAAATAGCTTTGATACCAACTGTGACAGCCCCAAATCCGGGTCCCAAATCACCACGGATCTGGTATACTAATTCTATAACTATTACGGAAGATATAAACATAAATTGTTTATACATTAAACATTACACACTATCGCCAAGGTCGAGAACGTTCAAATAAAACCTGAATAAATATCCAATTTAACATACAATGTTATTATCATATATCACTGTTATAAATTTAGCAGTACACATAAACTAACGCTAAAACTGTCTTTGACCTTTCCTTGTATCCGTCGAATTCGTTTTAATATGCAATGTTTATCATGATATAGAAAGGGTGAGCATAAGTCTGCCCAGCAAGTATAAGTTTATTTAAGGATATATCATAATGTAAAGAATTGAATAATAATCTAGCTATAAATCTACAATATAATTGAGAACTAGCATGAACAAACTTTCATAGCTGAACGAACATTAAACATGAACATAGAAACTATATCTGGACCGAATGGTAATGAAGGTGATCAGCCTTTCATACCTGATGAATACATGCAATATGCACAAAGTATGATTCAATAATTCATAGACATGGCAATCAGCAATGATTAACCATAAGAATTTTTGAATGAAACAACTCGAGGTTGACTTAAGAAAAACTTGTCTGTTCGTCGATTACTGTTACACAATTTATTTATCTTTGCCTGAAGACCTAATATATAAATAATATCGATATACAAATTATAATAATATCATCACAATATAATACTATTATATATAATCATAGAATAACCTAAACACATAACACATAACCTTATCAATCCACAAACTATCAAGTCAAACTATTTCAGTCTGAGTTGAAACCAACACAACTTTGACATCCCGACGGTCTAGTCGGATAAATCTAGAGTCTAAAATCACTAAGACTCGGTTTAAATTGGTTCACAGATATTTTAGTTAATTTATTATCAGTTAAAATATTTTTTATAAGCTTGTAATAATTTTCAGATAATTATTACCATTTATCATGATTTTTTAATAATTAATATCGTATTTATATAATTTAAATACCATATAATTCTTTTATCATTAATATTTATTTAATATTAAATATTAATAAAAATCATAACATAATATTATAATATATTTATAATATCACAAAGTATTTTTAATACCTAAAAATCATATTTATATAATTTTTAAACAGTTAAATCCCTTATCCGATAATTTCTATTAATATTAAAATAATAATATTTTCATGGCAAAATATCAAAAGTTATATTTTATAACTTAAAATATTTTTATAACACTTAAACCATTTTTATATGATTTTTAAATCATTAATTCTATTTTTCATAATTTATTTAATATATTGATTAAATAAATCAACTACCTTTAATATTAATTAATTAGTCAAATTCATCACATAATATTAAAAGTCATTAAAAATAACTTCAAATATTTTCTTACACCATAATATATTTTTAAATGATTTTTCAAGTATTAAAATAATTTTTAACTAATTTATTTAATATTATAATTAAATAAATTAAATACCATTAATTTTTCAAAAATATTAAATATTTATGAAATATACTCAAAATAATTAAAAACTAATTTTTAGGCTTAAATAATTTTTAGGAATTTAATATTAATTTTTAATAATTAATTTTTTTTATCCATTTATTAAATAAAATAATTATTTTTAGAAAATAACTGTCTCTAAAGGGCCCTATAGCGACGAAACTATCGTTATACATGTTCTTAAGCCTGCCCAGAAACTCAAGTCAGTGAAAAAGGTGTTAGGTTTGACCAGCTATAAATCATGGATCCTGAGGTATCTGGGTTCGTTAGTTGTTAAGGTTATAGTATTGATACAATACTACAACCCTAAACAAACATCATGACTATTCAATATCAATTCAGAGAGATCTGGGCAACCAAACATATTGTCAGACATCATCTAGGCTTTCTAGGTAACCCAGAAACCCAGACAGTTGCGAGGTACCACTTTGTGGTTCAATTAACTTAGTGTTCTGGTCATCGAATCAGTGTTCTTAAGATTAAAATAAATAGTACGCGTGTCAAGGAACATTTACATGTCATGATCTCAGTTTGCCAACAACACATTCGCCAGATTGAGCTCGGTCAAACCTTGTCAGAAAACTAGTTCAACCAGTTTTAGGGTTTTTCAGAAACGCTAACAGTGATCGAATGGTCTAGTTTGACCGTCCACCACATTCGATCAGTTGATGTTTTAAAGGATCAAAAGCAATGGATCTAGAGTCCATATTATAGGCTACAAATAGGGTACAAGAACATCAACAAAACACATAATACCTGAGAGATCAAGGCATTACAAAAGATTGTCAGACGTTGGAATATGATTTCTGGGTTACCCAGAAATAATCCGGTCATGCTCGGTCAACGGGTTTTAACCATGAATAACTTACAATATGGACATGGAATGGCTGTGATTCCACTTCCAGATAAAAGACCTCATGACAAACTACAGATTTACTACTTAAAACAACAAAAATCATAAATAGAGAAAGATCTGTGGCTACTGACATTTGCTTGTCAGGCCATCTTTAGTGTTCTTGAGCAGTTTTTGAAACTTTACTTTTAATGCACTCTGAAGCCATAGATCTATGCTAGATCATCATAGATCATCATGAAACATCTTCTAGCACCTAAATAAACACATAAACACAAATTCTTTCTTAGCATACACGAGCAAAGGTGAGTTTAGGTTTATAACTTTCTAGTCCAATCTTTGATCCTTGATCCCTTCTACTGATTTTGATGATCTAGGGGCTTGGTTAGTGACTGAAACAATTAGCAATTTTGGAGGTTTGGAGAGAGAGAGAGAGAGAGAGAGAGAGAGTAAGTGTAAGATAACAAATGGACCAAAAATGTGAACTTTCTTTCTCTTTATCTCTTAATTAGATTTAGATGCAATGCATGTAAGTAATGCAAGGTGTCATGTAGATCAGATCATGGATGAGATATGAGTCACATGGCTGGTCTAAGTTGGTCACCAACTCCATATTTTGAAAGATCTACAAGCAACATACTAAATAATTTAGGGTTTATATAACCCTTAAGGTTTAGGGTACTTTAGTCATTTGATTTATAATTTTAATGGCATACTTGTTAATTGTCCAAACCCTTAGGGTTTAGGGTTTAACCCTTAAGGTTTTGCAAATTAAATTTCTAAGATTTCCAATTAGGTTTTCTAAATAAAAAAATTAAAATTTCTAAATTATAATTAGGACTCTCTAATTATACTAAGATTTCATAATCATAATTCAAGCTTGCTAATTAGGATTAGTATATCATAATTAAAATTGCTAATTTAGTAATTAGGTCCAAAATTGTACATTAGGGTTTCTAACGGAACAATTAGGGTTTCAAATTTTGGAATTAGGGTTTTCTAACTAATTATTTAGGTTTTACCCTAATTAAGAATGTAATTATTTACACTTAAGCATTCGAGATCCCAAATTAGGGTTTTAACAATCCTAATTAGGGTTACAGATTCCTGAAACTAAAATTAGGGTTTCCAAAACCGCCTGTTAGGGTTTCTAACAGAACGTTGATGTTCTAAATATAATATTAGGGTTTTTCCACGGATATATTTTATCTGGTCAACCCTAGACCCTTAACCACATACTGTACACATATACAACCATATACACAAAATATATATAATTATATACTTAATCCTGAATAATTCACCAAAAGATTTTAAACACACCAAAATCCTTCATAGAATTTTGAAATCCTTAAAATTTCTTTACAGAAATATGAAATTCATTCACTTATTTTCTATCTAGGTTTATTATTTAACCTTAATTTAATATTTTATGATTTTAATAAATTTTCCCAATTCTCGGGTTGTCATAGCGAGTCTATAGGCAACAGTTCCTACTCGATCGAGGATTTCAAATGGGCCAATAAAATCGAGTGTTGAAATTTTCTCTCTTCGTCGATTCTTGCTTCTAGAATAACATCTTCTTGCACCTTCTTCATCATACTTATCAGCTCCGGGTCTGTAGCTTGAGCAACTTTGACTTCATCGATTAAAGTCGGTTCTAATCGTATATTTGTTATCTTTACGTAGGCTCTTGGAGTCTTTTTCTCTATCTCCATTCTTTGTAAATTATACAAAATGGGTCTTTGTGTTAACGACGTCGTACTCATAACCGCATACGATATTCTACTCAACGTGTCAGCTACCACGTTCACTTTTTCTAAGATGGTATTGAATGGTATAATCGTAATCTATCAACAGCTCGAGCCAACGTCTTTGGCGCATGTTACGTTCATTTTGGGTGAAAAAAATATTTGAGGGTTTTGTATCGGGTTCAAGGTCGATACAAAATTAGATTTCACGCTCTGAGGGTAGGCCAGAAAGTTCTTGAGGAAATACGTCAGGAAATTTATTAACAACAAAAATATCATTCAAATCTGACGTATTTTTGTTTAAATCAGTGACATGAGCTAAAAAAGCTTGACATCCGTTTTTTAATAAACAAATAGCTTTATGGTTTGATATGACAGTGATTGACTTTAGTGGTTTAATTGCTTGAATTCGCATAATAGGTTGGTTAGGAATATGAAATCTAATAACCTTACGAAAACAATCAATTTTTGCATGATGAATAGTTAACTAGTTGATTCCTAAAATCACATCAAATGCAAGTATTTTCAAAGAGATGAGATCGACAGGTAATGTGAGGGTATCGATTTGAATCAAACAAGATTTATAAATAGTGGAGGTAACGAAGGTTTCTCCCAATGGAGTTTCAACAGATAAGTCAAAGTCTAATTTCTCTAGAGTTAAATTTAAACGTTGAGCCCAAGTAGGAGAAATAAAAGAATGGATAGAACCGGTATCGAATAAAGTATAGACTTCGCAAGAGTTTATGATTAACTTACCCGTGATAACTTCGTTCGGGTTCCTCAACAAACGCTCTCACTTAAACAACTGGCTTTGACTTGTCTGGGACAGCCTTTGGTGTCATCATTGTCGTTGGACTTGACTTTTTGGCATTCCTTTGTTCCACGACCGCCTTCCGTTCTTCACCCTACTCTTCTAACTCACGAATACGATCTTGCAGTTCTATATTTCGATCATAAAATTATCTTCAATTCATTACTTAAAACTCTATATGAGTTCATCTCTTGATTTTTAGATGTCATTCTTAAATACTGCCACAAAATAAGGGTTAATTAAAGAAATTGACATGCCACATATTATTCCTATACTCTGACCGACCAATTAAATAACAACTAAACTTAGGTAGGTCATACTAGCAAAGGAATTATCCATCTCGCCCCTTCTAATTCTAGTCTCACATCTCAGCCAGGGATCATATCCCTAAGCTTTGATACCAACTGTGACGCCCCCATAATAGGTATACATCACCCATCTTGGGTCGCAAAATATATGATACTGAATACAAATACAAACTTAATTATACAACATGAGATGAGAGTTTTTACACGAATATTGTCTCATAGACAATATCTAAACTCTAATTAAATCCTCATTACATTTATTATCATACTAAATAGTGAGGACTAAAACAACCATCTCGGACCATCACTCCGTTTCCCGACTAGTCCCAGCTACCTTCTCATTTCTTGAAGAGAACAATGAAATTATAAGGGTGAGCTCGACTAGCCCAGTAAGAAATATTATGACTAAGATAATACAGATTAAATCATCGTTAGTCTTCAACATTGTTAAACTGATAAAATACAATAGACATCAAGTTTAAAAGCAGTGGAATAAGCAATCCATTAGAAGAGTCAAGTAGAGCATGATATCTACTATCTTTTATGATTTAAAAAGTTTATAATCAATTTTATCTCTGAGACTCATCTTAATAAATAAATCACATCATCGAATCATCCCTGCACTATGGGCCAAGGATATTCATTAGTATCACGTCCACGAATTATCCCTGCACTATGGGCCAAGGATATTAGTGTAATCATCGATGGTCATGATCATACCAAATTATCCCTGGTCATAATCATAACAATCAATAGTCCATCTATGCACTACGGGCCAAAGATGACTTTCATTACAATATAAGCATGAGGATGATGACAATGACATAAGAATTCAATTAAATAAAAGCATGGGATAAATTTTAAAGATTTATAATTTAATTTATCCAGAATTTAATAATGTCCAAATTGTCAACATGATACTGCTTTGTGGAGTAAAATTCAAGAATTATATTCATGTATCAAAAATAATTTGGACAGAAAAAAATACATTTTTTTGGGTGAATAGTACCCGGGTGAATAGTAACCCATGGATGGTACCCCGACATGAAAAGTACCCCGAATCCCCGAGTGAATAATACTAGAGTGAATAGTAACCCGGTGAATAGTAACCCATGAATAATACCCCGACATGAAAAGTACCCCGAATCCCCGAGTGAATAATACTAGAGTGAATAGTATCCGGGTAAATAGTAACACGTGAATAGTATCCCGGGAAAAATATTGATATTTAATAAGATTAATATTCCAATGAAACGATACTGGATGAAGCGCAAAACTCAAGGATATTCCACTAATTTCAGGGTTTATTGAAGCAATACTTAGCATAGTAAGTTTAGATTTAAGAATATAAAAAGAAATAATACCCCTTACGAATACAACAAATAATATCCCTTACCTTAGTAGAAGACTGGATACTGCAATAGTGAAGTAGTAGAATACTCTTCTTCTTTCTCTCTATAGTTTCTCTCTCTATAGCTTCTCTTGTGAGTGTCAGTGAATTGGTGAGAATGAAAAAAGAATTAAGATTCTATTTATAGGAGAATAGACTAAATAGTAACTAATTCAAGAACGGTCCATATTGATTTACTATTAGAACGGAAGGTCCATATTGATTACTTTTAAAACCATAACCAACGGTCCATATTGATTTACTTTTAAAACCACCACCGACGGTCCAAAATGATTTACTATTAAAACCACCATCGATGATCCAGATTGATTTACTATTAAAACCACCATCGATGGTCCAGATTGATTTACTATTAAAACCACCACTGACTGTCCATAAAATTAGTAAATCTTCCCATGGAATACTAAGTCAAACTTACAACAAACGCCTCATAACAAATCCTTATATTTATATCAAAAATTGAATAAATATTTATCATAAATCATTTATCTTTAATAAACACATTTTTAATCTATTAACAATTATTCATCATTAATATTCTAACTTACAATATTGACAACCAGATCATTCCCAGGTAAGAGGGGGCTTTTAGATAAAGATTTCTCCTTATTGGCGCGCAATTAGGTGACCAAACCCTTTTCCTCGATAGAACTTTCTAGACATTGTCAATAATGTAAATAATCATATGAATTAATGTGTTTTCTCAATTATTAATTTAACAATATAAAATATTGTGTCGATGATATTGTGAAAATAATTGAATCAATAATATGAGATACTATGTAGCAACTACTATTGCAATAATTAAATTAATTGAGTAGATTCTTACGTAAGCATCTATAATCAGAGATACTGTACAATACCGTGTGCTACTGTGCAACCATGCGTATTACTATACTTTTATTATAACGCCCCCAAATTCAAGTACTTGAAACCCAAACTCGGTGCTTTACGATACCATTTCTTTGAGCAAAATAATACAAATAATAATAACAATAATATGAATTTCAAACTTAATTAACTTACATTTATCAGAGTCTAATCGTAAGTACACAACCTTTACTATAATACATTACATGATAGATAATAAATATCATGGTCTAAATATTGTCATACTATTACATAGAATACCATAACACTTATTCAGTTTGCTTTCCTTTTCCCTTGTTCTTGGCTGAACCTTCTGGATGTTCACACTTAGCTGAAAACATTTAAATTAAGCAAGGATGAGCATTTGAGTGCCCAGCAAGTAATAATAATTATAAATATAAGCTGAAAGAAATAAATGTTTTCTTTGTACGACACTTCTACAACGAATCAATAGTTGTGAAGTAAGTTGGACCAATAATAATAACATAACAAATCTATATCAAAATTTTTAAAACTACGTACTGACTATAAATGTGTATTAGTCGACAGACTATGAACATTGTTTTTAATTTTTGCTAAGGTTTAGCAGAACTTCATCCGTAAAATGTCATAACTTACGGGCGTGAGGGTGATCATCCCAATGTGCCCTTTATTGATCAATACTACATGCAAGAACGATATTATCGTTCATCTTTTCCGCCTTGGGCGCATAAAAGTTTTTTCATATTCGGGATGTTAATACATAGTCGGGAAACCAAACCAAAATAATTTGATTGGATACAATAAAAATGATATTTCTAAATCTGTGTCTAGTTGGGTCAAATATGTGACGCCCCCAAAATTAGGTATACGTCACCCATCTTGGGTCGCCACTTACATGGTACATAAATTCAAATACAACTTACTAATATAAGCGTAGGTATACAATACGACATAAACCGTGAGTTTGAATACAAATATTGTCTACTAGATATTATACAAACTCAAAAGGAGTCCTCATTACAACTATTATCACACTATTTCACGAGAATAGTGAGGACTACTAATGCTATCCTCCTCGACCATTACTTCGTTCCTCGACTCGTCCCATTTATGTTCTCATTTCCTAAAGAAAACGGTGAAAGAAAAGGTGAGCTCAACTAGCCCAAAGAAGAAATATTATGACTAAGATAATGCGTAATAAATTATCATTAGCCTTCAACATGTTAAACCGATAAAATACAATAGACAAAAAGTTTAACTGCAGCGGAATAAGCAATCCATTAACAGAGTCAAGTAGAGAATAAAGTCTACTATCTTTTAGGTTTTAAAGGTTTTCATCAATTTTTATCATTTGAGACTCAACTTAATAAATAAACCACCACATCTAATCATCCCCTGTACTACCTACCAAGGATTTTCATCAAATTATCAATGGTCATGACTATACCGAATCACCCCGGGTCATAATCATACCAAAACTATCCATCATCGCATTCACTGGTCATCGAGGACTTTTGTCACCTCATTTATATCAAGTCGTGATTATACTTAGAATGATCCTCGGTCATAATCATACTAAGTTCATCTATGCACGTAAGCCAAAGATAACATAATATAACATGAGGATGATGACAATGACATAGTAATTCAATAAAACAAGTTCAAGAATTATTTAATCCATGAATTATTAACGTCCAAATTATCAACATGATATCTTTGTTTAGTAGAGTAAAATTCAATAATGATCGGAAGAATATTTCCATGAAAGATCTTGGATGAAACGCAAATATCAAGGATATTCTACTAATTTCATGGAGTATAGAAGTCAAAGTTTTAACCAACCGGGTATAATAAAGAATGGAATAACAAAAGAAATCACCATGCATGCGGTTGCCGCATAGGCGAGTTATTCAACGGAATAATAATAACGCAACCAAAGTCGGTGAAATTCACAAGCGGGGATGTTCCAATGAAATAATAAAGATGGAACCGGATCCGGTGTAAAACACACGTATAGGATATTCCAATGAGAATGATAAAGATTTTAACCCGGTCCTGTAAAACACATGCATGTGATGTTCCAACGAGAATAATAAAAAGCGGAACCCGTCCTGGTCCTAAAAACACATGCATGGGATGTTCCAATGTAATAATAGAAGAATGTAACCAAGTATAGGGTAAATCAGCGTATACAAAAGTTATTCCATCGAGAATAATAAGCAATGGAATAACATAAGGATTTCACCAAGTATAGGGTATCTGGCGTGCATCTGAGGTTATGTATAGGGTATGCCACTTTTACGGTTATTCCAATGAATAATAATGAATGGAATAATGTAAGTTCTCTTCAAGAAGAAAGAATAACACCCTTTACCGTAAAAGAACCGAATATAGAAGTAGTGAAGTAGCGTAATACTCTTCTTCTTTCTATAACTTTCTCTCTATAAACTCTCTCTATAATTTCTCTCTCTAGAGTTTCAATGAATTAAATAAGAAAATAATGAAGGAATGAGCTTCTATTTATAGGAAAATGGAATGCATAATAACTAATCCATGAACGGTCCAGATTGATTTACTTTAATCGACGGTCCATATTTAAAGAAAAATCTTTTAAATAAAATATAATATATTCTATTTATATAAAAACATTTTACTATGCAAACACTATGCAATACTATACAAAACACTATGCAACACTATACATAATAAAATATAATATATTCTATTTATAGAATAACTTTAATAAAGTATTCTATTTTATATAAAAGATGTTTCATTTTTATTACGTTAATAATACGAATAAAACAAAACATCATTATTGCTATAATAATTCATATTATTAATCGACAATAATGGAATCAAACTAAGTGACTTCTCACATAAGTATCAATAATCAATACCGTGTGCTACTTTGCAACCACACATATTACTGTACTTTTACTACCGAGTAGTTCAACAGTAACCACGGCAAAACTTCCGCCGTTATTTCAATAAAATATTTTTTTCGTTTTCTCAATCCGAAGCAATAATTACATTTGTGGGGTCCACCAATGATTGAGCTAGTTATGCGAAATATTCCTGTTAAACCGAATATTCCCAGACCAATCGAATATAATATAACCACTTGCATACTTTGCAAAATTTATAAATACTACCCACAACTATAATATTATCTTAAATTCACACCATAATATTAAAAAATTATTTCAACAAAATTTAAATCTTTATTGATAAAATCTGGGGTCTCACAATCTCCCTCCTTATGGAATTTCGCCCTCGAAATTAGGGTACGATATCGATATGATAAAGAGGTGAGGATACCTTGAATACCTTTATCGTTGAAAACATTAAATTCATTTTTGCAATCCTACCAAAGATATTCATTAACAATTCATCTTTTGCACTACAAAGCAAAAGATATACAATCAGTAAAACCAATAATCTTTGAGACGCAGCTTAATAGTATCACGACCACGAATTATCCATGCACCAACGGCCAAGGATATTCGTGTTTTCAATCTGATCGTGATTATACCGATAATTCTTGGTCATAATCATAATCAAGTCTATCAATGCTACTACTAAAGAAGATGACTTTTACCACATCCATGAATTGATATTTCATTGCTGAAACTCAGCTCAATAATTAATCCATATCATCGAATCATCCCTGCACTACAGGCCAAGGATATTCATTAGTATCACGACCACAAATTATCCATGCACTACGGCCAAAGATAATTGTGTATTCATTAGTATCACGACCACAAATTATCCAAGCACTACGGCCAAAGATAATTGTGTATTCATTAGTATCACGACCACAAATTATCCATGCACTACGACCAAAGATAATTGTGTATTCATTAGTATCACGACCACAAATTATCCATGCATCGTCTATTCTCCTTCGTTCAGTTGTTTCTTCTTTCAGCTGATCCTTGATTTTTAAATTCTCAGATTCCAACTTTAATATCTTACACCCTGCCAAAGCGTGATTTTGTTCGAGCATCACATATCGGGTAACCCAATTTTGAATTGTTGTATCCCTTTGTTCCACGACCGTTTGCCGTTCTTCAACCTGTTCTTCTAGCTCACGAACACGATTTTGTAATTCTAAGTTTTGATCATAAATTTCTTCTAACCAATTCTCCTCAGGTTTCTCTTCTTCCTCTTCATCCTCTTCTTCCTCTTCTTCCTCACTTTCAGCTGCTACCTCTGCAACTAGCTCGGGTGCAACAATTAGTTCTTCATTCACTACGTGGATATCTCTAATTTGTTCCTCGTCTAACACTGCATTAACCTGATTAGTGATTAAAGGTGTCACAATGGTCACATTCACTCTATTGTGAATATTTTCAGCTGCCATTTCCAAACACTGCCACAACACAAGGGTTAATTAATATATCAAATATTATCCTATACTCGAATGACCAATTAAATACCAAATAAACTTGGGTAGGTCATACTAGCGAAGGAATTTCCGTCTCTCCCTCCTAGTTCTTATCTCACATCTTAGCCGGGGATCATATCCTAAGCTCGATACCAACCGTGGCGCCCCAAAATTAGGTATCGTCACCCATCTTGGGTCACCACTTACATGGTACATAAATTCAAATACAACTTACTAATATAAGCTGTAGGTACAATCGACATAAAGCGTGAGTTTGAATACAAATATTGTCTACTAGATATTATACAAACTCAAAAGGAGTCCTCATTACAACTATTATCACACTATTTCACGTAATAGTGAGGACTACTAATGCTATCCTCTGGACCATTACTTACGTTCTCATCTCGTCCCAAATATGTTCTCATTTCACAAGAGAACGGTGAAAGAAAGGGTGAGCTCAACTAGCCCAATAAGAAATATTATGACTAAGATAATGCGAGAATAAATTATCATTAGCCTTCAACAAATGTTAAACCGATAAAATACAATAGACAACAAGTTTAACTGCAGTGAATAAGCAATCCATTAACAGAGTCAGTAGAGAATAAAGTCTACTATCTTTTAGGTTTTAAAAGGTTTTCATCAATTTTATCATTTGAGACTCGACAATAAATAAACCACCACATCTAATCATCCCCGTACCACTGCAGTCAAGGATTTTCATCAAATTATCAATGGTCATGACTATACCGAATCACCCCGGTCATAATCATACCAAAAACTATCCATCATTTGCATTACAGGTCATCGAGGACTTTTGTCACCTCATTTATATCAAGTCGTGATTATACCGAATGATCCTCGGTCATAATCATACTAAGTTCATCTATGCACGTAAGCCAAAGATAACATAATATAACATGAGGATGATGACAATGACATAGTAATTCAATAAAACAAGTTCAAAAATTATTTAATCCATGAATTATTAACGTCCAAATTGTCAACATGATCTTTTGTTTCGTAGAGTAAAATTCAATAATGATCGAAGAATATTTCCATGAAAAGATATCTTTGGATGAAACGCAAATATCAAGGATATTCTACTAATTTCATGGAATATAGAAGTCAAAGTTTTAACCAACCGGGGTATAATAAAGAATGGAATAACAAAAGAAATCACCATGCATGCGGTTGCCGCGCATGACAAAGTTATTCCAACGGAATAATAATAACGCAACCAAAGTCGGTGAAATTCACACCGGCGGGATGTTCCAACGAATAATAAAGATGGAACGGATCCGTAAAACACACGAGATAGGATATTCAATGTAATGATAAAGATTTTAACCCGGTCCTGTAAAACACACGAGCATGGATGTTCCAATGGAATAATAAAAAGCGGAACCAGGTCCTGTAAAACACACGAGACGGATGTTCCAATGAGAATAATAGAAGAATGTCACCAAGTATAGGGTAAATCACAGTATACTGAGTTATTCCAATGAATAATAAGCAATGGAATAACATAAGGATTTCACCAAGTATAGGGTATGTCTGCGTATCACAAGGTTATGTATAGGGTATGCCACTTTTACGAGTTATTCCAATGAAATAATAATGAATGGAATAATGAAGTTCTCTTCAAGAAGAAAGAATAACACCCTTACCGTAAAAAAGAACCAATATAGAAGTAGTGAAGTAGCGAATATACTTCTTCTTTCTATAACTTTCTCTCTATAGCTTCTCTCTATAATTTCTCTCTCTAGAGTTTCAATGAATTAAGTAAGAAAATAATGAAGGAATGAGCTTCTATTTATAGGAAAATGGAATGCATAGTAACTAATCCATGAACGGTCCAGATTGATTTACTTTAATCTGACGGTCCATATTTAAAGAAAAATCTTTTAAATAAAATATAATATATTCTATTTATATAAAAACATTTTACTATGCAAACACTATGCAATACTTATGCAAAAACACTATGCAACACTATACATAATAAAATATAATATATTCTATTTATAGAATAACTTTAATAAAGTATTCTATTTTATATAAAAAGATGTTTCGTTTTATTACGTTAATAATAATTTAATAAAACAAAACATCATTATTGCTATAATAATTCATATTATTAATCGACAATAATGGAATCAAACCGAGTGACTTCTCACATAAGCATCAATAATCAATACTGGTGTCTACTTTATGCAACCACACGTATTCTTCGTACTTTTACTACCGAGTAGTTCAACGGTAACCACGGTAAAACTTCCGCCAGATTATTTCAATAAAATATTTTTGTCGTTTTCTCAATCCGACAATAATTACATTATGTGGGTCCACCAATGATTGAGTAGTTGTCTGCGAATATTCCTGCTAAACCGAATATTCCCAGACCAATCGAATATAATATAACCACTTGCATACTTTGCAAAATTTATAAATACTACCCACAACTATAATATTATCTTAAATTCACACCATAATATTAAAAAATTATTTCAACAAAATTTAAATCTTTATTGATAAAATCTGGGTCTCACAATCTCCCCTCCTTATGGAATTTAAGCCCTCGAAATTAGGGTACGATCGATATGATAAAGAGGTGAGGATACCTTGAATACCTTTATCGTTGAAAACATTAAATTCATTTTTGCAATCCTACGGCGAAAGATATTCATTAACAATTCATCTTTGCACTACAAAGCAAAAGATATACAACTAGTAAAACCAATAATCTTTGAGACGCAATTAATAGTATCACGACCACGAATTATCCATGCACCAATCGGCGAAGGATATTCGTGTTTTCAATCTGATCGTGATTATACCGAATAATCCTTGAGTCATAATCATACCAAGTCTATCAATGCACTACGACCAAAGATGACTTTTACCACATCCATGAATTAATATTTCATTCTTGAGACTCACTCAATAATTAATCCATATCATCGAATCATCCCTGCACTACAGGCCAAGGATATTCATTAGTATCACGACCACAAATTATCCATGCACTACGGCCAAAGATAATTGTGTATTCATTAGTATCACGACCACAAATTATCCAAGCACTACGGCCAAAGATAATTGTGTATTCATTAGTATCACGACCACAAATTATCCATGCACTACGGACAAAGATAATCGTGTATTCATTAGTATCACGACCACAAATTATCCATGCATCGTCTATTCTCCTTCGTTCAGTTGTTTTCTTTCAGCTGATCCTTGATTTTTAAATTCTCAGATTCCAACTTTAATATCTTACACCCCGCCAAAGCGTGATTTTGTTCGAGCATCCACATATCGGGTAACCAATTTTGAATTGTTGTATCCCTTTGTTCCACGACCGTTTGCCGTTCTTCAACCTGTTCTTCTAGCTCATGAACACGATTTTGTAATTCTAAGTTTTGATCATAAATTTCTTCTAACCAATTCTCCTTAGGTTCCTCTTCTTCCTCTTCTTCCTCTTCTTCCTCACTTTCAGCTGCTTCCTCTGCAACTAGCTCGGGTGCAACAATTAGTTCTTCATTCACTACGTGGATATCTCTAATTTGTTCCTCGTCGACCTTAATCGCATTAACTCGATTAGTGATTAAAGGTGTCACAATGGTCACATTCACTCCATGAATATTTTCACCGCCATTTCCAAACACCGCCACAACACAAGGGTTAATTAATATATCAAATATTATCCCTATACTCTCGACCGACCAATTAAAATACCAAATAAACTTAGGTAGGTCATACTAGCGAAGAATTTCCGTCTCTCCCCTCCTAGTTCTTATCTCACATCTTAGCAGGGATCATATCCTAAGCTCGATACCAACCGGACGCCCCAAAATTAGGTATACGTCACCCATCTTGGGTCGCCACTTACATGGTACATAAATTCAAATACAACTTACTAATATAATCGCCGTGTACAATAAGACATAAACCGTGAGTTTGAATACAAATATTGTCTACTAGATATTATACAAACTCAAAAGGAGTCCTCATTACAACTATTATCACACTATTTCACGTAATAGTGAGGACTACTAATGCTATCCTCCGGACCATTACTTCGTTCCCGACTCGTCCCGGTATATGTTCTCATTTCACGAAGAGAACAAAGGAAAGAAAGGGTGAGCTCAACTAGCCCAAGAAAGAAATATTATGACTAAGATAATGCAGAATAAATTATCATTAGCCTTCAACAGTGTTAAACTGATAAAATACAATAGACAACAAGTTTAACTGCAGTGGAATAAGCAATCCATTAACAGAGTCAAGTAGAGAATAAAGTCTACTATCTTTTAGGTTTTAAAAGGTTTTCATCAATTTTTATCGCTGAGACTCAGCTTAATAAATAAACCACCACATCTAATCATCCATGTACCACGGTCAAGGATTTTCATCAAATTATCAATGGTCATGACTATACCGAATCACCCCGGTCATAATCATACCAAAACTATCCATCACTTGCATTACACAGTCATCGAGGACTTTTGTCACCTCATTTATATCAAGTCATGATTATACCGAATAATCCTCGGTCATAATCATACTAAGTTCATCTATGCACGTAAGCCAAAGATAACATAATATAACATGAGGATGATGACAATGACATAGTAATTCAATAAAACAAGTTCAAGAATTATTTAATCCATGAATTATTAACGTCCAAAATTGTCAACATGATCTTTGTTTAGTAGAGTAAAATTCAATAATGATCGGGAAGAATATTTCCATGAAAAGATATTTGGATGAAACGCAAATATCAAGGATATTCTACTAATTTCATGGAATATAGAAGTCAAAGTTTTAACCAACCGGGTATAATAAAGAATGGAATAACAAAAGAAATCACCATGCATGCGGTACTTAGCATGGACGAGTTATTCAACGTAATAATAATAACGGAACCGGTCGTCGTGAAATTCACAGCAAGCGGATGTTCCAACGTAATAATAAAGATGGAACCCGGATCCGGTGTAAAACACACGATAGGATATTCCAATGAATGATAAAGATTTTAACCAGTCCTGTAAAACACACAGAACATGATGTTCCAACAGAATAATAAAAAGCGGAACCAGTCCCAGATAAAACACACAGACATGGATGTTCCAATGAGAATAATAGAAGAATGTCACCAAGTATAGGGTAAACCAGATATAAAGTTATTCCAATGAAATAATAAGCAATGGAATAACATAAGGATTTCACCAAGTATAGGGTATGCACAGATACGAGGTTATGTATAGGGTATGCCACTTTTACAAAAGTTATTCCAATGTAATAATAATGAATGGAATAACGAAGTTCTCTTCAAGAAGAAAGAATAACACCCTTACTGTGTAAAAGAACCTGAATATAGAAGTAGTGAAGTAGCGAGAATACTCTTCTTCTTTCTATAACTTTCTCTCTATAGCTTCTCTCTATAATTTCTCTCTCTAGAGTTTCAATGAATTCGTAAAGAAAATAATGAAGGAATGAGCTTCTATTTATAGGAAAATGGAATGCATAAGAACTAATCCATGAACGGTCCAGTTGATTTACTTTAATCGACGGTCCATATTTAAAGAAAAATCTTTTAAATAAAATATAATATATTCTATTTATATAAAAACATTTTACTATGCAAACACTATGCAATACTATGCAAAACACTATGCAACACTATGCATAATAAAATATAATATATTCTATTTATAGAATAACTTTAATAAAGTATTCTATTTTATATAAAAGATGTTTCGCTTATTACGTTAATAATACGAATAAAACAAAACGTCATTATCATTATAATAATTCATATTATTAATCGACAATAATGGAATCAAACTGAGTGACTTCTCACATAAGCATCAATAATCAATACTGTGTGCTACTATGCAACCACACGTATTACTGTACTTTTACTACCGAGTAGTTCAACAGTAACCACGGTAAAACTTCCGCCGTTATTTCAATAAAATATTTTTGTCGTTTTCTCAATCCGACAATAATTCTGTTGTGGGGTCCACCAATGATTGAGCCGTTGTACGAATATTCCCTACTAAACCGAATATTCCCCGACCAATCGAATATAATATAACCACTTGCATACTTTGCAAAATTTATAAATACTACCCACAACTATAATATTATCTTAAATTCACACCATAATATTAAAAAAATTATTTCAACAAAATTTAAATCTTTATTGATTAAATCTGGGGTCTCACAAAATAGCTTAGACGACTTTGAAGTCAATGCATACATAATTGAAATTAATAAGTATATATCAACATGTGATTAAATACAAAGATTATACAAGTGAGGATACTTGTATAACCTTATTTAGAAATTAACGAATAGAATAAATATCTGAATTATACAATAATACTGTACTGATAATTAATGAACGGATACATAATCGATAACAATAGAGTTAATATTCTGGCACAATGATAATATAATTCTGAACCTTTCTTATTTATATCCATTGCATAAAGTAAATGCAAAGGTAGGATACTTGCCTGGTCTACTGCTTACAGTTACGAAGCGTAGTTTTATCTTTTATTTCAAGACCTATCATTGATAAGATCATCCGTTCGATTAGAAATACATATCGAAACACACAATATTGCTTATTGTAGTCAACACATAACCTAATCACATTATCACACATGTTTAACAATCATTGTATCACAAACAAACACATATCTAGTCAAATTATCTAAGTCCAGATCAATTTCTAAAACATGTCGGCGTACCAACGGCTTTATCGGGTAAATATCGAGTTTAAAACTCTATTCTACACCCTTAACAATATTCTGGATAACTTAAGTATCAGTTATACTATTTTTCATAGCCTTATATTAATTTTCACATAATTATTATAATTTATCATGATTTTTCAAACACTAGAATCATTATTAAATGATTTAAATATTAAATAATTTCATTATCATTAATATTTAATTAATATTAAACTATTAATGAAACCATTGCCAAAATATTAAAGTTATTAATAATAACTTAGAATATTTTTAAAGTATTAATATTACCCTTAAATGATTTTTAAAATATTTAAAATCATTTGTAAATAATTACCATTAATATTTAAATATTAATACATTACTTATTAAAATATTAATAGTTATTAATTATAACTTAAAAATATCTTTAATTCATTTATATCCCTTTTAAATGATTTTTAAATTAATAAAATTATTTTTAAACTATTTATTTAATATAATTATTAAATAAATCAATTATCATTTTATATGAAATTTACCTTTAAATATTGAAAGTTATATTTTATAACTTAAAATATTCTTAAACTCTTTATTTTCATTTAAAAATAATTTTTCTAATATTAAAATCATTTTTAAACTAATTTATTTAATATAATTATTAAATAAAACTAATATCATTAATATTAAATATTAATATTTTTCATGAAAAAATATCAAAAGTTATATTTTATAACTTAAAATATTTTATAACCTTTAAATCATTTTTATATGATTTTTAAATCATTAATTCTATTTTTCATAATTTATTTAATACATTTATTAAATAACTTAATTATCATTAATGTTAATTTATTAATGAAATTTATCAAAAATATTAAAAGTCATTAAAATAACTCAAAATATTTTCTTATACCATAATATAATTTTAAATGATTTTTCAAGTATTAAAATCAATTTTAAATAATTTATTTAATATAATAATTAAATAGATTAAATACCTTTAATATTTCAAAAATATTAAATATTTATGAAATATACTCAAAATAATTAAAAACTAATTTTCGGACTTTAAAATATTTTTTAGTAATTTATTATGTATTTTTAATAATTAAAAACTATTTTTTTTCTATTTATTTAGTAAAAATTATAATTTTATAAGTAAAATATCGCTAAGACTGCCTATAGCGACAAAACCGTCACTATAGGTGTTCTTCATGATCTTGATGAAACCCAAATCTTCATAGACAATTTGCAGGGACCCATAAATTCATGTTCGATAAGTTTCTGATTTGTCTAAAGTGTTAGTTTTGTAGTATTTATGTAATACTACAATCCTAATCAAGTTCCATGGCCATAACATAAGAAATCAGAGAGATCAAGGCTTCAGAAAACCTGTCAATAGTTGTTCTTCATTTCTGGGTTTTCTAGAAATGAAGAACAGTCCGAGTTGGCCACTTATGATCTTCATAACTTGTAACACATGAACTGTTTTTGTGATCTTAAGGTTTCAGTATGTAGACAACATGTAAGGGTATAGATACAATACATAAAACCAATAAAACAACAACACAATCATAAAATATATCCTGGTCAAACGTTGTCAGAGATCGTGTTCTTGAGTTTTGTGGGTTACCCAGAAAATTCAGTTCGTGATCTTCTGGCCTGGTTTGACCAACCACTGACTTCAATCCGTTTGATATTTAGGCGATCTAAAAGCTTAATCTTGTAGTCTAAACAACATACTACAACCTGAATACAACAACCGTAACAAATCAACAAACAACTGTCAAATTTAAGCCTTTAAACATATTGTCAGACCGATCTGGGAAAGTTCTGGGATACCCAGATTTGTCCAGTCATGGTCGGTCAACGACCTTTGACTAATAATAACAACAAATCTACACATCCTCTTACCCTAATTCTAGTTCCAGATTAAAGATATCATAGCAGACTACCAGTCCAAAACATAAAACAAACAAAATCATAAGTAGACACAAATCTACAGCCCCTGACATTCATTGTCATAACACGGTTTAAACTTTTTCCAGATTTTGAAAAACATTAAATCTGAGCCTATAAATGTTATGGATCTAACATCTATCAATCCAGATCACTTAGTTATACTCCATACAACATGTTTAACATAGAAAAACTAATATTTAACATGAAATCAAAGATCAAATTTTTAGGTTAGGGTTTTATACCTTTCTTGGCTTAATCTTGATTCTGGCTTTCTGATTTGCTATAGGTGATAGTGTGGCTTTGTTTTGGGACTGATATGCATTAAGATTTTGTAGGTTTTGAAAGAGAGAGGATTGGTTGGGTGTATGAGAAAGCATGAGCTATAAAATGGACTTTTTCTCTCCCTAAATCTATATATATGATGGATACAATGCACACGACTTAGAGAATGTGGCTGATTGCTGAAAATATAAGGCACAAAAAGTCTTAGAGTTGGTAAACTACCACATATATGGCAAGATTTACACTCCATCCAAATAAAGAATTGCAAAAAGGGTACTTTTGACATTTGTCATATAAATTTAATGGTAGAATTGTAACCTGACAAACCCTTAGGGTTTAACCCTAAGGTTCTTCAATATGATATTCTAGGATTTTTGTAATTAGGGTTAAAAATGTAAAAATTTAGTTTCCTAAAAAAATGTAATTTAGAGTTTACTAAATATAATTAGTTTTCTAATTACATTATACTTGAACATTAGGGTTTAAGATCCAATAATTAGCATTAGGGCTTACAATTAACAATTAAGGTTACCAATTTAGCAATTAGGGTTATTAATTTATAATTAAGATTTTGAATAATTAGGGTTCTCCCTAATTAGGGTTAATATCCATAATACCGGTTGTTAATTAATCACACTATCGTGATTACATAACGACTTAACAAATTCTTAAAGTAGCGAATGACTTTCACATTAGGGTTTCAATTAGCAAATAAGGATTTCAAATTTCAAGATTAGGGTTTTTGAGTCAATAATTAGGGTTTTTAATTAACATAATATAATAATTGTCATTACTCACGTACCACAATTCCTTACCAATTGTAAACTCCGGTTTGAGTTTCAAGTTAGGGTTTAACGAATTAATATTAGGGTTTTGACATTATACACCATCATTAGCCAACCATCAATAATACGTATATATAGTACACATTTATAGCACAGAAATAAAAATAATATTATATTATTACTCCCATTCATTGACCAAAATTCAAAATTAGGGTTTGGATTCCATATCCGATATTTGGCATATATACCTTTATCAATTAAGTTAAAATAATTAACTTAATTAATAGAAATTAAATTCATATAGTAAAATAAAATAATTATTATAATAATTCTAATAATCATTTCATATATTATTTAAATAATATAAAATCATATTTTTATGGAAAATAATTAATAAGAACATTTCTACTATAAAATTAATTATTATAAGAATATAATTTATAATGATCAATTATTCTAAAAATAAAATTATTTGTAATCATTCATGTAATAAATATATTTTATATTCATTACATAAAAACATACACATTACCTTGCACGCATTCTCACCTTTAAAATAAATATAAAAAAAAATTATACGCAAAATTTCTGATTTAATTATATAGAAAATATCGGGTTATTACATTTATCACCAGATATTTTAACAGTTTAATGGTAAAAGTTTTGTCGTTATTTTTATAAAAAAGTTTTTAATGTCACTTTCTATATCCAATAGTTATTCTGTTGTAGGGTCCACCAATGATTGTGTCGTTGTATGACTATTCCCCGACACAACGAATATTCCCCGACACAACGAATATTTTATATCAACTTGCTTACTTTGTAAAATTTTCACATATCACCCTTAACTTTAACTTTTTATCAATTTAACGAATTATTGAATAATAATTATAAGAAAAATTGAATACTTTCATTTCATAAAATTCGGGGTCTTACATTTGTTCACTACTTCTGAGGTAGTAAATAGCTCGCTCTTGGCCTCTATCGTCTTTCTTTCCCAGCATGCAGCCCATGGCATTATCATTGATGGACAAGTACATGAACAAGGGAACACCATCTCTAGGAGGTACCAAAATACGAGCTTTGACTAGCTGCTTTTTGATTATAAGGAAGGCTTTCTGACACTCATCGTTCCATTCATGGAGGAGTTCTTCCTTAACAACTTGAAGATAGGTTCATAGGTTGCTGTGAGTTGGGAGATGAATCGGCTGATGAAGTTGATCCTTCCTAAAAATCCCTGTATTTTCTTCTCTGTCTAAGGAATGGGCATTTCCGGGATTGCCTGGATTTTGTTGGGATCCATCTCAATCCCTTTGTGGCTGACTAGGAATTCTAACAACTTGCCTAACTTAACGCCAAAGGCGTACTTGGCTGGATTCAACTTCAATTTGTACTTACGTAACCTATTGAAGAGCTTTCTGAGATGGTCTAGGTAGTATTCTTCCCTTCGGAACTTGACAATGATGTCATCCACATAGATCTCTATCTCTTTGTGCATTAAATCATGAAAAAGAGCCATCATGGCCCGCTGATAAGTAGCTCCGACATTGATGAGGCTGAATGACAACCGTTTATAGCAAAAGTTTCCCTAAGGCGTGATGAATGCAGTTTTCTCATGATCCTCTTCTACAACCATGATTTAATGGTACCCCGCAAAACAATCAGCAAAGAAGTACATGTGTTATTGAGCAATATTTTCAATGAGAATGTGATTAAATGGCATGGGAAAGCTATCTTTAAGGTAAGCTTTATTCAGATCCCTGTAATCCATACAAACTAACACCTTCCCTCCCGGTTTAGGCACGGGGACTATGTTGGATAGCCATTCAGGGTATTTTGACTCCCTGATGATGCCAGCTTGAAATTGTTTCACAATTTCTTCTTTAACTTTTAAACTCCACTCAGGTTTAATCGCCTGAGCTTCTGCCTGACTGGCTTGAATCCCTCTTTGATGGGAAGGTGATGAATGACAATGTCAGTGGATAAACCAACCATGTCTTCATGAGACCATGCAAACACATCATGGAATTGGGTCAATAACGTGACCATGTCATTCCTTTGGTTTGCAGTAAGGTCCGTACCAATCTGGATTAGTTTGGGGTTTTGACACCCCCAAATCCGATACTTCCATTTCCACAGGATTTGGTGTTCACTGTACAAATATTATCTATCTATCTACCTATAAATAAATTTCAAACCATGCAATAGATAGAATAAATAATAAATCTCTCCCCTTATGGGGTTACATCAACTGCATAATTCATAAATCCCAGGTTAATCTAACCTTAAAACATCTGTGCCGAATCATAACCAAACAAGTCTTAAGAAACATCAATTCTAAATGTCATTACACAACCACATAAACAAATAGTCTTCATTACATGCTAATCTTTCCCTTGCCTTTACTAGTGGAAGGCTCGTCTGCTCTTTCGTTCTTAACTGCAATGTTATTATTACGCAAGAGTGAGCATGATTACCCACAAGTATAATAATATAATAAATGAATAATAGCATGTAAATGAATTAATAACTTTGAATATAAAAGCTCAACTTTTGAATCAGGAATGAATAATAAGAATCAAAGAAATTCTGAGGGTCGTAAGACCTTGAACTATGTCCTAGGTTGTCAAGTATTTATTCTTGAAACCTTTAACAGTCATAAGACTATGGACTCTTCTTCTCGTACTTAGGGGGATCAGCCTTTAGTACCATACTGTGCACAATATCTTAACGCTAAAGCGTAAATAATCCCCTATACAGGATTGTTCATCTTAGTTTGACATTCGAGTCCGCACCACAGGAAGTTTGGTTTGGATAATTCATCAAGGGTTCTAAAATTTAGAACGCTCATCAACTATGGACTAGTCGAATCAAATAAGGGTTCGCTAGTCTAACAAGGTTTAACAATAACTGATAATTAACTTGGATAAAATCTCAAAAGTATACGATAGAATAATTATTATATAACAACATCATGCTTGAAGATTAATAAACTTTAATATACAAGACAGGCTTGATCAATAATAATGAGAACTTGCTCAATATCGAAAGATGAATTAATCAACTTATATAACGATAACAAGTAGGGTTAGGAAACTTGCCTCGTGCGTAGATTACACTTTAACTAAACTCGTTCTTTGATTTAAATCCTACATATCAATTACGTTCACAATACCAGTCAATTACAACGTACTAACATCATAAGTTATTCTTTGTCTAATCTCGACTTCATGACTATACTTAGTCAAATTACCATACTTGTTTCCACATAATATAATACTACACGAACAACAAGTTAATTACATAATCAACGATTCAAATAACATGTAATTGTCTTCTTGACTTGGTAAAAACTCATTTTAATATCTCATCATATGTCTAATAAATTTTTATATTCATTAGACTAGGTTAAAAACACATTTCTCTACTTGAACATAAAAAAAATTGCATTTTCTAAACAACTCGCAGAGTGGCATTGCATACACCACTCGTAGTTCTTTATTAAGGCCATTGCAGTGCGGCCAGTCTTACTGACTGGACAAGGCATGGTCAAATATGATATCGATTTGAGTTGGAGTCATGGCCACAGGACATGGGGATATCGATTCTGAGTTGCGCCATGCAACACGACACTCCAGAATTTGATTCCCAGATCGCGAAGAACACAGAGTTCAGTGAATTTAACACTACATGATCATTAATTCCCCAAATTAAACATACCCACAAGTTATAATCCATATATAATCATTACCCAACACTTATTTTAACCCATTAAAACACATAATCATAGAATAAAAACATAAAATTTTCCACTGTTCTTGAAGTTCTTGAACAAAAACATGGAATTTAATGCTACAGGTTCGTTATAAAGCCAAATCCAACCAATCAAGTTTCATTTTGTTCTTTTTAGCATGCATAATCATATAAGGGTGTGAATTTTGCAAAACAATTTATGTTTAACATATAAAAATCACGTATAAGGCCATATGGCCATATCACATACTCTGTAGATTTTTGAAATAACAAGTCATAATATATTATGAAACTTATGATATGGAAATTTATACAATATGTAAAACATGCTAAATTACTCGCATTATTACATATATTCCTACAACCACACAATTTCTCAATTTATAGAGATTCATAGAAAGTATGAAAGCCATTTTTCATAAAACTAAATGACGTAAAATTTTAGAATTGGGTTGGAAAGAATTACCCAAAGCGTAGAATATAACTTTTGTAGAAGGTGAAATTCTTCTCAACTGTTCTTCAATCAGACACTCACAATCTCCTTAACAATTTTCTAAATTCTCAAACTCTCTCTTTTCCCTCTCTGTTTAATACCGACTTAGCCAAAAAATGAAAAGAAAAGACGACGTAAATAAAAAAGAATGAATCGACGACGTTGGTGGTCGACTACCCGATCATGGGTAATCGCCTCAACTCCCCATAGTGCCATGTTTGGCTAGCTAAAATAGAGTTTAAAACCATTTAATTTAATAAAACCTTTATAATATAGTTTAAATAATGTCACATCCATTATAAAATAAATCTAATATCTTATTTAATTTACTTTAAATAAAATATAATAATTTCTCATTAATTCACATAGTCACATAATTAAATTTCTCATTTAATAATAATATCAAATTATTAAATCTCTAGTTAATAATTAAATTAATTAAAATAACACAGGCTTATTAAATATTTCTTTTAATTCAATAAGCTCACATAATCACATACTTCGAATAATAAAATTCTCCACATTAATTTAATAAATATAACACATATAATTAAATTAATCTATCACAACTTCATCAATTAATTAATTAATCTAATAATAAATTCATCAAAAAATATTTATTCAATCCAATAAATATTTAAAATTAATTTACAAAATCTCGGTTGTCACATCTTTCCCCTCTTAAAAGGATTCTGTCATCAGAATCACAACTCAATAATTCATCCCGTTACATTCTACCCCCCTTACAAAGATTTTGTCCCCAGAATCGCTTATAACAATCTAAGTAAATAAATAAGGATAATTCTTCATCATATTCTCTTCGAGTTCTCACGTAGCTTCTTCAGCGTTGTGGTTCCTCCAAATTACCTTAACAGAAGGTATTACTTTATTTCTCAGAACTTGTTCTTTTTAGTCTACAATTTGAACAGGAATTTCTTCGTAAGATAACTCTTTATCGAAATGTAGGGGTTCATATTCAATCACGTGCTTGTAATCGGGTTTGTAGGGTCGTAGGACTGAGACATAGAAAACATTGTGGACATTCTCTAGAGATGGAGGTAAGGCTACCTCATAAGCAACTTTTCCGACCCTTCTCAGGACTTCAAAGGGTCCAATGAATCTTGGGCTCAATTTCCCTTTCTTTCTGAATCTGATCTTTCCTTTCCAGGGAGAGACCATTAAAAACACATAACTACCCGGCTCGAATTCAACATTCTTACTATGTGGATCGACGTATTTCTTCTGTCTATCTTGAGCTGCTGCCAATCTCGCTCGGATCACTTTGACTATTTCTGCTATTTGTTGTACTAATTCCGGGCTTAGTAGTTGTCTTTCACCAACTTCATCCCAATATAGTGGAGTTCTGCACTTTCTGCCATATAACGCTTCATAAGGTGGCATGCCAATACTAGCGTGGTAACTGTTGTTGTACCCGAACTCTACGAGCGGTAAATGATCATCCCAATTTCCTTTAAGATCCATTATACTGGCTCTTAACATATCTTCCAATGTCTGAATTGTTCTTTCACTCTGTCCATCTGTTTGAGGGTGATATTATGTGCTCATTCGCAATTGTGTACCCATACATTCCTGTAGACGTTTCAAGAAGTTTGACGTAAAACGCGGATCTCTATCAGAAACAATTGACACCGGAACTCCGTGCCTTGAAACAATCTCTTTCACATATAACCTTGCCAACTAATCTAGGTTGATTCTGATTTTGATCAGAAGGAAGTGTGCGGATTTTGTTAATAGGTCAACAATAACCCATACTGGAATCGTCGTAGCCTTTCTGAGTCGTCGGTAGGCCAACCACGAAATCCATCGTAATATGTTCCCATTTCCATTCTGGAATCTCTAAAGGTTGTAGCAACCCACTCGATCTTTGATGTTCTACTTTCACTTTCTGACATGTTAGGCACTTGGCAACACACTCTGCAACCTCTCGTTTCAAATTTGGCCACCAAAAGTGTTGTCGAAGATCTTGGTACATCTTGGTGCTGCCAGGGTGAATCGAATATCTTGAGTTGTGAGCCTCGCTCAAAAATTCTTCCTTAATCTCTGTAATCAAGCGGTACCCAAATTCTCGCTCTCAAATCTTAGTAGTCCCTCACTGTCTATTTTGAATCTCGGTTCAGTCCCTTCAGATATCTTCTTCTTCACTTTCTCACATTCTTCGTCCTGAAGTTGAGCCTCCTTAACTTTATCCAGTAAGGTTATACCAGCTTGCATCTAGAACAACTTCTCGTCAATTTCCATAGGATACTTCACTTCCAATTCCAGTTTTTCCATTGCTAAAATTAGCTCTTCCTGAGCGATCAACATCATCAATTTCTCCTGACCTTTTCTACTTAAGGCGTCAGCAACCACATTTGCCTTACCCGGATGGTATAGAATCTCACAATCGTAGTCCTTAATTAACTCCAACCACCTTCTTTGACGCATGTTCAAGTCTTTTTGTGTAAAAATATATTTCAGACTCTTGTGGTCTGTATATATTTCACACTTCTCCCCATAGAGATAGTGCCTCCAGATTTTCGAAGTAAAAATCACTGCAGCTAACTCCAAGTCATGGGTCGGATACCCCTTCTCATAATCTTTCAGTTGTCGCGACGCATACACAATGACTCTGCCATTCTGCATAAGCACACAACCAAGTCCTTTATGCGATGTATCACTATAAACCACAAAATTTCCTGTGTCATCCGGAAGAGATAACACAGGTGCTGTACTCAACCTCTTCTTTAATACCTGAAAACTTTCCTCACACTTCTCCGTCCAAACGAATTTCACCGATTTCCTAGTCAAATTCATCAGCGGAGTTGCGATCTTGGAAAAATCCTGAATGAATCTTCTGTAATAACCTACCAATCCAAGAAAACTTTTTTACTCGACGACGGCGTCTTGGTACCGATCCCGCTTAATCACAACCTTCGACTTTGGAGGGATCCACCGAAATTTCGCCTCTATCAATCACATGTCCAAGAAATTGTACTCTTTCAATCCAGAATTCACATTTTGAAAACTTAGCATACAACTTCTCTCTTCTCAATGTCTCTAATGTCAACCAAAAATGCTCTTCGTGTTCTTCTTTGGTTTTTGAATATACCAAAATGTCATCTATAAATACCACTACGAATTTGTCCAAAAACGGCTTGAACACTCCATTAATTAAGCCCATAAATGCTGCAGGAGCAATTGTTAGACCAAATGACATTACCAGAAATTCGTAGTGACTGTATCGTGTTCTAAACGCTGTCTTCGGTACATCCTCTAATCTCACCTTCAGTTGATGATATCCACTTCTCAAATCTATCTTTGAAAAGTATCTTGCTCCCTTTAACTGATCGAACAAATCGTCGATTCGCAGTAATGGATACCTATTCTTAATCATGACCTTATTCAGTTCTCTATAGTCTATGCAGAGTCGCATTGTTCCATCCTTCTTCTTCACAAAAAAATCCAAGGCCCCCCACTTGATACGCTTGGTTGTATATATTTCTTGTCCAGTAATTCTTGTAATTGGACCATCAATTCTATCATCTCTACCGGTGCCATTCGGTACGGTGCCTTCGATATTGGAGCCGTTCCTGGAGCCAAATCGATCACGAATTCAACTGCTCTATTTGGAGGAAGTCTCGGTAAATCGTCCGGAAATACATCTGCGAAATCTCTCACTACCCGAATCTCATAAATTTTCGGATTCTCTTTTCGACTATCGACTATGTAAGCTAGATATCCTACACAGCCTTGTCTTAACAATCTCCTGGCCTGCATCATCATCAGACAACTCGCTTGTCTAGGCGACTTACTACCATAAAACACAACCTTTAACGAAGTCATAAGGTTAATACGTTTCTTTTGGCAGTCGATTACCGCCCCATAATTGGATAACCAGTCCATACCCAAAATAACATCAAATTCTCCAAGTCGAATAGGGATAAGATATACGTTCATGAAATTACCCTTAATATCCACTCTACAGTTCTTGTGCACGTACTCAACAGGGATAATTTCTCTATTCGCAATTTCTATGTTCATGGGGTATTCTAACTCGTCCTTAAGCAATTCTACATTCTTAGCAAAGTCATCGGATATAAATGAACAAGTAGCACCCGAATCAAATAACACATAAGCATTAACTTTATTGATCGGAATGATACCTGACACCACATCGCGAGATCAAGACTGCTCTTGACCGTCATGTTGAATGTTCTGCGCATGATCGATTCGGTTGGTTGCGGTTGGTCTTTGCGATTGTCGAGTGCTTCCACCAAGATTTTCTCTGCTTCCTCCCCGAACTCGTCCCCTCCCAATCCCTTCTTAGGACAATCCTCGCAAGATGATCCTTTGAGCCACATGTGAAGCAGGCACCCTTCTTTGGGTTCGGACAGTTTGGTGCTATGTGGCCTTCCTGACCACAATTATTGCACACTCGTTTCCCTTTTAAGCAAACTCCTAAATGAGTTTTTCCGCAGGTTGGGCACGGTTCAATCTTCTTCTTCTGCCCTCCCTGATGACTTCCAGCCGACGAATTATTAGACCACTTCCTCTTTTGACTGTGATTACCCCCAGTGCTACTCCCCCCAGTCTTGTTATTACCTTCTTTCTCACTCTTCTTCTTCTTCTGCTCCTGATTATACTTTGTTACTGCATCGCTTCCACCTTCAGTGAATATGGCCTTCTCTAACACTCCAGCAAAAGTGTTCAATTGAAACATTGACACCTTGCTATACAACCAGGGCTTCAGTCCCTGCTCAAATCATCTTGCCTTCTGCTCCTCAGTGTGCACTTGGTATGTGGCGAACCTAGCCAACTCGTTAAACCTTGCCGCGTAATCAGCTACTGACATACTTCCCTACTTCAACTCTAGAAACTGGACTTCCATCTGATTTTGTGAACTTGCCGGAAAGTACATCTCGAATTACATCTCTTTGAATCTTTCCCAGGATATTACACCTTCACCTCCTCTCATTTTGTTTGTCTGCCACCAATAGCTGGCTTCGGACTTTAGCATAAATGTTGCATAAGCAGTCTTCTGATCTTCCCTTACTCGAGCGACATCGAACACCTTCTCCATCTCCATCACCCACGTCTGAGCTTCAATTGGGTTTATGGAACCCTTAAACTCTGGTGGTCCCACCGCCTTGAAGTCCTTAAACGAAGTATTTAATGGAGCTTGGGGTTGAATATTAAGTGCTCCAGCTAAAAGGTTCACCAATTGCTGAACGGAGTTAGCATTGGCGTCGTTGTTATTGTTTGTTGACCTTTCCTGGGCTTGCTGATGATTTTTTCTTCTAGGCGGCATATTTCTGTTAAGAATATACGCTTATAAGATCTTTACTCAATCTCTAAAACATTTAAGACTTAACTAAACATTTAATCATAACTTACTTAACATATTACTTCAAATAAACTCTAACATTTCATTTAATTCAAAAGTCTTTACATCATAAGATAGCATCACTGCTATTTACATCCAATATCCGGAGATAAAGAATCTACAGGATTTAAAACATCAAAATATTCCTTTATTTATAATCACATCAGAATTTACATCATTAAATACCAAATAATTTTCACATAATAAACTAATACTATCACTGTCTGTTAAGGCGCTGGATAGCCTTGCTATGTTCCTCCTCCATGATACGAGACATCATTCTTCGATCTAGCATATATGATGGTAGATCCTTAAACTGGATTGGATACTTCCTAACTCAATCTTGGACCTCATCCATTGCATTTTGTAGTGTAGAGTACGTCTCCTCAAGTTTAGCCTTCTTCGCACGGCGATCATCTTCTGCACGATCAGCACGACGTGACTCTCGTACCTAGCCCTCCTCTACTATGGCAAGCCTCTTTGAGCTCTCCTTTAGATCCTTCTTTAACTTCTTTATTTCTGCTGACTTATCCTCGGTTTGACCCTTCTCGTGAACCAGATCCCACTCCACGTTTCCTAAACGTGTGTGAAGAGCCACAATCTCCCTATCCCTCTGCTTAATAGTAATTTGCTGACTAACCGCTTTTTCGCCAACAGATCCCGAACAAGATCCCGCAACTCTCTATGTTACGATCATAGAGTGCATCGTACATCTCAAAGATCAATGGAGTTTGGTGGAAACCTCTTCTTCCTCTTCTTCTTCTTACTCTTCCTCAGGATCATCCTCTGGATCAGTCTCCGGCTCATGCTCCTGACCAGCAACAGTGATCAACGGAGATGGCTCTCTCTGTATAAGTTGTTCCCTGACAACATGAATGTCTCGGGGCTCCTCCTCTATAGGTAATCAGGGTTCCTCCTCCCCAGCTCGACTAGCTCCTCCAACATCCGACATCCTGACAATAAAATTTTAAGTTTTAGTTACTAATTCGTGCTAGCGAACACATAGATTAACACATAAGCACATAAAGTCTTTTATTATCTTCAATGAATTTAGAAATTCATTTCTTATAACTTGATAAGAGTCAACCACTACTATGTTCTCAATCTCCTACAAGGCTACTACATAAGGTTGTTCCCCCACCTAAAGTTCACAACCTACAGCTTTGATACCAACCTGTGAAACCCCCAAATCCGGTACTTCCATTTCCACAGGATTTGGTGTTCACTGTACAAATATCATCTATCTATCTACCCATAAATAAATTTTAAACCATGCAATAGATAGAATAAATAATAAATCTCTCCCCTTATGGGGTTACATCTACTTCATAATTAATAAATCCCAGGTTAATCTAACCTTAAAACATCTGTGCAGAATTATAAACAAACAAGTCTTAAGAAACACATTTCTCTTAATTAATTAACTGCAATGTTATTATTACGTAAGAGTGAGCACGATTTCCCACAAGTATAATAATATAATAAATGAATAATAACATGCGAATGAATTAATAACTTTGAATATAAAAGCTCAACTTTTGAATCAGGAATGAATAACAAGAATCAAAGAAATTCTGAGGGTCGTAAGACCTTGAACTATGTCCTAGGTTGTCAAGTATTTATTCTTGAAACCTTTAACAGTCATAAGACTATGGACTCTTCTTCTCGTACATAGGGGGATCAGCTCTTAGTACCATACTGTGCACAATATCTTAACGCTAAAGCGTAAATAATTCCCTATACAGGGTTGTTCATCTCAGTTTGACATTCGAGTCCGCACCAAAGGAAGTTTGGTTTGGTTAATTCATCAAGGGTTCTGAAATTTAGAACGCTCATCAACTATGGACTAGTCGAATCAAATAAGGGTTCGCTTGTCTAACAAGGTTTAACAATAACTGATAATTAACTTGGATAAAATCTCAAAAGTATACAATAGAATAATTATTGTATAACAACATCATGCTTGAAGATTAATAAACTTTAATATACAAGACAGGCTTGATCAATAATAATGAGAACTTGCTCAATATCAAAAGATGAATTAATCAACTTATATAACGATAACAAGTAGAGTTAGGAAACTTGCCTTGTGCGTAGATTACACTTTAACTAAACTCGTTCTTTGATTTAAATCCTACATATCAATTACGTTCACAATACCAGTTAATTACAATGTACTGACATCATAAGTTATTCATTGTCTAATCTCGACTTCATGACTATACTTAGTCAAATTACCATACTTGTTTCCACATAATATAATACTACATGAACAACAAGTTAATTACATAATCAAAGATTCAAATAACATGTAATTGCCTTCTTGACTTGGTAAAAACTCATTTTAATATCTCATCATATGTCTAATAAATTTTTATATTCATTAGACTAGGTTACAAACACATTTCTCTAAAAAAAAATTGCATTTCTAGACAAACTGCAGAGTGGAGTCATGCGGCCACCACAGTAGTTCTTTATTATATTTATTTGGCTGCTGCCGTGCATGAACAAGGACAAAGCGTGGTCATACTGCGACGCTGAATATCGACTTTTGAGTTGGCTGTTTGCATGCATGGCATTGCGGACATCGATTACGGAGTTGGCCATGCATGACACTCCGCAATTTGATTCCCAGTTCGCGAAGAACACAGAGTTCAGCGAATTTAACACTACATGATCATTAATTCCCCAAATTAAACATACCCACAAGTTATATTTCATATATAATCATTACCCAACACTTATAAGGTGATTTTAACCCATTAAAACACATAATCATAGAATTAAAACATGAAATTTTCCACTGTTCTTGATGTTCTTGAAGTTCTTGAACAAAAACATGGAATTTAATGTTACGGGTTCGTTATAAAGCCAAATCCAACCATTCAAGTTTCATTTTGTTCGTTTTAGCATGCATAATCATATAAGGGTGTGAATTTTGTAAAACAATTTATGTTTAACATATAAAAATCACGTATAAGGCCATATGGCCATATCACGTACTCTGTAGATTTTTGAAATAACAAGTCATACTATATTATGAAACTTATCATATGGAAATCTATAGAATATGTAAAACATGCTAAATTACTCACATTATTACATATATTCCTACAACCACACAATTTCCCAATTTACAGAGATTCACAGAAAGTATGAAAGCCATTTTTCATAAAACTAAATGACGTAAAATTTTAGAATAGGGTTGAAGAGAATTACCCAAAGCGTAGAATATAACTTTTGCAGAAGGTGAAATTCTTCTCAACTGTTCTTCAATCAGACACTCACAATCTAAATTCTCAAACTCTCTCTTCTCCCTCTCTGTTTAATGCCAGACTTAGCCAAAAAAAATGAAAAGAAAGAAGACGTATAAATAAAAGAATGAACTGACGCGCGTTGGTGGTCAGTTACCCAGTCATGGGTAACTGCCCTCAACTCTCCATAGTTCCATGTTTGGCTAGCTAGAATAGAGTTTAAAACCATTTAATTTAATAAAACCTTTATAATATAGTTTAAATAATGTCACATCCATTATAAAATAAATCTAATATCTTATTTAATTTACTTTAAATAAAATATAATAATTTCTCATTAATTCACATAGTCACATAATTAAATTTCTCATTTAATAATAATATCAAATTATTAAATCGCTAGTTAATAATTAAATTAATTAAAATAACATAGGCTTACTAAATATTTTTTTTTAATTCAATAAGCTCACATAATCACATACTTCGAATGATAAAAATTCTCCACATTAATTTAATAAATATAACACATATAATTAAATTAATCTATCACAACTTCATCAATTAATTAATTAATCTAATAATAAATTCATCGAAAAATATTTATTCAATCCAATAAATATTTAAAATTAATTTACAAAATCTCGGTTGTCACAGGGGTTTTCTATGGTTCCGAGGTTGAATGAGGCGGTTTGATCAAGATTTGGTTTGCGTTTTTCTCCTGAGGTATCTCAAGTCTAGGTCCAAATTTACATTAAAGTTACAGTTTTTGTGGAGAATAGGCACCTCATCAGCAAGTTTAGGCACATCTAAATTTAGAGTCCTGAAACAAAAAATGCTTTCACTTAATATATGAAACTGTTCAATCATACAAAGTGTTAGCATGTAATGACAAAATAACTGCTAATAGTGTATAGAAAAAGTAAGCAGTTATGGCTATATATACAGGGAAGAGGGAGTTTCTGCTTACCTTTGTCGGCAAATGCATAGAATGTTGCTCCAATTGTTAAGGGTGAAGTCCTGTTGGACAACAGTGATGAAGGGGTTGTCTCCTCCTTCTCCTGAATGATGACCACAATATCTGGACAATCATTATCTAGGATGTCTCTATCCATACCTTTAGTATTAACAATGATGCGCATGTTTGATAACCGTCTGGCAATGTCTTATTTGCGTCTCCGTTCCTTTTCTTCCATTTCGAGATCTGGAATCTGGACCTCCTTTCCTTTAACTAGTATCGGTTTTAGAAACAACATAGCCATTACATGAGCAGTCACCTTTACATGAGACCGTACAGGCTCATCATGTATAGGTTGAGACAATCGCCATGTGGCTGAAGTTGAAGGAACATGTTTGTGTTTGTAAGGATTCCTACCACTGGAGCTAGCAGAATAACCTAACCCAGCTGTCCCTGTTTGACTGGGAACTTGAATTGGGCACTTAATGCCTGGATGATCTTTGCTCAACCCTTGTCCAGGTTGGTAACCCAATGATATTATCTCTTGAGTTGCCGACATTACCTCGACATAAATTCTGGGTTTGAGAGGTGGAGACCTTATGTGATGATAGCGAGTGTTGCTTACCTCTAGGGCATGGAAGCTGACAGGCTCAACTTCTGAATTAAAGCTGATGAGTGCTATGTCACCTTGTTCAGAACATTTCAGCTCAACACTAACAATGACTAGGCTATTATTAATGATGTATTTGAGTTGCTGGTGAAGGGTGGAAGGGACGGATCCACCCATATGAATCCACGGTCTCCCCAAGAGCAGGTTGTATCATTTAGCTATTTTGAGCACGTAAAAGGATACGCAGAATGTATGTGGACCAATCTCCACAGGTAGTTCAATCTCTTCGACAAAATTTCATCGGGATCCATGGGAGCTGTCGTTTACACTCCTAAATTAACCTCACTTTCACTTTACAAATTTAAACAATTAGCACAGTAGTAAGCAATGATCGATCCCACAGAGAGTGATTTGTTTTATATTTATCCTATGATTTCTAATAAAAAAAGGGATTGTGAATTAATTAATTAAATTAACAAGAATAAACTAATAAGAATAAACAATGAATAAAAAGCTTCAGTTCTTCAGTTCAGTATCACCTTTTTACAATAATAGATTAATCAAGTGTAACATTATTTACCCTTCAATGAAACTAATAGCCCTAGATAATAACAAGCTCTGCTACCCAAAACTCCCCTTAGATTGTCACTCAATGAAACAAGCTCTTCACAAAATTCTAACAATTATATAACCTAGAATAAGCTCTCTAGATTTAATATAATAGCAGCATTAAGAACTAGGGAATTAGACTATTCCAAGCAACAAACACATAAGCTCAGATTGTTTAACTTGTCTTCTGATAATCATAGCAATACTCAAAAGCTTGTCCACAATCATGTATTACTAATTACTACTTGTGATTAGAAACAATATCAATTACACGTAATATTATTCCTTGATCTAGCATATGATATTCGTTAACCAACTCAATCCTGCAGAAATCAAATCAGTTAAGCCAAATAGCATTCAGAAATTAAATCAGATTATCAAGAATGAATTTCATGTGAGAAGGAATAAATAATGAATACTCAATTAATCATTAATTATAAATAAGGTTCAACATCCCTTAGAACTGAATAAAAAAAACTTAGCTCATATCTTCAATCCTCCAATGTTGTAGATGAGAGAATGTAGTAGATGATTGAATGTATAAAACCCTTACTAACATCCTCTATTTATAGTGCTAGATAAAGTCCTAAATCCTATAGGATGTAGAAATCCAAATCCTAAAAGGAATTACAAATTATAACTAGTTTCCATAAAGAAATAGAATCCAATTTGGAAATAAATCTTAGTCTAAAGGAAATCCTAAAGCTAATAGAAATATCAATCCAATTCCATGTAGAAGTCTGCCAAAATCTGCTTTTAGAAACTTTCCAAAAATCAAAGATTTTCCAATTTTTCTTCTCAAAATTCGCTGGGGCGAATTTTCATTTCCTGCTGCGACATCCTTTGGTAAAACAAGCATAACCTTTGATCTGGGAAAAGTTACGGGATCTGCTACCTATCAAAACGAAGATATCGACGAGATCTACAACTTTCATTTTTACGCTTTGATAGATTCGGGCTGAATCAAGGTCGAAATCAGGCTCCAAGTGACTGCTATGCAAATTGCAACTTCGAAACTTTGAGGTTCAACTTTCGTCTAGTAAAAAGATCATAACTTTTTCATATAAACTCTGATTGGGACGATTCAAGATGTTTCAAAAAGCTAGGAAAGAGCTCTACAATAAAATCCAAGTCACAAGCCAAGACCATGCATCCAACTTAATGCTAAAAACCCTACAATTTTCCCTTTTTCCTTATTTCAGCTCCAATTCTTCCTGAAATCATTAAACACCTTAATAAGCTCATATACACATGAAACATGCAATTAAACTAAATATAAAGGAATCAAAATAAATGAATAATATACACTCATCAAATTCCCCGACACTTAGCCTTTACACGTCCTCGTGTAAAACAAAAGTTTGATTTTCAGAAAAATTCTATTCAACCTTTATGTCAAAAGATTTCAAGGTACAAATCATGATTATCAACAATAAATTTGCAAAAATCTAATCAACGCCTTATCAATCAACTCACAATTACCAACCTTACCATTACACCAATGAAGTTCATTAAATCAAACTATAACCACATAAGTAACTTTCCCAAAATCATCATACTTACTTAACTTAGTTACTATGGAGCAAAAATTGTGCACACTGACTCACAACCAAGAACAAATTTTTCTTGCTTTTTAAGTTTTTTCATAGAACCTTCTTTTTAGCACAGATGAAAGTATTTTCATGCTTCTTTTTTTTCGTATATTTTCTTTTCTTTTCTTGACATGTGCAATGTTTCATTTTCTTAGGCTTTTCAGAGTTACCACTTAGCGAACTTTCCACCAACGACTCCCAAACTAGATGATCTTAGGGCGCTAGGTGTAGAGACACCCCTAAGGCTTACTTATTCAAGTAACAAAGGCCACAAAAGTTGACTAGTTAAGCTACTTTTATCCATCGCACTTTTCAGCGTGAATACCGATGCTTCCCGAGGCTTAGATACCCAGTTATTTCGCACAATGGACATTGAAGCAGATTTTCAATTTTCTTTTTTTTTTTCTTTTTTTTCTTTTTTTTCATTCATCATTATTTCACATGGTTCTGCAACAACATAAGCAAGTTAAACAGTTCTAAGTCATGAAATTAGTGCACATAGACAACTCCACAAATAACTTAGCCAAATAAACATGTTTCTCATATTCAAGTACTCATGTATCACAAATTCAATTTAAATCAATTACTATGGATCGTGGCTTAGTTTTCATCATTCATTAACCAACTAAGCATTAAATAGATTTTGAAATGTAGCATTAATTTTCAATCTTTGACTTTAATCTTTTTAACACATAGCCAGATAGAATCATGAAATCAAAATTTTCAAAAGCATTAATTTTTTTTAAATTCCCCATCAAAATCGGATCAATATTCCTAAATAAAATAAAAACCTAAATCTTCCCCCCACACTCAAACCTTACATTGTCCCCAATGTAAGAAAATCATGTAAAGAAGAAAATACTACTAGCTAACATGCAATAAAAAAAATTAAAAAGTAAAGGGATAGAAAAATCAAATCTGGAATCTTGGGTTGCCTCCCAAGCAGCTGCCCTTGTTTATTGTCATTGGCTTGACATCATCCTTCTCATCCTATGTAATTGGACTTGTGTACTTCAAGTGGACTGGTAACAATTTCAATTCTTCATTAGGAGCATCTTTTAGATCCTGATTTTGCTCCATTCCAGCCCTTAAATCCTTCTTATATACTTGCTCAAGAGATTCCTGCACTGTAGAGTCAACAACATCAATAGAATTAACATTACCAAGATACCTCTTAACTTTATATATGCCGAACTGGACATGTGCGTCGTCCAATTCCACGTGTAAGGTCCCATGGTGTTTATCATCGTGTGTTGTTGCTGGTACAAGGAAAGTATCATCATCTATGTCCTCATTATAGAAATCTGCAGGAATTATTAATTCTTCCATCTCTACCTCTTGTTCATCATTTTCAGACTTTGAATACCCGATTTCTTCAAATTTAGCAGTAGTCTCGAGCACATCCAAATGGTTTCCACTAGTGAACTCCTTCTCATCTTTAAGTTTTTGTTCCCTATTCGCCATTTCTTCAAGGAATTTTTCATTAGACTTTGTATACCACGTTGAATTTTTTCCAACTTTCCAATTCCTTGTTAGAACTTCGGGAAAAGGTAGTTTCGGTTTATAAGCAGAAAGAGGTGGAAATTTGTGCTTGAGTACATCACTCTTTACCTTTCACTATTATCCGGACTTACTTTGTATTGACTTTTCTTCTTCACGATCCTCCTCGCACCACATCTCAATGTTATGGAACTTACATTTTCAACAGTGTGAGAAAGTGACCTTCCTACCGTGGTTGCAAGTTGACCAACTTGGCCCCTCAGATCTTGAACAGAAGTTCTTGTCTCCTGCTGGAATTGTTGTGTCTGACACATGAACTATTGTGTTTGGTTCATGAATGCCTTGAACATATCCTCCATAAATATCCCAGAATTGACAAGTACTTCTTGGTTTTTTGTGTGGTACTGAGGTTGAGCTTGCTGAATAACTTGTGTATTCCTTGCAGCCATTTGTCGAACCAATGTAGTTAAATCGTAAATCACTTTGCTCTAAGTCTCTCGTGCTTACCCCATTTACCCTTTGTAGTGTGTGATCCATCTTTGTTCCATCTTTAACGTGAGTTAGTTTGCCATGTTTGCAATTAAGCTCATTAAAAACCACGAGTCTTGTCTACCAGTGCTCCTCCACTTGCTGCATCAATCATGCTTCTTTCCATTGGTAGCAACCCCTCATAGAAGTACTGGATCAAGTAATGTTCATCAATTCCATGAGGTGGACAGTTGGAACACAACTTCTTGAACCTTTCCCAATACTCATAGAGATTCTCTCCATTGAACTGTCTGATTCCACATATCTCCTTTCTTATATCGGTAACTCTTGATGCAGGAAAATACCTCTCCAAGAATAACCTTTGCATATCAGTCCATGATTGTATTGATCCAGAAGATAGATAGTATAACCAGTCTTTAGCCAAATATGCTAATGAGAATGGAAAAAGTCTAAGCTTGATCTGCTCCTCTGCCACTCCTTGTGCTTTCAACGTGGAACACACCACATAGAACTCCTTTAGATGCTTATATGGATTTTCACTTATAAGACCACGAAAAGTAGGCAAAAGATGAATTAGTCTAGAGTTAAGTTCAAAAGCAACATCTAAAGTAGGATACTCAATACAAAATGATGATTTATCAAGATCGAGAGTATGCAGTTCTTTTAAAGTCCTATTTTTGTTTGGCACCACCATCTTTTTCTCTTCAAGTGATGGAACAAGAGTTTCTTCTATATCTGCAGTTTTCTCTATCTCTTGAACAAAATTTAAGTCAATAGAGTGAGAGGATTAAGTTATAAAATAAAAACAAAAACAAAATAATAAATAATAAAAATAAACGAAAATAAAGAATAAACAAAACAAATAACACTCACCAAGAATCTACGCTCAAAATTTGGGGAGTCATCGTTTACACTCCTAAATTAACCTCACTTTCACTTTACAAATTTAAACAATTAGCACGGTAGTAAGCAAGGATCGATCCCACAAAGAGTGATTTGTTTTATATTTATCCTATGATTTCTAATAAAAAAAAGGATTGTGAATTAATTAATTAAATTAACAAGAATAAACTAATAAGAATAAACAATGAATAAAAAGCTTCAGTTCTTTAGTTCAGTATGACCTTTTTACAATAATAGATTAATCAAGTGTAACATTATTTACCAATCCTAAAAGAAATTACAAATCATAACTAGTTTCCATAAAGAAATAGAATCCAATTTGGAAATAAATCTTAGTCTAAAGGAAATCCTAAATCTAATAGAAATATCAATCCAATTCCATGTAGAAGTCTCGCAAAAATCGCTTTTTAGAAACTTTCCAAAATCAAAGATTTTCCAATTTTTTTCTGCTCAAAATTCGTCAAGGAATTTTCATTTCTCTACTTCTGACGTCCTTTAGTAAAACAAGCATAACCTTTGATCTGGGAGGAGTTATGGGACCTGCTACCTATCAAAACGAAGATATCGACGAGGTCTACAACTTTCATTCTTTACGCTTTGATAGATTCAGGCTGGATCAAGGTTGAAATCAGGCTCCAAGTGACTTCTATGCAAATTGCAACTTCGAAACTTTGAGGTTCAACTTTTGTCTGGTAAAAAGATCATAACTTTTTCATATAAACTCTGATTGGGACGATTCAAGATGTTTCGGAAAGCTAGGAAAGAGATCTACAATAAAATCTAAGTCACAAGCCAAGACCATGCATCCAACTTAATGCTAAAAACCCTGCAATTTTCCCGTTTTTTTTATTTCAGCTCCAATTCTTCCTGAAATCATTAAACACCTTAATAAGCTCATATACACATGAAACATGCAATTAAACTAAATATAAAGGAATCAAAATAATGAATAATATACACTCATCAATCCATCAAAAGCTTTGATAACCGTATTGCTGCTTCTGATCCTATTGAGATTTATGTTCATCTTCTCCAAGGTGGTAGTAAGGGTAGATGTTTAAATATGATCCTCCATCTATCAAAACTCCTCCCACCATATATCCGAAGGACAGAACCACTATGTGCAACGGTTTGTAATGACTAGTCCCTTTGGGAGGTATGTCATCATCAGTGAAAGATATCACATTGTTGTTAAAAATGTGATCAACTAGATGCTGGAACTTTTTAACATCCACTAATTTCGGTAAGTGGGCTTCTTCTAAAACCCTTACCAAGACCTTCATGTGATCTTCGGACGAGAAAACCAAGTCCAGTATGAAAATCTATTGTGGAGCTTCTTTCAAGCTTAAAACCACCTTGCCTTCATTATTGCCCATAGTACGGAGGAATTATTCAATTTTCTCCATGGGAATTATCCCCTTTGATCTAATGGTAGGCTTCATCACCTGGTGGGGAAGATATAATGGATTCTCCTTCAACACTGCAACAGTTATATTGGATGTGGATCCTTCAGCCTCTCCATAATTCCATGGCACTTTTTGTAGGCTGACAACAGGATATTATGGCCTAGATGGCAATATAATTAGCTTTAGTACAATCACTTTCAAAGGATTATCAACACCTTTGAGTTGAATTGATTGTATCGTGAGTGGTATGGCAGCTAAATCATCCTCAGCGGATATAACTGCTACGACTTCCCTCCATTTTATAGGAAATGTGTCCCCATTCTCGAGTAATACAGTGTCATTATCTTCTAACTGTAGGACACCGCTATCAATGAGGTTCTGAATAAGATGGCGGAGTGCCCCGCATTCTTCAGTGGTGTGTCCGCGAGAATGGGAGTGGTATTAAAATACTCCATTAGAATTGAACCATCTTGAACAAGGATTGATTGGAGGTAATAGAGTTGTTATTCTTCCTTCATTGATCAGCATCTGAGATATCTCTTCCATCAATTGGCCCATTTAGGTAAATTCCCTTTTGTTGGAAAAATCCCGACAGGCTTTGGCGTTTGCTCTTTTTGCAATTTTATCCTCCATTGTTTCACTTTCTGGAGTCAATGGTGGAGTATTCATAACAAGAAGAAGGAGACTAGCATGCTCTTGGCTGACTAATTGGCGTGTGACTTGGTGTTAATGGATCAACAGTTCTGCCAATTGGTTGACTTGCTCATAAAGAGCCTTCATTTTTTATTCCATTATAAACTGGAATTGTGCACAATCCCATTTATCAGCACTGCCCTTGCTGGTTTGGGAGTATTTACCACCGTAACTGGAACTCTGTCCATTGCTCCAATTAATCAAGTTGACCTCTTCTTCTTTGTGTTAAAGAAGAGGGTTTTCTTGAACGTGAGGTTGGTAGGGTTTAGTTACCATGATCTCACCATTATCAATCAAATTCTAGATCTTAAGTTTTAAGGCCCAGCAATCCTGAGTATTGTGACACCCCCAAATCCAGATACTCCATTCCCACAGGATTTGGTGTTCACTATCCAAAACATTACATCTAACTACCTATAATCAAATGATAAAGACGTAATTTAAATAACTTAAACAATCATCTTTCCTATTAAAGGGCTACATCATAATCTCAAAATAAATCCCAGGTAATCTAACCTTAAAATTATTACATACGTTTGCGGAATACATCACATATTAAAACAAGTCTTTAACATAATTCATTAAAATAAAATTCGCATAATTCTTCAGCACTTGGACAATTTGCCCTTTCCTTTGCTAGTAGATGGCTCATCAACTTTCTCCACTTTAGCTGCAGTGTTAATTTCAAGAGTGAGCAAATAATTGCTCACTGAAATAGGAAGTAGAATGATAATAACATGAGAGTGAACAACAAATACTGAACAATAATGAACTTGCTCTACGAATCAAATATAGAAAACAGGTTCAAAATCAATATCTGAGGGTCTTAAGACCACGTACTATGTCTCTGGTATAAAGGTATTATTACCTCAACCTTAACAGTCTTTTAGACTATACAGACCCTTCTTAACTTATTTAGGGGGATCAGCCCTTTGTACCATGTATTGTGCACAAACATCTAAATGTTACACATACAAAATCCCCTATGTTAGGGTTGTTCGTCTCAGCTTGAATTTAGAATTTCCGCACTAAAGAAAGTTTAGCTCGGAACTAACTTATTAGTGTTTCTAGAATTTTAGAACACTATTCCATAATAGACTAGTTCAATCAATAAGGGTTTAATATAATCAGTATAGAATTGAACAAGATTATCAATATCAAAGATCGAATAAGAACAATATGCAATTGAACAAACATGATATACATGCAAAGTGCTATATCCAAAGGAGTTAGAAAAATCATCTATTAATCAACGAATTAGAACAATATATGCTTCGAATGATAATAAGGAAAGTAAAAATCGCTTGATGTAACGAACTAGGTTACAAGAGCTTGCACAAACATACTCAAGATAGCTAGGCTTGCTCAACTTTACAAGAATTTAGGAACTTGTACAATAACGATTTAGGAATGGAACATGCGTTCAATATGAAAAGAATAAAGTTAGAAACCTTGCTCAATGTAAAGAGTTAAGGTTTAGGAACTTGCCTTGTTTGTAAGCTACACAAGTGTAAAATAATCTCCAATTATCCTACACATATCATTACAATCGCAACAACAATTAGTTGTATGAACATTAACACTATGGGTATTAAACCATCATTTAGGTCATAACCCTAACCTAGCATCTTACCATTTAGGTTAACATACTTAACGAATCTGAAATCGCATTACGAGCCAACATAACTTACTCGTTGACTTCTAACTTTTGAAAATATCACTTTTAGTTTCATTATATAACTCAATTAACAATCACCTAAAACTCTTTTACACTTTGAATTACAACACCTTCCAATCCGTTATTGTAGTCCACTTTATGTTTTAATATCCTTAGCATGCATGCTAAACTAACCCAAGTCCGTTACGCATGACACCGCAATCAAGCGATTTTTCATCGTCGTGGATCGGATACCGGCTCGACCATGCCAAGAATACATCGGGTTATCGCTATACCACAACTTAAATGCTTCGCACACCAAGACGACAATCTGTCTTGGTGCGATGATGCTTCGCCTTCGCTTTTTTTGAAACTCAAATCGACTCTACTTTGGCCAAAAATCCCAATTCTACAGAAAATCACCCAACTTCAACATCTAAAACTTTGTAATATTATACTTAAGCATGTTATTCATCATTATAACTACACAACAATCATATATACACAAATTTGAAGAATTAAAACCATAGTTTTTCCAAATTTCTTCATTTTTTACACTTTTAACGAATTTGATCGCCACGAATTCGTTTTCTAACAAATTGACATAATTTAAACTATGTTGTTTTCATTTCTTAACCTATTATCACAATCCAACTTCAATTCTCAGATTACAACAGATATAAGGCATGAAATTTGATACTTTCTAAAGCCATTTTTCAAATATGAAGACTGTTAATTATTTTTCCTTCCTACAACCCAATTTTAACAAATTTGACACACAAGTATCCACAATATATGATGATTATCAGTTTATAAACCATATATACATGTATATTTCAACACAACATGTCTTAGCAATTTACAGAGAATGAACATGGAAACTCAAACATAAACCTTAGAAGTAGAATATACCTTGATTTAGCAAACCATAGTTGTATGCTAGCAAGAAATGGTGATTCACTCTCAAAACCACTGTGATCTTTCTTCTCTAAAATATCTGTGTTTTCCTCTTTGCAATTCTATGTAATCTAGCCTTAGGAAAAAATATCACGCATAATATACTCTGACTCCCTTTTCCCCACATATGTCAGGTTAAAAAACAAAAAGGCTCAAATCAGTTAAAATAAACCAAAAGCCATAAGGCTACGTTTGGTTACACACTAATTCCCATACTAGATTATTTAAATAAGATTTATATTATATAGTTACTACTTGTCACACATGTAACCATTAAATATCTTATAATTTATAATTATATTCTTATTATAATTATGCTTATAATAAATAATTAAATAATTATATACCTAATTTAATTAATAAATTAGAAACGCTCACTTTGCTTAATTTATTCATTTCCTTTAAATTAAATATTTCATTTAATTTAATTATCTTCTTAAATATTAAACAATTGATTTAATTTAATTATTTTCTTAAATTAAATCCTTCAAATAAAATTATCATTATTCAATTCAATTAATTAATTTAGTTACTAAATTAATTCATCACAATCCATCAATTATTTATTTTCTCAATAAATAAATTATTTAAAAAATTTATTTAATTTCATAAATATTTAAATTAAATTACAAATTTCTCGATTGTTACATTCTTCCCTCCTTAAAAGGATTCTGTCCCCAGAATCACAACTCGAAAAATTTATTCGTTACATTCTTCCCTCCTTAACAAGATTTTGTCCCCTGAATCGCTATACAAAATCAAGCAAACAACTGAGGATAATTCTTCATCATAACGTTTTCAAGTTCCCACGTAGCTTCTTCAGCATTGTGGTTCCTCCAAATTACCTTAACAGAAGGTATGACCTTATTCCTCACTACTTGCTCTTTTCTGTCAATAATTTGAATAGGGACTTCATTATATGACAAATCTTTCTCAAACTGTAAGGGCTCATATTCTATAACATGCTTATAATCAGGCTTATATGGCCTCAATACTGATACATGGAAAACATTATGAATATGTTCCACCTCTGGAGATAAAGCTACCTCGTACGCTACTTCACCAACTCGTCGAAGCACTTCGAAAGGTCCTATAAATCTAGGGCTCAATTTTCCCTTCTTGCCAAATCAAATTTTCCCCTTCTAGAGAGACACTTTCAAGAAAACATAACTACCGACATCGAATTCTCTATTTCGTCAATGATGATCGACATATTTCTTCTGTCTATCCTGTGCAGCTATTAATCTTGCTCGAATAATCTTGATGATCTCGATAATCTGTTGTACCAATTCTGGACCCAATAACTGACGTTCACCTACCTCGTCCCAACATAACAGAGTTCTGCACTTCCTGCCATATAACGCTTTGTAAGGTGGCATGCCAATACTCGTGTGATAACTATTATTATAAGCAAATTCCCCCAATGGTAGATGGTCATCCCAATTTCCCTTGAAATCCATGATACGTGCTCTGAGCATATCTTCTAGTGTTTGGATGGTTCTCTCATTCCGTCCGTCGGTTTGAGGATGGTACGCTGTGCTCATTCTCAGCTGTGTCCCCAAGCACTCTTGTAGTCATTTCCAGAAATTAGATGTGAAACGTAGATCTCTATCTGATACAATGGACACAGGTACACTGTGTCTTGAAACAATTTGCTTCACGTACAGCTTTGCTAATCGATCTAGTGTAAATCGAAGCTTAATTAGGAAAAGGTGTGTTAACTTTATCAATCGAACGACAATCACCTAGACGGCATCGTAACCTTGTTGGGTTGTTGGAAGACCTACCACAAAATCCATTGTGATGTGCTCCCACTTCCATTTTGGTATCTCCAACGGTTGTAATAATCCGCTTGGCCTTTGATGTTCAACTTTGACTTTCTGACATGTAAAACATTTTGCCACGCATTCAGCCACGTCCTTCTTCATATTCGGCCACCAAAAATGATGTTTAAGATCCTAGAATATCTTTGTACTCCCAAGGTGAATCAAATATCTTGCATTGTGAGCTTCACTCAAAATTTCCTCTTTAACTTCTGGTACTTGCGGAACCCAAATTCTCCCTTCGAATCGAAGTAATCCTTCCGAATCAATTTTGAATTTGTTTTCCTCACCTTCATATATTCTTTGTTTTATCTTTTCGCAGTCTTCATCATAAAGTTACGCATTTTTCACCTTATCTACCAACGTTGAACTATTTCCCATCTGGAATAACTTTTCATCGAATTTTGTCGGATATTTAATTTCCAACTCTATCTTAGCCATTTTTGACACTAGTTTCTCTTGAGCATTTAACAACATTAACTTCTCTCGTCCCTTCCTACTTAAGGCATCAGCAACAACATTCGCTTTTCCGGGATGAAAGAAAATTTCGCAATCATAATCTTTGATCAGTTCCAACCATCTTCTTTGTCGCATGTTCAAGTCTTTTTGTGTAAAGATATATTTCAGACTTTTATGGTCGGTATATATCTCACACCTCTCTCCATAAATATAATGTCTCCAAATTTTCAGGACAAACACCACCGCTGCCAACTCTAAGTCATGAGTCGGATACCCCTTCTCGTAATCTTTCAACTGACATGATGCATACGCAATAACTCAGCCGTTTTGCGTAAGCACACAGCCTAGTCCTTTATGCGATGCTTCACTATACACCACAAAATTTCCTGTGTCATCAGGCAATGACAACACAGGTGCTGAACTCAACCTCTTATTTAACTCTCAAAAACTTTCCTCACACTTCTCTGTCCAAACAAACTTAACCGCCTTCCTAGTTAAATTCGTCAACGGAGTCGCGATATTGGAAAAGTCCTGAATAAAACGCCGGTAGTAACCTGCCAATCCTAAGAAACTCCTTACTTCTGACGGTGTCTTCGGCTGATCCCAGTTTATTACAGCTTCCACTTTTGATGGATCTACCGAAATTCCGTCCTTATCAATAACGTGTCCAAGAAACTGTACACGTTCCAACCAAAATTCACATTTTGAGAACTTAGCATACAACTTCTCTTTTCTCAATGTCTCCAACGTCAATCTCAAGTGTTCCACATGCTCCTCTTTGGTTTTGGAATATACCAATATATCATCAATAAACACCATCACAAATTTGTCTAAAAATGGTTTAAACACCATGTTCATCAAATCCATAAACATTTCAGGTGCGTTGGCTAAACCAAAAAACATAACCAGAAACTCGTAATGACCATATCGAGTTCTGGATGTTGTTTTTGGTACATCCTCCGGTCTCACCTTCAACTGATGATAACCACTTCTCAAGTCTATCTTCGAGAAATATCTCGCTCCCTTCAACTGATCGAATAGATCATCGATTCTATTCAATGGATACTTATTTTTAATCGTTACTTTATTCAATTCTCTATAATCCATGCACAGCCGCATCGATCCGTCTTTTTTCTTAACAAACAATACCGGTGCTCCCCATGGCGACACACTCAGCTGAATATACTTCTTGTTAAGTAATTCTTGCAATTGAACCATCAACTCTTTCATCTCTACCAGGGCCATTCTGTATGGTGCCTTAGATATTGGGGTCGTTCCTGGTAGTAAATCAATCACAAACTCGATTTATCTATCCGGCGAAAGACCCGGCAAATCGTCTGGAAATATATTAGCAAAATCTCTTATAATCGGTATCTCTTCTAGCTTCGCACTTTTCTTCTGCGTATCGACTATGTAGACTAAGTATCCTACACATCCTTATCTCAATAACTTCTTGGCTTGCATCACCGTCAGACAACTTGCTTTTCGAGGTGACTTGCTGCCAAAGAACACAACCTTTGACGGAGTCATAAGGTTAACACACTTCCTTTGGCAATCAATTACTACTCCATAATTGAATAACCAATCCATTCCCAGTATAACATCGAATTCACCAAGTCTAATTAGTATCAAATTTACCATCATCTCGTGACCTTTTATAACCACTCTATAATTCCTATATATGAATTTAACAAGAATCACTTCTCTATTCGCAATCTCTATACTTAAGGGAAATTCTAATTCTTCTTGAGGCAAATCTAAGTTCTGAGCAAATTCATCGAATATAAATGAACAAGTAGCACCCGAATCAAATAGTACATAAGCATTAATACTATTAATCTGAATGATTCCTGACACCACATCCTTAGATCAGACAAAGATCCTGCATTCGGCCATATTAAAAGTCCTTGCAGAGGGAGTCATTTGACCGAAATTTGGTCCAAATGATAGTTAATGTGCCACCACCGTTGTTGTTTCCTTTTCCGCCACTTGCACTTACTGTTGGCTTCTTAGGGCAATCACGAGCCATGTGATCTTTTGAACTGCAGGTAAAGCATGCTCCTTTCTTCGGACTAAAACAGTTCGGTGCAATGTGTCCCTCCTGACCACAGTTGAAACACACTCGCTTTCCTTTCAAACACACTCCAGTATGGTTCTTCCCGCACGTCGCACAAGCTTCAAACTTTTTCTTCTGCTGATTTCCTTGATGTCCTCCCGCAGTCGAATTCTCGCTCCATTTCCTCTTCTGTTTATTACTTCCAACGTTACTTCCACCAGCCTTATTTTTATTCTCATTTTTCCTCTTCTTCTGTTCTTGGTTATACTTGGTCAAGGCATCGCTTCCACCTTCCGTGATAATTGCCTTCTCCAGTACAGTCACAAACATGTTCAGCTGGAACATTGAAACCTTGTTGTAAAGCCAGGGCTTCAATCCTTGTTCAAACCTTATCGCTTTATGCTCGTCGGTATTAAATTGATAAGTGGCAAACCTTGCTAACTCGTTAAATTTCGCAGCATATTCTGGCACCGTCATTGTTCCTTGCTTCAACTCAAGAAATTGCACTTCCAGCTGATTCCGAGAACTCACTGGAAAGTACATTTCGAAAAACATTTCCTTAAATCTATCCCACTCTATCACTCCTTGTCCCCCACGAACCTTATTTGTTTGCCACTAGTAGCTAGCTTCAGACTTCAGCATGAACGTTGTGAACGCGGTCTTCTGATCCTCGTTTACTCTAGCAACATCGAACACTTTCTCCATTTCCATGATTCAGGTTTGGGCTTCCACTGGATTCATAGACCCTTAAAACTCTGGTGGTCCAACCGCTTTGAATTCATTGAAGGTCGTGACTTGAGCTTGCGGTTGACTCGCAAGTGCACCCTTCAACAAAGATTCCAACTGCTTAACCGGATTAACGTTGGCCTCGTTATTATTATTAGTAGACCCCTCATGAGGTGCTTGCTGATGTGGTTGTCTTCTTCTAGGAGGCATCTTCTGTTAAGATATACGATTAATTAGTTCATTACTCAACTTCTTGGGTATTTGAAGTTTAACTTAAGCATTCTAAGATTAAAGCTTTAACACATAATGTTTCAAATAAACTCCTATATTTTATTCATTCATAATGTTTTAAAACGTGCTAAAGATAGCATAACCACTATTAACATTCACTTTCCTGAACTAGACAAGTTTCAGGATTACATACTCATACTATCCCTTTATCCATCTCAAAATAAGGGATTCACAGTTTATTTATTCACATAATTAACCACATATTATTATCACTCTTATTCTTTTTAGGCATATTAAGACATCGTAAGGCTTCTCGACGTTCCTCCTCCATAATACGATACGTTGTTCTACGATCCATCACGAACCACGGCGAGTCTTCAAACTGAGGTGGTTAATAATAGACTCGATCCTGGTCCCTATCAATCGCAGAATTAAAAGCATAATCCATCTCCTTCATCTTGGCTTTCTTCACTTGGACCTTAGCCTCAGCACGGTCTGCACGTTGAGTCACCTTCATCCAAGCATCCTCTACTCTTGCAAGCTTAGCTGACTCCTCTTTGAAATCATCTTTTAATTTCTCCATGTCAGTCTTCATCTTTTCGTTTACTACCAACAGGTCTTAATGCTGACCCTTGGTATGAACTAGATCCCACTCCGTATTTCCAAGTTTTGAGTCGACTTCCTGAATCTCCGCATCCTTTTCCTCTACCGCAGCATGATGTATCTCAGCCAACTCCTTCAGCTCCTCTACTTTGTCATGTAACTCTATGTTACGGTCGTACAGAGCGTCATACATCTCCGTTGATATGGAGTTTGGTGGAAACTACTTAGGATCCTCTTCCTCATCCTCCTCCTCTATCTCCTCAGAACTATCCTCCTCGAGATCAGTCACAGGCTCATCCTCCTGGATCAACTGCTCTCGTACTACCTGAATATCCCGGGGTTCGTCGTCTCTAGGTACCCGAGGTATCACCTCTCTAGCTTAACTAGATCCTCCTTCGTTAGACATCCTGACAACAAAATATTTTAAGTTTTAATTAACATTTTTCGATACTCGCGAGCACATAAGTTATTAACACAGAACACATAATGTCTTTTATTATTTAACGTCAATGGATACCTTAATCCATTTCTTAAAACTAGATAAGAGTTGAACACCTCTATGTTTTCTGTTTTCTTAAAGGTTACTTCCTAAGGTTTCCCCACCTAAGGTTCATAACCTAAGGCTCTGATACCAACATGTGGCACCCCCAAATCCGGATACTCCATTCCCACAGGATTTGGTGTTCACTATCCAAAACATTACATCTAACTACCCATAATTAAAGGATAAAGACGTGATTTAAATAACTTAAACAATCATCTTTCCCATTAAAGGGTTACATCATAATCTCAAAATAAATCCCAGGTAATCTAACCTTAAAATTATTACATACGTTTGTGGAATACATCACATATTAAAACAAGTCTTTAACATAATTCATTAAAATAAAATTCTCATAAGTCTTCAGTACTTGGACAGTTTGCCCTTTCCTTTGCTAGTAGATGGCTCATCAACTTTCTCCACTTTAGCTGTAGTGTTAATTACAAGAGTGAGCAAAGAATTGCTCACTGATATATAGGAAGTAGCAATGATAACAACATGAGAGTGAACAACGAATGTTGAACAATAATGAACTTTATCTATGAATCAAATATAGAAAATAGGTTGGAAATCAATATCTGAGGGTCATAAGACCACGAACTATGTCTCAGATATATAGGTATTATTACCTCAACCTTAACAGTCTTTTAGACTATATAGACCCTTCTTAACGTACTTAGGGGGATCAGCCCTTTGTACCATGTATTGTGCACAAACATCTAAACATTACACGTACAAAATCCCCTATGTTAGGGTTGTTCGTCTCAGCTTGAATTTAGAATTTCCACACTAAAGAAAGTTTAGCTCGGAACTAACTTATTAGTGTTTCTAGAATTTTAGAACACTATTCCATAATAGACTAGTTCAATCAATAAGGGTTTAATATAATCAGTATAGAATTGAACAAGATTATCAAGATCAAAGATCGAATAACAACAATATACAATTGAACAAACATAATACACATGCAAAGTGCTATATCCAAAGGAGTTAGAAAAATCTTCTATAAATCAACGAATTAGAACAACATATGCTTCCAATGATAATAAGGAAAGTAAAACTCGCTAGATGTAACGAATTAGGTTACAAGAGCTTGCACAAACATACTCAAGATAACTAGGCGTGCTCAACTTTACAAGAATTTTAAGAACTTGTACAATAACGATTTAGGAATGGGAACATGCTTTCAATATGAAAAGAATGAAGTTAGAAAGCTTGCTCAATGTAAAGAGTTAAGGTTTAGGAACTTGCCTTGTTTGTAAGCATTGTTTGTAAGCAACACAAGTGTAAAATAATCTCCAATTACCCTACACATATCATTACAATCGCAAAAACAATTAGTTGTATGAACATTAACACTATGGGTATTAAACCATCATTTAGGTCATAACCCTAACCTAGCACCTAACCATTTAGGTTAACATACTTAACGAATCTAAAATCGCATTACGAGCCAACATAACTTACTCATTCACTTCTAACTTTTGAAAACATCACTTTTAGTTTCATTATATAACTCAATTAACAATCACCTAAAACTCTTTTACACTTTGAATTACAACACCTTACAATCTGTTATTGTAGTCCACTTTATGTTTTAATATCCTTAGCATGCATGCTAAACTAACCCAAGTCCGTTGCGCATAACCTGCAATCAAGCAGACTTCACTTGTCTGTCATTTGGCACTCTTGTGCGGCCACGCCGCCATGATGCCGATAATACACTGATTATCATGAACTCACAAGGATCTGTAAAATTTGGCGCCTAAATCTTTGTCTTGTGCCATGACAACCGCTCGTTAGATCATGCGCCCGCGCGATGCCTCAATTCCAGTTTTTGCAGAAACTCGAAATCAGACTCTACTTTGGCCAAAAATCCCAATTCTACAAAAAATCACCCAACTTTAACATCTAAAACTTTGTAATATTATAGTTAAGCATGTTATTCATCATTTTAAGTACACAACCATCATATATACACAAATTTGAAGAATTAAAACCATAGTTTTTCAAAACTTCTTCATTTTTTACACTTTTAACGAATTTGATTGCCACGAATTCGTTTTCTAACCAATTGACATAATTTAAACTACGTTGTTTTCGTTTCTTAACCTATTATCACAATCCAACTTCAATTCTCAGATTACAACAGATATAAGGCATGAAATTTGATACTTTCTAAAGCCATTTTTCAAATATGAACACTGTTAATTATTTTTCCTTCCTACAACCCAATTTTAACAAATATAACACACAAGTATCCACCATATATGATGGTTATCAGTTTATAAACCATATATACATGATTATTTAAATAAGATTTATATTATATAGTTACTACTTGTCACACATGTAACCATTAAATATCTTATAATTTATAAATATAATAATTATATTCTTATTATAATTATGCTTATAATAAATAATTAAATAATTATATATCTAATTTAATTAATAAATTAGAAGCATCACTTTGTTTAATTTATTCATTTCCTTTAAATTAAAAAATTTATTTAATTTAATTATCTTCTTAAATATTGAATAATTGATTTAATTAAATTATTTTCTTAAATATTAAACAATTGTTTTAATTTAATTATTTTCTTAAATTAAATCCTTCAAATAAAATTATCATCATTCAATTCAATTAATTAATTTAGTTACTAAATTAATTCATCACAATCCATCAATTATTTATTTTTTCAATAATTAAATTTTTTAAAATATTTATTTAATTCCATAAATATTTAATTTAAATTACAAATTTCTCGATCGTTACATCCTTCCCTCCTTAAAAGGATCCTGTCCCCAGAATCACAACTTGAAAAATTTATTCGTTACAAGTATCATGGCTTGGAGCTCTAGCATGATAAGCATACTTTCTATTGGCATTGAAACCCTTCCCATTCGGGTTGCCTGGTGGAAGAAGATGGGTAATTTTCTTCTGAGTTGTCAGAAGATTAAGAACATTCTCGAGCGAGTCCCCTAAGGGTGTGAACACTCGAGTGCATCTGACTTCTCCACTTTTTGGTAATGGAGGGTTTGAGGATTGTGCTTTAAAAGGGGAGTAGTTTCTCCTCTGGATAGGCATGTTCTGACTACCTTTTTGTCCTTGTAGTATAAAGGAAACATCCTCCTCTTTCTTCTTATGGACCCTCGTGGGGTTGTTTCCAAAACTTCCAGACTGGATGTGCTCATCAACAGCTTTAAGAGTTGCAAGGTCTTAAATCTTCCCAGACTTTAATCCCATCTCAGCCATTTCTCCATGTTTGATCATTTCAGAGAATGGCTTGCCTAGGCCAGCTAAGACTCTCTCATAGAAGGGAGCTTCTTGTATGTCTATAAATGTCACCACCATTTCAGACTCATTCATAGAGGGAATAACTTGAGCAGCAAGGCACCTCCACCTTTGAGCATACTCTCTGAAAGACTCATTGGCTTGTTTCTTGACCTTGGTAATTTGGAACTGGTTAGGAGCCATCTGAGATTGGAAACTATACTGACTGAGGAAGGCATGAGCTAGCTCTTCCCAGCTATGAAACTTGGAATTGTCAAATCTGGTATACAACGTTCAGGCTTCTCCAGTAAGACTTTTCTGGAACAGTTGCATTCTGAGCTTCTCATCCTTGGCATAAAATCCGAGTTCTCCAATGAATACCTTCAAATGTGTGTAAGGATCTCCCAACCCATCATACTTTTCAAAGTCAGGAGTCTTGAACTTTTCTGGATAATGAACACCAGGGAATATGAAACACTCATATTCCCTTTGATAGACCGAATGGTCTCCTCCATTTGAAGGATTTTTTTCTTGATATCACTGGTGTCTGAATCTTCTTTGAGATAGGTAATTTCAGGGTTTTTATTGGCTTTGTTCAACTGAGACTCAGGTACTGGAGGTTCTTTACCCATACCTTAGGTTCCTCCATGTGCAGAGGATTCTATATATATGGGTTTTCATGGACCCTGAGTAGACTGGTGTAGTTCCTTGAGTAGAACAGCCAAATTTGTAATTTGTATACTTAATCCTTCGAACTCCTCGTGAGAGATAAGAGTAGGATTAGATTGGCCAGATGAATCCATGTTTGGCTGTAGGCTTGTTGCCTTTTTGTACTTTGAATGGGTAACATGCCTAATTGTTTCCCTACAAAAAGACTTATGTAGTTTAGTCTTAGGGAATGTATAAATGTTACATGCTATATGATGTATCCGTTTTAGGAGTATTATCCTGTAAAACAGATGTTAGCTATTTTTAAGATAGCATGTCAGATTTTGATATAAAAGGGAATGCGTGTGCACATATTCTTTCATATTTTCTAGTACATAGAGATTTTCGTGGAATGAATTTACAATTAATTGAAATGGGAAAGAATGAAGAGACTTCCCTCCGTATTTGGTTTATCAGAGGCTGACATGTCTTAGGTTTCTCTCGCGGCTTTTTTGCATGAAGGTTCCTAGATCATCACAATTTAATCAATGGGAAATTAATTCGGTCTTTTAACTGGACCGAATCTAGGTGGTGCCTTTCCTGAGCCTCGTTGGAATTAGTCTTCCTACAAGTCCAGTAATCAAACACGGACAGGATAGCCTCCTGGGGGAATGAGCACACAACATACATTCCCATACAACGTGTCTCACCGTATGGAAATGATGACATGTGCAAAGCACTTATATCACAGGTAGATACAGTGTAAAGCACTAAGTATAGTAAGTAAATACATTCGTACACATTTATCTAAATGTAAATGCAACATCCACACACAAGCATATAACAGTTTTTTAAAGCTTTTAATAGAGGCTTAAGCCCTCTTACTGGATGTCCCCAGCAGAGTCGCCACCTGTCGACGTCAGGATTTTTATTTGTCCCTTTTCTATTCTATTCTTTTGCTGTTCTCATGTTAGGTGAGATTTGTTTCAAAAAATAAGTTGTGAAAAGGCCCGACATGTATATGTCGACGATTGGACTGTAAGAGTCGCCAATTGGTATTTTTAAATGGTTACACCAACTTAACCGAGAAAAGGTTTGCACATTGATCTAGTGATGTAACCCTTTTTAACATGTCTGTGAAACCGAGATTTGTTAACGTCCGAGGGCTTGATTATGCGAAGAGAAGAAGTTAGGCACCCCCCGACATTCGTGTTACCACGGTGACTGTCACTTTTCAAATTAAACTATTATATGAATTTGTGTGTGTGTTTGTGTGTGGGTGGGTGAATGTGCAATTATCTGGAAGTAGTGCTATGCCTCATTTGCACCTATATACAAATGGTTTGAATTTTTTATTAAAGTTCAGTTTTAACAAGATATATCAATGATGTTTTGTAAAAGAGGTTTTTCAAACCCTTATGCTCAATAGTAATTGAGGCCTTTGATACTTCCATTTTATTATACGTATTCGGCTTGATTGCTTTTATTTTTGAGATGCGAGACATCTTTGAGAAAATAAGATACATAGTAGTGCCGAATTTCTTGTGGGCATAAGAGCCATCTAAGGAAATTCAAACACCGTGAATAATTTGCAAGCTGATTACAGCCGAAAATGTCCATCACGGGAACCGAATCTAGATTTAGAAGACTGAATCTATGATCACATGATTCCTAGGCTCACATGATGTTGCAATTTGTATGAAAGCTGTAAGCAGTTATATATATAAAAGTTGTATATATATATATATATATATATATATATATGAATGATCAACCACCACGAAGTAAACTCCATGGTGGATTGGAAATGTAAACATATAAAAACTATAAATATATATATAAGAACGATTAACCGTTATGAAGTAAACCGTCATGTATATATATATATAAGCAGTAAACGCTCGGGATATAAATCCAAGCTCAATCGAGGCATAAGTCGATGATGTTAGTATATATATATAAGTAAAAATATATACAAAAGAAATAAAAAGCCATGGACTAAAGTCCGCGCATATGCACACAACACGACTCTAAACGTGAATAACTGTGTGTGCAAAAAGTGGAGAAAGGCTTTAAGAAATGTAATAAGTCTTACATTGGGCTACCAAGAAGACTTCAAATGGGTTTTAATGAATGAACACTCGGTTTCCACAGATAAAATATGACAAAGCACAAGTTCACAAGTGTTTGAAAAGAGAAAGCACTCAGTTTATAGTGTGTACGGAACAAAATGGACAAGGCTTCCTCGCCTTTTTCTCTCCTAAAATGGCTACCCCAAGCCCTCTATTTATAGAGGGGGGAGCCTCAGGTGTACCTACAGCAGCAACAGGTCCACCTGCGGCTACCCAGGGTGCCCCCGGGCTCTGTGGGCAGCACCGTCTCAAAGTACATGCACTAAGCAACGCGTTGTCCGCTCGAACCTTCATAACTTTTGATCCTAGCATCCGATTAAGGCGTATAATACCTTTCCGAAATGTTATTGTCAAGAGCTACACAATGACATGGGATAAGAGGTTGTACAAAGTCGATAAGATAAGTCCATCCCTAGATCTTCAGGTCTTCAAATTTGATTCGGTGTGCTATCTTGTGTAGTAGTCACTCGGGATTTTGAGCTATGGTTCTTGTAGGATACTTATGTGTAGAATGTATGTTGAAATGTTGTTGACAAGGCGCAAATGTGGGATAGAGGTGGCAAAATGATGAATTTTCCCGTCACCAGTGTTATCTCAAGTTTGGGCTGATTTAGCCATCATTGCTCAGGGTTATCTTTGAGATTGGGCTATTATGAGTATTGAACGTCCTTAAGGTTGTCTCTGAGGTGTGCCTAACCTCCCGGTGTTTTCTCCGGGACTGGAACTGAGTGCCCCGGGGTTATCTCTGAGGTTGAAGCTGACTGCTGGGGGTTGAAATGAGCTTTTTCGGGGTTATCTCCGGAACTGCAACTGCATTCCTTGGGTTTATCTCCGAGGTTGGGACTGCATATCTCGGGGTTATCTTTAGGATGGGACTTATTATCTCGGGGTTGTCTCCAAGATGTAACAGACTTCTCCTATTTTATCTCCAGAACTGGACTTGCATTCCTCGAGGTTGTCTGCGAGGTTGAAACTAAAATTCCTAGGGTTGTCTTCGGGCCTGAAACTAGGTATCTCAAGGTTATCTCTGAGATAGAAAACTGAGTATCCCGGGGTTGTCTCCAAGATTGAGCTAATTTGACCTCCAGGGTTATCTTTGGAAGAAGATTCTGCCATCCTGCAATGTTAGTAACAAGAATGCAAAATTTTGAGTGTCTACATCTTCTATATATTATAAATTAATATTTCCCTTCCCAAGTTCTTCATAACCATTATATATGTTCTTTGTCATAATATCAAATAAATACAAAGTTTATACTATGCTATTACAAAGACAACTTTTTTGTCTGTCTTAGCATTCCCTTTATCTTTACTAGATCTTTCAGTCCGTTGGATCTTAGCTGCATTTATACGGTTCAAGAAAGAGTGAGCATAACTAGCTTAACAAGTATGACAATTTCGTTTAAGCAATATTTTTGAATCATATGAATCGTATATCTTCTATAACTGAATCAATAGTTATGAAGTACTATAGATAATTCAAAATAGCACTTCTCTTTTCTTTAAAATGTTTAACCATGCACAATATATGTTAAACATCAATTTTGGTCCAAGACCTTGAGCATTTCATTCTTTCTTTGAAAAGGACAACCCAACACCAAGTCCGTAAGTCTGGCATATTTTACGAGCACGTCTAGGTGATCATCCTATTGTACTCTATGTTGTACAACACTACTTCTTTAAACGCATCTACGTTTAAGTTTTGACAACCTCACGTGCCTGTCATTTGACGACAAAACATTTGTTTATTCATACTCAGTCTTTCTTTGAAATCCATACCAAAACAGTTGGCAAAAGATAGCAACATTGATAATATTTTGATAGATTATAAGGAAATCCACAAAATACATTAAGTCTAGCCGAAGGAATTGGTTTTGAATTCATTATGCATCAATTCATGCGCAAGATATATGAATCACAAAGCTTGTCCAAAAGAACATATACAAGGGTTTAGAATACGTGCCTTCAGCGTCTTCTACAGTTAATACACTTTCCTTTTGAGTCTTTAAGGATTCTACAATTCATAAGTACATAACATACCACATTAGGTCATAAACAATCATGTATGGTCACTAATCTATATTCCCCTTCTTCTCAATATAATCATTCATTAGATTGGTTAACATTCGTTACGATTTATCGTATTACATTGTGTTTACATTCTCGTAACTTTTGTCAACCTTTAGTTGTAATTCTTAAGGTTATTTATCATCCTTAATGACGTTACTTTAAGTTTATTAAGGTTATAATTCACCTTCAATCAACTTATATTTCCTTTACATTTATTGCTATTCTTCACCATTATTTTCCTAGTGTTGGTGCTTCGACTCCAGTTTCCCTTATATGGCTTGCGCTGCGGCGCGATTTAACAATACTTGAGACTCGGCCTCGGTGCTGTGGCGCCACATCCTATACTATGAGTCGCACTGCTGTAATAATCCAAGATTTTATTTGTAATTTAAAATATTTATTAAATTAAATAAATATTTTATTGATGAAGTTATTGTTTTGTAATCTAAAATATTTCTTAAATTGAATAGGTATTCTATTTATGTGGTTGTTATTAGTGGAGATGTGTGAATTAAATTTATTAGATAATATTCTAAATTTAATTAATTTATAATTTAGAGAATTGTAACATAACATGAGATGTTATATTGTTATTTTGATATGTTATATTGTTGTTTTGATTTAATAATTTAAGATGGTATGTTAAATTATTAAATAAAATTATAATTTTGTAATATTTATTTAAGTGGAGTATTTATTTAAAATGTAGTATGTATAATTATTTTATTTGATTAATTTTGGATATGGAAATCCAAATAAGGCATATGTGGTAATAAATTATAAACTAAATTGTTTATTAAAATAAATTAAAAGAGTTTAATTTAGTTTTTCCCAAACAATGCTTAAATATATTAAGTCTTTATTTTTAAATACTTTTTGTCAAACAAAGCCTTATGGCTTTTGGATTTTTAATTTTTGAATTTTTAGATAATATAAATAAAACAAATAAAATTAATTAATTAATAAATAAAATGTATTTAAAATCTATACGTTTAATTAGTTTGTAACTGATATACTTAGTAGGCGAGTTATGGCCATATCGGTTTATTTTGTTTTGTTTTACGTATACTGGGTTATTAGCTTGGTTTTTGTTAAACTGAGAATTTTAGAGAAAAGCTAAGAGAGAATTGAGAGAGAGAGAGAGAGGGGGAAAGCAAGTGATTTCAAAGTGATTATCAGTTGATTAGCAAGGATTGTTTATGCATAAGAAGGTATTTCTCTATAATTTTTATATCTTATGTATATATATGTATATATGAGTTTTACGGCATATAACTTCAAGTTCTGTGAATTCATCTTTTTGGAATTGTTGATATAAAATTGATTACTTGTTATTGTATATGTTTGTGATGATTAGAACTAGTGTTTAAATAAGAATTTTTATGCTAATTACATTTAAAAGAAAGAAGTAATTACAGTATATGTATTTTACATATGGCTTGTGAAAAGTACCAATTTTAGTGACCAATTTGAACGTTAATCTGTGAATTGAGGCTTGATTATGCTAGTTCGTTAAGAAACAAAGAAAGCGTAGTTTGAACGAAGTGATTTGGTGAAGAATTGAAATCACAGTGATGATTTTTGTAAAGGATGTCAAAAATGGTGTTTTTGTTTGAAAACATGGAATTTGAGGAATTAAGTTAGTAAATGTTGTTGTTAAATTGTTCTGTATTGATATATATGTGAGGAAACATGTTTTTAATAGTTTTATACCATTTGTTTGTGTTAATTTCACTATTGGGTGGGTGGAATTCGTGTTAGTTGGGCTAAAATCGACTCTCGTTCATGTCGTTTCATTTATCTCTGTCATACTGCCAAGCAATTGCTTGGCATGTTAGTTAAGGCAAAAAAAGCTATGGCATTGCTTGATCTCCCAAAGCTTATGTATAGCGCAATTGCAATTGCTACATCTTGATATATGAGGTAGTGACTTCTGCTGCTGCTGCAGACCTGGGATAGTGACACTATAACTTGGTCTAATGATGTGTTAACTTAATAAACATGGAATATAGAGGTTAAAACAGAACCATGTCATGTCATTGATAATTTCAAAGTTGTAAAAGGTTTTATAAGTTAGGAATGTGATATGTTAGGACTTAGTGTATAAATTGAAGGATGACTAAGTCTTGTGATGTTAGCACTTGTGGTTTCGAAAATGAACATTAAGATATGGAAGGTGATTAATATAAAACAAATGAGTCTTGGGAAGACTTAATCACTTGATTGAATTTCAAGTTAGATTAAGGAGAAATGTAGTATTGATTAATAAGAGTTGAAAATGTGATTTAGATGCTAGAAGTCTAATGTATGTGTTCTTCGAGTTTTCGATTCTACTTTATGTGGTTTATTTATATGGTTAGACCTTAAACTAAAGGTTATAACATAACTAAGATGATAAGTGAATCTATGAGGTTAATGTATGTAGCTAATTGATGTGATAATCCTAATGGTATGTGTAGGACATTGGAGTACGTGAGTTGTAATTGTATAGCTTACGCAAGAGGCAAGTTCCCTAACTTTTGCTACTTTATTATTTAGCAAGGTTACTATTCACTGTTATGTTATGCTTATGGAAATTCTCTATCTCTAATCTTTTGTTAACGATTTATTGTCATGCAAGTTCTTTAACTCTCATTTATTGCGGAGCAAGTTAGTTAATCTTTGTTTCTTTATTCCAATCGAGATTACCTTGGTTATTCAAAGTCTATAATTTTATTTTAAGAAGTGTGTTTATTCGGCTACTAATAACTGTTGTTTGATCTTCGTTTTTCAATATCATTATACTATCTTACATTATTGTACCGAACCCTAAGTTGCTTAGCGATTCTTTACCAATTCAACTAATCCTTAGTTGATGAATATTCTAAACTCTAAATTACCCTTGAAGTCAACCCAAACCAAACTTCCTTTGGTTTGTTTATGTACTCACACATTTTTGAAAGCATGTTGTCGATGATAACATTTGTTCAACTTAGAAATTGTTAATACTCTAGCTCTTATTGATTCATCGATATACCTTGTTCATGAAGATATTATAATCAAACCCTTGAATAGTTATTGGTTCCCATCTGAACCAACCAGTACTTGGTTGATTAGCATTTTAAAAATCTAGACTTCCTTTGAAGTTAATTCCCAACCAAACTTCCTCTGGTTCGGAACCTGATAATCTAAGCTGAGATGAACAACCCTATATCAGGGGATTATTTTAGAGCTACGCAATAGCGTTAAAATGTTTGCGCAATACATAGTACAAAGGGCTGATCACCTAGAGTATGGAATGATGGTCCATATAGTCGTTTAGACTGTTAAAGGTTACAGTAGAAACACTTGTGAACCTAAGACATAGATGTTGATTATTGTCTTTTAGACTATTAAAGGTTAAAGTAGAAATACTTTAAAACCTAGAATAGAGTTCGTGGTCTTATGGCCCTCAATGTATTCTTTGATGTTGTTATCTATTGTTAACTTAAACGTTCATTATTCCTTTGAACTCATAGCTGTTGAATTAAAGTTTCTTGTTCCGGTAAGAATACTTTACCATTGAAAGCTCAGTAAATTGTCATTTATAAAATGTTATTGTATATTATCCTTCTTGTGGGAAATTGTTTGCTCATTCTTACACAAAATAATGCAGATGAAGTTAAGAAGTTTGAAGAGCTTTCTACAAGTAAGGCCAAGGACAAAGTGCTTGATTAGACGACAACGTTTAATTTATCTTTTATTTATGAAGCATATGTAATAAATTTAATTATGATTATGTTTTAGTTTTCCGCTGATAATTGTAATAAAGGTTGGATGACCTGGGATTTATTTTTAGATTATGTAACCCTTTAAGGGGAGATTGATTGTTTAAACTTTTGAGTTTAATTATATCCTTTGTTTATAGGTAGTTAGTTATGATTTAATTGGACAGTGAACGCCAAATCTGTGGGATTGAAGTGCCCGAATTTGGGGTGTCACAGTTGTGGTGCCATTTAACAATGGGTGAGGGTTCTATGGTATGGTCTTCATGCGGCCAACTTTAGATCATTAGGCATTGCTACACAATGCAATTCACGCCTCGAAGAAAATTTCTAAGTTTTTCCATTGCAATCCTTTTCGGGCTCATAACTTACTCATTATAAATTGGATTTGGCTTGTTAAAAAGCTGTTAGCTCACATATCATGTGTACTACGATTTCATTAGATAATCTTACATTTTCGAATCCGTTAACATGGAATTCACCGATTAAGTTCTTTATTACTCGTTCGTCAAACATTCGTGAACGTTCATAGCTCGTTTCTTTGTTTTAAGTTAGAATTCGATCATTCTCGAGTCCGCAACTCTAAAATGCAAATTTATACTATACACCATCGAAAACCAAGGTTTCCGAGTTAAACAGTCACTTTTGACTTTTATTCTAAGAATTTCACGATTTCGATGATTATCGTCTAATCTCGTAATTTCGCCATAACTTCGTTACTTGAGATTTTTACACCGTTCAAAATGGATTCATTCCATCATTCTATCATCCTAACCAAACATATATCATCTAATACTATACATGGTTTTAAACTTGTCCATCAACAACAAATGAAAATTCTTCATGTGTTCTTCATTAGTTCATAATTCTATTATTATGATTCCACTTTTAACAAGGTTTATTAAGGTTTAATTCATCTAATAGCCATCCTTGTTACTCCTTATGATACATGTTCCACCAATATTCACTTCTCTATCAAACTACAATTGAAGAGATGAAGAATAATGGTGTAGGATTCCTTACATTTGTGTTCTTAACTTGATTCTTCTTCTTTTCTTCTTGTATTAGCAAGACCCTTCTCACTTTTCTCTTAATATAATTGTGATAAGATGTTGGTGTTTTTTAACAAGGCAACAAATGAAGCAACAAGCTCTCTATTTATAGGATTTTCAAAGTGAGGGCATTGTGGTCAATTAGTCATCCCACCTCCAACTTTTCCACCTCCTTACTATTCATTACTTGCCCACCAAAAATCCCATCCTTTGCTTGGCCATCAAGGTGGCCAGCCATGACTCACCTATGGGGGCCCACATAGGTTGTCCCATGGGTTTTTCTCACCCAGTGACCCATCGGTTTGATCCACGGGTCTGGTTCTTAGTTCGAGCTTAGGTTTAATTAACTTCGGGCCTTACGTTGGGTTTGCATTATTAATCTTTGGGTCTTAACAAGATTACACTTGGGCTTGCCAAATTCCTACACAAATTCTATTAGTACATTACAATTGGCTTAAGCTTTTTTACGTATAATTTTTGTATTCTACTTATATACTAATTCGTATAATTATTAATCATATACGTTAGGCTATCTTTAGTATATAGTTGTACAATACTTCGTATCATACTAGTATTAATTGCCTCGTATAATACTTCCTTATTATACGATCGCCATTAATTCAATCTTTACTTTCCTTAACATTCTCGAAATTAGTACGCAGGCGAAAAACTGCGTTTGTCTTAACTGAATTATTGTTACATAATCTATCCTTCTATATCATGTTATCATTACGTATTTCCCGGAAGTTCAAAAATAATTCCCGAGCAGAAATGGATGAATAGTGGTTTTCGAAGAATTTCTCAGAAAGTTTTTATTTTCATCTTGGAAATTCAAACGCCTTAATTCTATCTCGTAGCCAGAATACTACGATATTACGCCACTTTTAGGTTATAGAACAACCTTCATCTTGTTTACTCGTTATAAATAACATATATTATAATTTTATTCATTATTTATTCAAATAAATTTATTTACAAATAATTCGATTTTCTCGTTTGTTACACTTCTCATGAGATAGAACATCAAAGATACACTTATCCAACCTAACATCTAATAGGTTGAGATCTAGAGGCCCTAACATTAGGCTGTCAGACCATAAAATTAGGGTTCATTGACAGTTGCTAAAATACCATTTTCATACACTTAGATGTTATGGATCCATGATGTAACATCATAAATCACTAATTAATATCTTAAAACACATATCTAAACAACAAATCACATCATTAATAAAAATCTTAATGATTTACAAAAATTAGGGTTTATGCCTTTTTAAAGCTCAATCTTTATTTCTGTCCATTAAATCTGATCTTGGCTATCTAAGGGTTTATATTAGCTTAAATTATCACTCATTTTCACTCCCAATTTTTGAAAGTTAGAGAGAGAGAAAGGATTAGCTTGTGAAAAACTAAAGTGAGATATTTCTTACTTTATATTTTTTAATCTTTGATTCATTGAACCCAAGTGTTGCTAGGTGTCAAGAATTGGTTGATATAAATTGATTTGAAGCACATGGCATATCTAGATTGATGACTCACCAAGATTTGGTGAAATCTTTTACTTAAAGTTTAAGAAAAATGGCATTTTAGTCATTTTGCACCTACTAAGGGTATTTTGGTCATTTCCCCTATAATTTAAAGGTAATTTGGTCTTTTCACTTATATCCCATATCTTTTAATCATTAAGTCTTAATACTTAACATTAGGGTTCCCAAATTAGGGTTTTAAAATTCTTAGTTAGGGTTTAAGGTTTCTATAAATAAAATTAGGGTTTCTAACCACTCGTTAGGGTTTACTAACTGAAAATCGAAGTTCTTAACATAACATTAGGGTTTATCACTGATATAACTTATTTGATCAATAATTGACCTTTAACCACATACTGTACACACATAATCACTATACACAAAACCCTATACCTCGCTATTAGATATTCACTTACAGTTTGTTATTCATACAAATCCTTCACAAAAATTTGAAATCCATATCTTATTTCATGTCTAGGTCTTATTATTCAACCTTTATTTAATCATTTAAGATTTTATTAATTGTCTAAATTCTCGGGTTGTCACATACACCCATTCTTCTAAGAATTTCGTCCCCAACATTACAGCCTACTACACTCTACTCCTTTCATTCACCAAAACTAGGTTTTTAACACAACCTTTATTCAATCATATTAGATTCTACCCGTACACAGTGAGTTTATACTATCTCATACACATCATCACATACTACCCAAAACATCACTCCCAAGAGTTAAAATTTTCAAATCTTGCTGAGGAGTTATATAGACTATGAACTTTCATTTTCAATTTTCGAAAAGGTTTATACAAAAATTCATTTAAAAACTATCATAACTTACAGACACGGAGGGTGATTAGCCCGTTATGCCCTGTACTGATCAAGTACTACACGTTAGAGCGATTTTTTTGTTCATCATATCCGACTTGGGTGCACAAAAGTTTCCAAATTTTGTGATGTTCACCTCAGTCTAATTATAGGATTCAGCCCCAAAACTATTCGGTTCGGGAAAATTTCAAAGAACACTTTGACTTTCATAAACGTTGGTCTAGCTGAATCAAATAGCTAAGACTCGTACCAATACTTTAATTTCAATTGAAACATGTATGGCCAAACCCCGTTGGCAATTAATTATCTTTAAAATTCTAAAAATATTTTATGACGTCATGATACCGTACTGTGTTTACTGCTCGTTTGAGGATGTCGTCATTGTGTGACTTTGTCATACTACATCATTCCATAGTGGGTTGACTATCTTTTGATCACATCCAACACTAAGTAATTCTGCATTGATAACTCCATCAGTATTTAACATTTCTACACTAGGATACATAATGCATTAATGATATAAAATAAATTTTGATATTTTCAAATTATTTTCGTCTAGCCGAAACAAGTAGCATAGACTATTCTTTAAACAAATCAAAAACCTTTGCAAATCATTTTAGTGATATCATATCTCAACAGGTAACGATATGTTAGTGTCCATGATAAATGGATTTTATATCCACGAATTGATTTCTAATTCAAGTTTAATTGTTGTTAATTCCTTGCTTTTATGTTCATTTTTACTTGTTTATTGTTATTTTGTGTGTAGGATGGTTGGTGTGGTAAATAAGTGGAAAAGGAGGCATTCAGAGCATTATTTAAGCAAGTTAAAAGATTATCCAAAGTCGGGTTATAGAAGGCTAGCTCATTTGGCGAACTATTTAGATTTTATACCACGTAGGGGGGTCTTCAATTTTGTTTTGCGATGAGACATGCCTCGGTAGTAGCTTTTCACGTATACACCACCTCCGGGGGCAGGGGGTGCCGAGTTTGGGTTGTCCTATCTTGGTTCCAATACTTCTGGAACTTGGATTTTGGTTCTTGCATGGCTTTAGGATTCTAGTTGGGGTGGAATTGAGCAGAGATTGCTTGTGGATACGTATATTAACACAAACACAAGATCAAAACAAGGAAGTGCACACAAGGCAATTATCTTAGATTACATACAGATTTTTATATCGAGCGTTGGAGTGAAGATTTTGAAGGAACGTTCATATCAATTGCGGATTAAGGCTAACGTGAAGGGTGTTCTGATTTATTCTTTGTTTAGTTTTATATTTGTAATTAAAAGGATGTTATCTTTAATTTATTCAGTTATTAATTCATTGATGATGAACTAATTTACTTTTTATGCTTATGATGGATCTTGAAGTGAAATGATGATTATGTAACTTTGATTTACAGTTTAATAAGCTATTATCCAGTTTATCTATATTAAATTGAGCTTGAATTTATGAATTGCCTGATCAACAGTTCTTTGTGGACTTGTATGAATTCGAGGGAGGAAGTACGAGTCTAGACTTAGTTAATATAGCATGTGTTTTTAAATTTTGTGAATAAACAGAATCTTGATGAATGTTAAGGTAGAGATATGTTTGACATTGCATGTAATCAGATAAAGGACTTAAACTTAAACCTTCTTCAATTATAATTCACATAGAGATATAGTGAGTTAGTTGATTAAGGTGTTTAACATGTTTCTATCGAAATTGTGGATTTGAGATAATACGGTATTAGTGCATTGAGAGGTGGCTAGTGCTATATACGTGTTCTTGATTAATAAACTGAGATATTGAATTGAACTGGAATAAATGTGTAAAAATCAGAGGGAAGCTTAGGGTGAAGTCTTAAGCTTAAATCTCCAATAATTGTTTGAAATTTAAGTTTTTAATATTTGTGATTGTTTTGTGATCTTAGTAGTTTTAATAATTGAGTTTTATTAATTTTAATCATTGATTTGAATAGTTTAATAAAATTAGGATTAATAAGAAACTGATAATTGTGAGTTAAATTCTTACTAAATTGTTCTTTGTGGGATCGATACTCTACTTACTATTATATTACTTGTTGACCACGTATACTTGCGTGTTGTACATAATTAGATTTTACCCAACAAGTTTTTGGCGCCGTTGTCGGGGAACAATTTTAGTATAGATTTTAATATTTTACGATATTAGTTTAATTAGTCCAGTTTTACTTAAACATTTTTATTTTTGTTTTGTTCGTCTTATTTCAGGTTTTGAAGTTGGTTTATGCAAACGCTGTCCAAAAATCCAGACTTGCTTCCTTTTGAGGACGACATTGAGAAATGATTCCAAAGGATAAGTAAGTGGATCAAGGAAACAATTGAAGAATTCGAAAACTCTGAAAAAGAAGAAGCAATGGCTGCCGAAGATCAGAAAGCATTGAGGAATTTTTCTACACCCAACGTGAATCGAAATTTGCGATCCAAGTATCACCAGTTCTGCTATAGTCATGAACACATTTGAAATCAAGCCTGGGACGATTCAAAATTCAGTTCAGTTTGGGGGATTGGCAAATGATGATCTGAACGAACATTTAGTCAGCTTTCTGGAAATTTGTGACACCTTCAGGTATAATGGGCTGTCGAATGATGCGTTAAGACTTCACTTGTTCCCATTTACTCTACGGGACAAGGAGAAGAGTTGGTTACATTCTCTACTGATGGGATCAATAACTACTTGGGAATACCTCACTTAGAAATTGCTTACAAAATTCTTCCCACCAGCGAAAACTGCAAAAATGAGGAATGAGATAACTATGTTTGAACAGCAACACGGGGAGTCACTATATGAGGCATGGGAAATATACAAGGAATTTCTCAGAAAGTTCTTGCATCATGGATTGCCTAAGTGGTTGCAGATGAACACATTGTACAGTGGATTGAACGAAAATCTCAGGACCAGTATTGATGCAGCTTTGGGTGGAACATTTATGACTAAAAGTTATGAGGAGGCTTACGAGTTGATAGAGACTATGGCAGCTAACAACTACCAGTGGCCCACGACAAGAAGGACACAGGAAAAGGCAGCTAGAGTGTTAGAAGTAGATGGAGTGACAAAAATACAAGCACATATTTCAGCACTCTCTAGGAAGTTGGATTCTATGTCAGGGGTACAGGCACAATAGGTTGCAGTTATTTATGAATTGTGCGTGGGTGAGTATCCTACAGATCAATGTGCAATCAGCCCAATATCAGTGCAATTTATGGGTAGCTACAACAGAATTCCACAAAATACGTACCAAAATGTATACAATCAGGGGAATAAGAATCATCCTAACTTTTTGTGGAGTAATAATCATCATCAACAAGCTCCACGACCATCATATCCCCTAGGATTTTAGAATCATCAACAACTAGTTCAACATAAAGAGAGGAAATCAGATTTAGAGGAGTTGTTGTCCAATTATATAACGAGTAATGAGGCAGCAGTGGAAAACCAAGCAATGGCCATCAAGAATCTAGAAAATAAGATGGGACAGATTTCCTTAGCATTGAACAATAGACCAAAAAGGACTCTACCGAGTGACAGCGAAAGCATGAACAGTATCAGGCAATCACTTTGAGGAGTGGAAAATAGCTGGATGGGACAAGTGCAAAAAATTTAGGTAGAATGGATGACAAAGTTGATGAGAACAAAGTGGTTGAAGAAAAACAGGGTGAGGATAAGCAAATTGAGAAAACAAGGTTAGATGACAAGCCAGTTGGGTATCCTCCACCGTCTTTTCAGCAGAGAGTCCAAAAATAGAAATTAGATAAGCATTTTGCAAAATTTTTAGAATTTTTTAAGAAACTTCAGATTAATATCCCGTTTACAGAAGCCCTAAAGTAGATGCCAAGTTATGCGAAATTCATGAAAGGGATTTTTTCCAGGAAGAAGAAGTTAGAAGATTTCAAAACAGTGGCATTAACAGAGGAGTGTAGTGCGGTTTTACAACGAAAGTTGCCACCAAAGTTGAAAGATCCGGGGCGTTTAATCATTCCATACACGATTGGGAACATGGCATTCAATAAACATTTATGTGATTTGGGGGCGAGTGTGAACCTTATGCCGTTATTAGTTTATACAGAATTGGGTTTGCTAGCTCCAAAGCCTACGAACATCTCATTATAATTGGCAGATAGATTAGTCACATACCCGAGAGGCATTGTAGAGGACATATTGGTCAAGGTTGACAAGTTTATATTCCCCGCGGATTTTATAATTCTGGATTTTTAGGAGGATAAGAACATCCCGATTATCCTAGGGAAACCTTTCTTGGCTACGGGTAGGACACTCATCGACGTACGAAAAGGTGAACTAACTATGAGGGTCCAAGATCAAGAAGTAAAATTTAATGTGTTCAAGGCCATGAAATTCCCTACGGATGAAGAAGAGTGTTTCATGATGGATATCATTGACCAGATAATCTGCGAAGACATTGGTAAAAGTTTGGGTAACAATCCATTGGAAATGACACTATTGGGAGATGAAGAGTTAGATGATCCAGAATTTTTTGATTACTTGCAGATGTTAGACTCCTTGCCACGAGTTACCAGATTTAAAGCACCATTTGAACTATTGCACTAGGAAGAAAGATCCACAACTAGAATGAAACCATCATTGGAGGAGCCACCTTCCCTTGAGCTAAAGTCATTACCTAAACATCTTAAGTATGCGTATTTAGGCACTTCTACATCTTTACCTGTTATTATTTATGTTGCACTTAACGAATTGCAGGAAGAAAAGTTGCTAAGGGTGCTTAGGGAACATAAATCGGCTATAGGATGGACAATTGCAGATATCAAGGGAATCAACCCATCCTTTTGCATGCACAAAATTCTGATGGAAGACGATGTAAAACCGACAGTGCAGCAACAGAGACGACTCAACCCAATCATGAAAGAAGTAGTGAAGAAGGAAATATTGAAATGGTTGGACGCGGGTATCATCTATCCAATTTCAACAGTAAGTGGGTCAGTCCGGTTCAATGTGTACCGAAAAAGGGAGGAATGACTGTGGAGCAAAATGAAGACAATGAGCTAATTTCGACAAAGACAGTGACTGGTTGGAGGGTTTGCATGGACTACAGAAAATTGAATAAGGCGACCGCAAAGATCACTTCTCTTTGCGCTTTATCGATCAAATGTTGGACAGATTAGCGGGACACGAGTACTACTGCTTATTGGATGGATATTCGGGTTATAATCAGATCGTCATTTCCCCTGAAGACCAAGAGAAGACTACTTTCACATGCCCATATGGCACATTTGCATTCAGGAGAATGTCGTTCGACTTATGTAATGCACCGGCTACTTTCCAACAGTGTATGGTGGCCATTTTCTCTGACATGGTAGAGAAAAACGTGGAAGTCTTCATGGACGATTTTTCTGTCTATAGAAACAACTTTGATGCTTGTCTAGAGAATTTGGTGATGGTGTTACAAAGATGCATGGACACGAATCTTGTACTTAACTGGGAAAAATGCCAGTTCATGGTTGAGGAAGGCATAATTTTGGGGCACAAGGTGTGACGCCCCCAAAATAGGTATACATCACCCATCTTGAGTCGGCAAATACATGGTACAGAATTCAAATACAACTTAATTATACAACAGTCGTGTAAAGTACAACAAAATACATGCTGTGAGTTTTAATACAAATATTATCTTCTAGACAATATCCACTCTCAGAAAAAGTCCTCATTACATTTATTATCACACTATTTATAGAATAGTGAGGACTACTAAGACACCATCTCGGACCATCACTCCGTCCCCCGACTAGTTCTGGCTACGTTTTCATTTCCTGAAGAGAACAGTAAAAGAAAGAGTGAGCTCAACTAGCCCAGCAAGAAATATTATGACTAAGATAATGTAGAATATATTATCATTAGCCTTCAACAATGTTAAACTGGTAAAATACAATAGACATCAAGTTTAACTATAGCGGAACAAGCAATCCATTAAAAGAGTCAAGTAGAGAATAAAATCTACTATCTTTTATGTTTTAAAAGGTTTTTCATCACTTTTATCGCTGGGACTCAACTTAATAAATAATCCACATCATCCCTGCACTACGGCCAAGGATATTCATTAGGGTCACGACCACAAATTCCAAGCACTACGGGCCAAGGATATTTGTGTATTCATTAATGGTCATGATCATGCCAACAACTGTCCATCAATGCACTACGGGCCAATGAGGACTTTTACCACATCATTTGTAACATTACGGTCATGATTATACCGAATAATCCCTGGTCATAATCATACCAAGTCCATCTATGCACTACAGGCCACAGATGACTTTCAAGAATATAAACATGAAGATGATGACAATGATATAAGAATTCAATAAAACAAGTTCAAGAATTAGTTTGTCCAGGAACCAATAACGTCCAAATTGTCAACATGATACTTCTTTGTAAAGTAAAATTTCAAGAATGCTCAGAAGAATATTTCCATAAAAAGATACTGGATGAAGCGCAAATATCAAGGATATTCCACTAATTTTATGGAGTATAGAAGCAAAATTTTAATCAACTAAGTATAATAACGAATGGAATAACAAAAGAAATCAATATGCATGCGGTACTTCGCATAGACAGGTTATTCCAACGGAATAATAATAACGGAACCAGTCGTGTGAAATTCACAAAGCGGGATGTTCCAATGAGAATAATAAGTAATGGAATAACAACGAAATCACCATGCATGCGGTGCCCGCGCATAGACAAAGTTATTCCAATGAGAATAATCTGATTTTAAACCAGATCCTACAGATATAGCATGCATGAGATATTCCAATGTAATAAATGAATAATTATAACGAGAACCCGTGTCCGGTGTAAAACACACGCATGGGATATTCCAATGTAATAATAAAAAGCGGAACCGTGTCCTGTAAAATACACAGATAGGATGTTCCAACAGAATAAGAAAGACAGAATAATAGAAGAATGTCACCAAGTATAGGGTAGCCCGCGTATGCAGGTTATTCCAATAGAACAACAAAGAAATGGAATAACAGAAGTTCTCTTCTTGAATACAAAAGAAATAACACCCCTTTACCGTAAAATAATACTTAATATTAGAGTAGTGAAGTAACAGAAAACTCTTCTTCTTTCTCTCTATAATTTCTCTCTCTAGAGTTCAGTGAATTCTTAAGAAAATAATGAAGGAATGAGCTTTTATTTATAGAAAAATAGAATGCATAGTAACTAATCCATGAATGGTCCAGATCGATTTACTTTTAATCGGACGGTCCATATTTAAAGTAAAATCTTTTAAATAAAATATATTATATATATTATATATATAAAATATATATATATATAATGATAATAATTGAAATTCTTTCATATAAACCAAAAACCAATTTGACAACTTTGAAAAAAAACCTCCCAACCATTAAATTTTCAATACCGTGGGCCCCACATGTTCCCCTCCCCCCAACATGTCAATATCACAGGGGTCCCATTATATTTAAATAATTTTCTATCAATAATGTTGAAAAATAGGTAAATGGGGGTCTAAATAATACGCCAAATTTACAACAACTACCTCATAAAAATCTTTTCAATATTTTTAACAACATTTATCATCATTATTATAATTCTCAATATTAATCGACCAGGTCGTTCCTAGGAAAAAGAGGGCTTTTCAATAAGGATTTCTCCCTATTGGCGCGCAATTAGATTATATAACCTCTCCTTGACAGAACTTCTAGACATCGTTAATATTATAAATAATAATATTAATAACTTTGTTGTCTCAATTATTGATTTTAACAATATATAAAATATCGATAATAATTGAAACAAATAACGTGAGATACTATGCAACAATTACTATAGCAATAATTGAACAAAACTGAATGACTTCTCACGTAAGCATCAATAATTAATACCGTGTGCTACTATGCAACCACGCCAGACATTCTTGTACTTTACTACCGAGTAGTTCAACAAGATAATAGCGGTAAAACTTCCGTCATTATTTTCATAAAAAATATTTTTGTCGTTTTCTCAATCAAACAATAATTTGCATTAGGGGTCCACCAATGATTGCGCCATTGTATGAATATTTCCTGCTAAAACGAATATTCCCCGACCAATCGAATATAATATAACAACTTGCATACTTTGCAAAATTTATAAATACTACCCACAACTATAACATTATATTAAATTTATTCCATAATATTCAAAAATGTTATTATAGAAAATTCATCTTTATTCAAAAAGTTGGGGTCTTACACAAGGTCTCGACTCACGGATTAGAGGTTGGTAAGGCGAAGTTAGAAACCATTGAAAAACTTCCTCCACCAAGTTCAGTTAAGGGAATTCGAAGTTTCTTGGGACATGTTGGGTTTTACAGACGATTTATAAAAGACTTCTCGAAAATTGCAAAACTTTTATGTAGTCTTTTAGAGAAGGATTCTGTTATTAAGTTTGATGAAGAGTGTAAATGTAATAACCCAATATTTTTAATAAGAAATTTTGCAAATAATTTATATATATATATATATATATATATATATATATAAGGATGGGAATATGTTCAAAGTAAAGTATATGTATATATGTGATAGATAAAATTATTTATTGCATGAATAATTGTAAATAAATTCTTTTAAGAATTATTGATCATTTTAGATTATATTCTTATAATAAATTAATTTTGTAATAAAATATTTATTATTAATTTTCCATGAAAATATAATTATTGTATATATTATATGATTATTATGATAGGTATTTTAATATATTAGTTAAGTTAATTATTTTAACTTAATTAATAATGGTATGTATGAAGGTTATGTCAGATATGAATTCAAAACCCTAAATCTGGATGTTGAATAAGGGAATGAGAATAATAATATAATATTTTTATATTTCAATGCTATAAACAAGCATGATATGTGTGTAATGTAATTTGTGGAACAGTTATAGTGAAATAGTACAAAACCCTAGCATTATTGATAAACTATAGTATAGAAGTCAATTATGACTGTAATATTTTTAAGTTGTGTGTTATATAATTAATAACCACTATTATGTTTAATGTTAATTAGGTAAACCCTAATTAATATTTAGAAACCTTAATTACTAAATCAAAACCCTAATTACAAAGTTATAAACCCTAATTATTAATTTCGCAAGCTTATGGTAATTAGTACATTATAAAGCCTAATTTATAAGTCCTAAGTGATTAAGAAACCTAATTTAATTAGGGAACCCTAATTCATATTTGTAGAGACTAAGATTTCTATTTTTGCCCTTAATACACAATCCTAGATAATGAGCTTAGGAAACCTTAGGGTTAAACCCTAAGGGTTATAATGAATTACCAACTTTGCCACTAAAAGTAAATACCAAATGACCAAATTGCCCTTCTTGTATTATTTAAGAGAACTTGTATAGGTTGCCATAACTTTAGTTGGTAAACCAACTCAACCTAGCCATGTGGTCTAGCGATGAACTTTAATCATTCAAATCTGATAAACATGATCAGTCCTAAACATTTCACCATATTATAAATAGAATTGGATAGAGAAATCATTTTATAAGCTCATTTGTGCTCATATCCTCAACCAAAGTTTTTCTCTCTAGACCTATAAAAACCTTTAGTAAATCAATCCCACAAACGAGCCCCATTAACATTCATAGCAGAAAAGAAGCTCAGATTCTTGAATTGATCTTGAAATGTATAACCCTAAACAAAATTTTCAATCTTGTATGATATGTTAGATGTTATGTTTAAATGTTTAAATATGTTGTTTATAGTGTCTATAAGTAATCTGGGTTGGCACTTGTTCGATCTATAACATCTAAGTGCACGAATGTGAAGTTTTTAAGAATCTGGAAAATTTTCAAAATGTTGTCTAACAATGAATGTTAGACCTTCTAGATCTCAACATGTTTATGTTCTTGGTGTTTTACATGTTTGAACTTATAGTAAGACATGTGTTCTGTATTCTGGAACTTGAATCTAACTTAGATCGTGCACAGAATGAAAGTTATGGGTGTTCAAACCCCATTGACCGACCATGACTTTCGGTTTTCTGGGTAACCCAGATTTGCTCAGAAGCGTCTGACATTAATAACTTTGTGTCCTTAGATCTTGCTTGTTGTTGTTTCTTTGTTATTTTTGTTGCATCTAAGTTGTAGTCGGTTATGTGATCTATAATATCATGCCTTTAGATTACCTAAATGAATAACAGACAGAATGTGGTGACCGGTCAAAGTAGCATGGTTGAGCATGATAACGGTTTTTTGGGTAACCCAGAAAACCTATAAGCACGATTTCTGACATGCTTAGATCGGCGTAGATTTGCTTGCTGTAATGTTGTTATACCGTTTTTTATGTAATGGATTTGTTGTCTTACATGTTGTCTACAACCTAGAACTCTTAAATAACAAAAACATTACAGGAACAGAAAGTTGTGGAAGCCCAAAAGTGACTGCTCGAACTGTTCTTCATTTCTGGGTAAACCAGAAATGAAGAACAGCTCTGACAACCACTTTGCATGCTTAGATCTCTTTTGTGTTATGATATCTATGTGACAATGTGATTAGGTTATGTGTTGACTATAAATAACAGTACTATGTGTTCTGATATGATTTTCTTATCAATAGAACAATCTTATAAATGATAGGTCGTTGAATTAAAGATAGAACTAAGTTGTGTAAGCAGCAGACAAAGCAAGTATCTTTACCCCTTGCTTTTTTTTATGCAATGGACACGTATAGGCAAGTTTCTTAATTCTTACTCTTTTATTTGAGTAAGTATCTGAACTATCTTTTACATTGTGCAAGTATCCTAACCTTTGCATTTCCTTTATGCAATGGACATGAGTAAGAAAGTTTCAGAATTATAGTATCGTTATGCCAGATTATTCACTCTATTGTTATAAATTATGTATCCAAATATTCGTATTCATGCAAGTTTTCGAACTTTATTCATTCATTGTTTATCAGTACAATATTACTGTAAGATTCAAATATATATATTCTGCTCGTTAAATTCCAAGTATGGTTATACAAGTGTCCTCACTTGGATAATTATTGTACATGTTGATACATACTTGTTGACTTCCGGTATGTATACCTTAATTAAAAGTCGTCTAAGCTATTTGACTCGGCTAGACACAGACACTACAAAAAAATGGGCTTTAACAATGATTTTTCGGGCAACGACTTTAAAAGTCGTTGCTAAAAGTATATGTTTAGCAACGAAATTTGTCCTTCGTTGCAGATTGTGTCAGACTTTCACTTTTTGCAACGAAATTCATAAGTCGTTTCAAAATTTAGTTGCTAATTCATTGGCGGGAAAAAAATTTTGTAAGAAATTCATTGCAAAATTTTCGGCCACTTGATTTTTCGTAATCGTGGGCAACGAAAGTTTTTTGTTGCTAAAAATGGGTCTTTAGCAACGATTTTTCAAGCAACGACTTTATAAGTCGTTGCTAAAAGTATATGTTTAGCAACGAAACTTGTCCTTTGTTGCAGATTGTGTCGGGCTTTCACTTTTTGCAACAAAATTTATAAGTAGTTGTAAAATTTGGAAACAAAATTCGTTAGAAATTCGTTGCAAAATTTCTAATCACTTGATTTCTCCTCATCGTGGGCAACGAAAGTTTTTTTGTTGTTATATTTGGTTGCCTAATATGGACCACATTCATTGGCAACAATTTTAATTTTCGTTGCATATTTTATACAACTTTTTGCAACGACCATTACCATGTTGCCTTAAATTAAAATAATAATAATAATAACAACAACAACAATAAAAGTAATAATAATAATAATAATAATAACAACAACAATAAAAATAACAATAAAAGTAATAATAATAATAATAATAATAATAATAATAATAATAATAATAATAATAATAATAATAATAATAATAATAATAATAATAATAATAACAATAACAATAACAATAACAATAACAATAACAATAACAATAACAACAACAATACCATATAAGAAAACAAACTCTTATTTTTGAAATTCCATAAAATTATTTAACTTAAGCACTCAAAATTATACATGTACATTTTTAAATATACCAACACGTAACACTTGACTATATGTAAATAGTATAAAACTCATCATATACAAAATATAAATGGCGATCATATTGTACAAATTTTTTTGCATATAAATCATAAAAAATATTCATATCTAAATTTTATAAATTTTAGATGAAATATTTATAAATTTATAAATAAATATTTATTTAGTTTTTATAAATTTACTAATTATATTTGTTTATATAAATACTTATATGAATATTTGTTTATAAATATATATAAAAAAATATTCATATAATTTTATCTCTAAATATTTATATGAATACTTGTTTATAAAATTTGTAAGCAAATATTCATATAAATTTATCTCTAAATATTTATATCAATATTTTTTATAAATTTTAAAGATAAATTTATATGAATATTTGATTATAAATATTTATATGAATATTTGTTTATATATATATATTGAAATATTCATAGTTACGTTATATAAATATTCATAGTTACTTTATATATATTTAGTTTTATGTGGAGATTTAAGATGGGTATATATACATATAGATGGTAATAAAATTTATGTAATATACAAAAAATATAACATAATAAGCAAAAATATCACAACTAGGTTTTGAATCTAAGACCTATGGGTTATTGGACCATTAAGCTACCACTGAGTCATTCTAATTTAGTTAACTAAACTACCGCCATAACTTATAGCGGTAGACAGTGTAACACATGAGCAAATGAGGGGCAAATGAGTAATTTCTCATGTCGCTACAGCTTGTAGAGGCAGGGGGAAATCTATTTCAATCTGTGTCATCCAATGTTGCGATCAACGGTATAGAATATGGTTGTTGGAATAGTACCCATGACAGCCGATTGCCAAGAATGTGGGCCCATATATATATAGTCGTGTATATTCTATTTGTGCGCAGTCTTTCAAAACTGCGTCGTTTTGACATATTTATTTTTGATCTCTGATTTGGGAGGAGACAAACTATTTTTTTAAGAAATTAAAAAAATTGCAAAAACGACATAGTTTTGGCAGATTATGCACAAATAAATTATACACAGCTGTGTATGACCATATTGCTCTATATATTAACTTACCAAACTATAATTATTAACTTGTTACAATTTTTTTACTTAAAAAACTTAATTGCGATGTCGAGAAGCAGGAGCAATAGACAATATAATTTTGAAAAAAAAAATTAAATATTCAATGTAAACTTTTGAATCTAATTATAGATTATAAATATTGCAAATTTTAAAGTGTATATATATATAGGGTTCTAATTCATGTCAACCAGTTGTTAGGAGTACTATTCCTACAACCATCATCTCTATCGTTAATCAATATAATTAATGGCTGAGATTGAAAAAAATAAAATTCTTGTTGCTAAAATTGTAGTGGCAGAAATTACACTTACTAATCTACTAAAGTAAGTGTAATTATTGTCGCTACAACTTGTAGCGGTAAGACTTTTATTTTTTTCAAACTCAACTATTAATTATATTGATCAATGATGGAAAACGATGGAGATGGTGGTTGCTGGAATAGTACTCCTAACAACTGGTTGCCATGAATTATAACTCATATATATATATATATATATATATATATATATATAACTTATATTCAATAATTAATAAGTCACATATATATAAATTAATTATATATGTATATAAGTATTAGCTTGTTACAAATTTTGTACTTTCAAAATTTACTTGCGATAACAGAGGAAGCAATAACAATGGATAATATAATTTTATTATTAAAATGTGTTAGGTTCGAATTAATTTAGAATTAATGAACTATACTTTAAAATTCATTATTTTTTTCTTACTCTATTTATAATTATAATTAGAGCATTCATTTTAAAATTAAAATTTAGAATTTCAAAAATGTCAAAAAAATTATTTCAATATTAATTTAGATTATTGATTATTGTATTTATTAAAAATAAATAAATTAACATTCATTCATTAATACTATACTTTAAAACTCATTATTTTTTCTTATTCTAGCTATATTTGTAATTAAAGTATTCATTTTAAAATTTAATATTTCAAAAATAATAAAACTTATTCAATTATAATTTAAAATATTAATTAGTATATTTATTAAAAATAATAAAATTAACATTCATTTATTAATAAATTTTACTTTAAAATTTATTATAGTTACAATTACACAACTTTTATCTTTTGTTATAATTTGGCTATTTTTTGAGACCTGGGAAGGTTTTTTTGGGGAGACGAATTTAGAGAAGGTTTTGTGCTTTTTTTGCTTGTAACTGTTCCTTGTGAAGATAGGTTTTAATAACTCAAAAAATGCCTGATGAGTGGCAAAAAGTATTCTAGTACCCATTCATCACAATAGCTGGTGAAGCTAGTGAGGTCGATGGTTCATGCTTACTGTTTATGGGATGCATACTAACATATAATGCAAGAACGGAACAATTTGGTAGTCAATAAAAAGGGTATAACCTTCTTCCATGTCCCTTGATTAGTAAGAAAAAAACACAACATTGTTGTCTTTGTGTATTGATTTTGGCACTAAGTGCCTCTGGTGACCTATTTGCTTCATTTTCCTGACTTGCTATTATTTTTAAATATGTGCAGGAATATTGCTTCTACGACCCGCTTTACAATACTGGGTATCAAATTTCCGTGCTATGTTTACGGAAGACAAGGGACGAAATTATGAAGTTTACTCTCTCTATATATGTAGATATATACTTTGATTGAAGAACTGTGGTAGAGTTAGATGGTTAATTGTAAAGATAATGAATGATTATATAGTGGATGATTTTATTAAGTTAATAATATTTTAATTTTTTGTATTTTTGTCATTATTTGCTATGGGGACATTGAGCCAACCAGGTACACAGAAATAATGTCAAATTTTGATTTGGAAATAATATAATTTGTTACCAAAGCATTGAACAAGTTTTAATATAGCAACAATATTTTTATACATTTAGCAATAAATTTTCGTTGTTAATGGAATTAAAAATATAATATTTGGTAACGAAAAATTAATCTAATAACAATGGAGAGGATATTGTTGCTAATACTAAAATAAAAGGCAACATTTTTTATCGTTGCAAATCATATCAACTTTCGTTGCACATATAAAGAAACGATAACATATAATGTCATTTCTAATCGACGACTTTCGTTAATATTTAAAAATAACAAGCAACAAACATTTTCGTTGTTGATTCAGCATAATGTCATTGCCAAATAATATAATTAGCAACGAAAATCATTGCTAAAATGTTTACATTCCGCAACGAAAGCAAGCTTAGGCAACAATTTTCATAATTTACTGCAACGAAAAATGTCATTGCAAAATGGTGTCAATTGCAACAAAAATGCATGGTCGTTGCAAAAAAAAAAGAGTTCATTTCGTTGCCAATTAGCAGGCTTTTGCAACGAAATGGGGTTTTTAGCAACAAAATTTTAATTATTCTGCAACAATACATTTTGTTGCTAAAGGATAGATGTCTTTGTACGAAAGCCAAATTTCGTTGCAAAATGTATTAGTTTTGGCAACGAAAAAAATACATTCTTTGCGGAACAATTAGCAACGCTCATTGCGCAACAAAAGACGCAACGACAGTAAAGTCGTTGCCAAAACCCTTTAGCAACGAAATTTGGCACCTTTAGCAACAAAAATCGGTTGTTGCTGAAGCCCCATTTTTTTGTAGTGAGATTTAAAAATATCATTGAACATGATAGAACACTATTTTTATCCAACCAAATTATTTTGGTTCAGATTCAGGCTAAGTATGAACATCCCGAATCTAGGAAACTTTTGTGCGCCCAATGCGGTTATGATGAACGAGAATATCATTCTGGTATGTAGTATCGATCAATACTGGGCATAACGAGCTGATCACCCCCCGTGCCCGTAAGTTATGATGGTTTACAGATGAAGTTCTGTTAAACCTTTTTGAAAATAGAAAAAAATGTTCATAGTCTGTCGATTGACCTCCATTTATAGTCAGTACGTAGTTTCAAAAATTTGAAATAGAATTGGTATGTTGATTAGAATTGTTTCAGTTACTTCACAACTATTGCTTCATTGTAGAAGTGTCACTCAAAGAAAACATTTAATCCTTTCAGCTAATGTTTATTATTTTCTATTACTTGTTGGGCACTCAAATGCTCATTCTTTCTTAATTTAAATGTTTTCAGTTAAGTATGACCAACCAGAGGGCTCTGCCAGGAACAAAGGGAAAGGAAAGCTGTCAGAATAAGTTGTGTTATATTATGTAATAGCTAGACTTAAATAAGATGATGATATTTATTATCTATCATGTAATGAAATATTTTAAGGTCGCGTACCTGGGATTTAGACAACAATGACAGGTAAATTAAGTTTGATATTTATGGCAAAATTATTATTATTTCGCTCAAAGAAATGGATCGTGAAGCACTAAATTTGGGTTTCAAGTACCTGAATTTGGGAGCGTCACGGTAAATTGGCATTCGAACTATTGAAGAAGAAATTGACTTCAGCTCCCGTAATCGTCACACCAGATTGGAATATGCCTTTTGAGTTAATGTGTGATGTGAGCGACTTTGCGGTTGGGGCTGTTTTGGGTCAATGCCGAGAGAAGGTATTTCATGCCATATACTATGCAAGTAAGACACTTACGAAAACTCAAATGAATGACACAACTACGGAAAAAGAATTACTTGCAGTAGTATATGCCTTCGATAAATTCTAGGCTTATTTGATCTGAACAAAGGTGATAGTCTACACGGATCACTTGGCTATTCTATACTTAATTTCGAAAAAAGATGCTAAACCATGCCTGATCCAATGGATTCTCCTTGTCTAAGAATTTGATTTAGAAATAAAGGATAGAAAGGGGACGGAGAATCAAGTTGCCGATCATTTGTCTAGGCTGAAAAATCAGGGTACAAAGGAAGAGGACAAGTGTGTAATCAATGAGTCATTCCCGGATGAGCAATTATTTGGGATAAATATAGAATTTCCATGGTATGCAGACTTCGCCAACTATCTAGTGAGCAACATCCTTCCCTCTAAACTTACTCGTCAGCAGAAGAAGAAATTCCTATATGATGTCAAGTGGTACATGTGGGATGAGCCATACCTATTCAAAGAGTGTGCCGACAAAATGATTAGAATGTGTGTGCCTTACAGTGAGGTGAATAGTATACTGCATGAGTGTCATTCGTCTGTGTACAGGGAACATTATGGTAGTGAGCGAACAATGGAAAAAGTGCTTCAAGCCGGGTTTTATTAGCCTACATTATTTTAGGATGCCCACCAGTTTGTTAAAAGTTATGATAGATGTAAACGGGTGGGCAACATATCGAAAAGGAATGAGATGCCACTACAAACAATTATGGAAGTTAAAATTTTTGACGTTTGGGGCATTGATTTTATGGGACCATTCCCATCATCATTCGGTAATCAATATATATTGCTTACAGTTGACTATGTCTCAAAATGGGTTGAAGTCGTAGCACTCCCAACTAACGATGCCAAAGTGGTCCTCAAATTCTTGCAGAAGAATATTTTTACGAGATTTGGCACGCCATGAGTTGTCATAAGTGATGAAGGTAGTCACTTCTGCAACATATCGTTTACAACTCTCTTAGTGAAGTATGGGGTCAACCATAAGGTGGAAACAACATATCACCCCCAAACAAGTGGGCAAGCTGAAGTTTCAAATAGAGAGGTGAAGCGAATCTTGGAAAAGGTGGTGAACCTCAATAGAAAGGATTGGTCTCTCAGGTTGGACGATGCACTATGGGCCTACCGAACTGCATACAAAATACAAATTGGTATGTCACCATATCAATTGGTCTATGGGAAAGCTTGTCACTTACCGGTCGAGTTACAGCACAAGGCATACTGGGCGATTCACAAACTTAACTTTGATCAAGCAGCTGTGGGTGAAAAGAGATTACTGTAATTAAACGAGCTGGATAAATTTTGACTTCAAGCTTACGAGAACTCTAAGATATACAATAAAAAGGTCAAGAAATGGCACGACCAAAAAATCATGCACAGAACGTTCGAACCGGGGCAATCAGTACTACTTTTCAACTCACGGTTGAGGTTGTTCCCAGGCAAGCTTAAGTCAAGATGGCCGAGACCATTCACCATTAAAAGAGTTTTCTCTCATGGTGCTGTTGAACTCTACAGTAGGAATCCATTAGAAACGTTCAAGGTCAACGGTCAGATGCTGAAGTATTATTGGGGTGGTGAATCCAACACGGATGGCATCGCAATCACATTATCCGACGTACCATAAATAGGGAGTATTCAGGCTGAACGACTTAAAATCAAGTGCTAATTGGGAGGCAACCCAATCATACTTTTATTTTTCATATTTTTAATCATAACTGTCAAATTATAGTTTAGCATAATTAGTACTATATAATAAGTTCATAGATTAATTAGATAAGTTGCATGTTCTTGATAATCTCTCCACCATGTTCTAACTTTTATGTTTTCTGGCTTTGTAGGATCTCAACATGATAATGGTTGGGAGTTAAAGTGAAGAAAAGAGCAAAACACCATCAGTTAACAGATTGCATCCCCTCCGGGGCGGGTCCCTAAAGCTCTATACCCCCCGCCGGGGAGGGGGTCCCCCAAGTCCAATTGCAGATTGTATGCCCACTTACACTTATTATCAGTTACGAGTGTCAAGAAAGTGCCAATATGCTCACTTACGTGATTTCGATCTTGACTTTGAGGCTATCCTCAAAGAAATGACTAAGTCGGGAACAACATGGATCAAGGGTTGGAAAGGAGGCACGGTTTTTCATAGCAAGGATCTCAGCCGGTACTGTAAGATATGGTATGCCTTCTTATGTGCGAAATTGTTTCCGTCCCAACACACATCGAACGTGACCAAAGAAAAGGCACTACTTCTATATGCAATTGTGCAAGATTTCATCATCAACATCGGGGCCATAATTAATTTTTCCATTCGCCGATGCTTACGAGGAAATTTTTCGAGCAGCTTGCCACACCTGTCACTCTTATGTGGGTTGTGTCGCCAAGCGGGTGTTAGATGGTCCGATGATGAACCCACTCAGATGCCGCTTAAGCTACTAGATTCCAGAATGATAGCACGGTATTCGATTTGGGCCGGGGGTGATTCCCATCCTAGAGGTTTAGGCTTTATTTTTTCATCAGCTTCGGAGGACGAAGTTGACGCTGCAGACACCTCAGAGGATGAGGATGCGACTATGGGAGAGCAAGGATCAGAGGCGGAACCACCATCCAACGCCATATCTAGCCTTCAATTTCTTGCATTTCAACGCCAAGTGGATGAGCACAACAAGAAAGCACGACGGGAGATGCGGCGACTCGCAGCGAGGCAAGACCACATGTTTGAAGCTATGAATACGTCTTTCGCTTCATTGAATGCGATGCTCCAGAGCTTCAATCCAACTGCCCAATTCCTATACCAAAAACCGATGCTAATGCCAAGGTTTACACCGAGTGACTTCGAGGAAGAAGATCAACCACCACCACCCCAGACTTAGGCGCTAACAGGGAAGTCCTTATAATTTTATTGAATTATCCACACAATGAGGACATTGTTGTTATCAAGTTTGGGGGAGTTAGTTTTTATTTTACATTTCATGTTTGCATACATAATATCATTAGTTCGGTTTGCATTTGTTATTGCACTTTAGTTTTGCATGTTATTTTAGGATTTGTGATGTTGCATTCATGTAATCATATAGTTGCATAATAGTTTAGGTGCATAAATAGTTAATTGTTTTTGTTATTTCTGCATTTTGTTATGTTATGTTTGAGTTTATCTAAAAAAATAATAATTAATTAGAATTGTGTTATTTTACATATATCCAACAATTATTGTAGTTCATTTTTATTGTGGCCAATGATAAGATTGGGATTAAGTAAACAAATACAATACCCATTATTAGAATTACAATGTAGTTTTGAATTATGACTCAGATCTTATGCTTGTTTGAAACTGGTATAAAAAGTGTAATACGTAATAATGTTTGTGTTGAATGATTAGTTTATATTGATACATAAATAGTTTCTAAAGGATACTGCTAGTGTAAATCATAGAATGACAAGAATAGGCAGTGAAGACGATGAATTAGGCAAGAACCTAAGTTTGGGGGAAAAGGTAGGGTATATTAGCTTCAGAAAAAGAAAAAAAAAAGAGAAAATAATATATAGTTGAGTCTTGTGGTGGGTTGAGAAAAAATACTCCCCATAAACACGAGCGTGAGATGGAGCATAAAACGCACTCACCAACCATCTATCGAAGAAAGAAAGAAAATGAAGAAAAGACGGGAAATAAGGGCAAAGTGCCCCGATTAATGAAAAATAAAAAGAAAAATAAAGCATAGATACCCTATTCGGACCCCTAATCTTGGTAAACGTTTGATTTTAGTTGGAACTCATCTATTTTTGAAATTTTTGAGTTATTCTGTATGATTCCTAATAAGAAATTGATTATGTGTTGAATTTGAACTAAAATCAGTCAACATAGATGTTGCTCACACACGCACTATATCAGTGATGACGGTCTAAGATTCGAGGATTGATTAAAAACTATTGAGTGGTTTCGATATGAGGTGTTGAAATATTTGCTTGATCTTTCTGAGGCCGAAGGAATAAATTTGATTTTATGATACTGTTGGATTCGTAGACATATAGTTAGATACATTACATATCATTACATTGCATTGTTAATTATAGTATTTTGATTTTTGCTCGAGGACTAGCACAGTTTAAGTTTGGGGGATTTTGATAAATAGATTTTATATCCACGAATTGATTTCTAACTCAAGTTTAATTGTTGTTAATTCCTTGCTTTTATATTCATTTTTACTTGTTTATTGTTATTTTGTGTGTAGGATGGTTGGTGTGGTAAATGAGTGAAAAAGGAGGCATTTGGAGCATTATTTGAGCTAGTTAAGAGATTATCCAAAGTCAGTTTGCAGAAGGCTAGCCCACTAGGGCGGACCTATTTAAATTTGTATACCCCGCAAAAGTGGGGTCTTCAATTATGTTTTGCAATGATAGACATACTTCTTTGGTAGCGTTTTTCATGTATACACCCCCGCCGAGTCTAGGTTGTCCTATCTTGGTTCAAATACTACTAGAACTTGGATTTTGGTTCTTGCATGGCTTTAGGATTCTAGTTGGCGTGGAATTGAGCAGAGATTGCTTGTGGATACGTAGATTAACACAAACACAAGATCAAAACAAGGAAGAGCACACAAGGCAATTATCAGAGATTACATACATATTTTCATATCGAGCATTGGAGCGAAGATTTTGAAGGAAAGTTCATATCAATTCCGGATTAAGGATAACGTGAAGGGTGTTCTGATTTATTCTTTGTTTAGTTTTATATTTGTAATTGAAAGGATGTTATCTTTAATTTATTTAGTTATTAATTCATTGATAATGAAATAATTTACTTTTTAGGCTTATGATGGATCTTTAAGTGAAACGATGATTATGTAACTTTGATTTCTAGTTTAATAAGCTATTATCTAATTTATCTATATTAATTTGAGCTTGAATTTATGAATTGCCTGATCGACAGTTCTTTGTGGACTTGTATGAATTCGAGAGAGGAAGTACGAGTCTAAACTTAGTTAATATAGCATGTGTTTTTGAATTTTGTGAATGAACATAATCTTGATGAATGTTAAGGTAGATATATGTTTGACATCGCATGTAATCGGATAAAGGACTTAAACTTAAACCTTCTTCAATTAAAATTTACATAGAGATATAGTGAGTTAGTTGATTAAGGTGGTTAACGTGTTTCTATCGAAATTGTGGATTTGAGTTAATACGTATTAGTGCATTGAGAGGTGGCTAGTGCTACATACGTGTTCTTGATTAATAAACTGTTGTAGACACTCGAAATTTTATTTTCCTGTTACTAACTGTGCAGGAGGGCAAAAGCGTCTTTTTCACTCCAGAGGTAATCCTGGAGGACCACAATATCAATTCCAACCCTGGAAATAGACCCGGGAGATCCAATTTCTAACCCCGGAGATAACCCTGGGAAATCTGTTTCTAAACCCGGAGATAACCCCGGGAAAATTAGTTCCAACCTTGGAGATAACCCCGGGGGATCAAGTTCAAAACCCGTAGTCAACCCCGGGAGGTTAACCCAACCTCAGGGATAACCCTGAGGACATTCAGAGTCAACAGCATGGCCATCTCAGAGGTAACCCTGGGAAAAACCCGCTACAATTGTGCAAAAACCGGAGATAACCCCGGGATGGGCAAAATGGTCATTTTGCCAACTCAACTTCACTTCAAATCAAATACACTCATTTCAACCCAAATTACTTCAAAAGAAGTCCCACAAGACTCATCTCTTAACTTCAGAGCACAAACTATGCGAAACAGCTCACCAGATTGCTGCAGAACGCAAACTACGCGAAACAGCTCACCGGATTGCCTGACGAAAACCTAGGAATGCTATTTCGGTTATGGACCTATCTTCCTGGAATCAAAAAGGGCAAATCCCGTGTCATTGCATAACTCTCGACATAAGTGATCCGAAGAAGTACAGATATACTTCGTTTGGATGCTCGGATTGAAGTTCTGCAAGTTCGAGCGGACATTACAGTACACGAGTGCACGTACTTTGAGACGACGGGACCATGGCCCGGGCCCACTACAACCAAATTGCAGAGTTCAATCTGCGGTGCTGCTGCAGTGACTCTGCGACCATCCGTCTATAAATATAGAGGGGGGGTCAGCCATTTGAAGAGAGAGAAGGAAGGAAAAAGGCGAGGAAGCCGTGTCCATTTTACTCTGCATACACATCTTTTGAGTGTTTCCTCTTCTTTAAACACTAGTTAGCTGATATATAGCTACTTTTTATCTGGCGGGAGCTGAGTGTTTATCCATTTAAAGTCAAAGAAGTCTACTTTGGCAGTCCATTGTAAGCCTTCTTACATTCTAGAAAGCATCTTTCTCCTATTATCACACACTGTTGTACACGTTGAGAGTCGTGTGAGTGTGTTTGCCCGGACTTCGGTCCGTGGTTTTCATTTCTGTCTGTATATATATACTAATATATGTATATATTTCATATATATGGACTAACATTATCGAGTTATGCCTCGATTGAGCTGAACTTGATGCAGGTGTTTATTTGCTTATATATATATATATATATATATATATATATATGAATTATGGTGGTTCTACATTCGATGAGCACATATTTTACATCAGTGCGTTTAATTGCTTATATATATATATATATATATATATATAATTATTGTCAGACATATCTGATGAGCCTTGATTTACATCTGATGCATTTATTCGCTTTTATATATATATACATATATATAATTGTTGTCGGACATATTCAATGAGCCCGGATTTACATCCGGTGCGTTTACTGCTTTTATATATATATATATTTGTACATATATATATATATATATATATATTACATTTACATCAGGCCTTGAGTTTATTTCGTGGCCTTTTACAGCTTTATTTACATTCCGTCCTACCTGGAGTTTACTTCGTGGCAGTTGATCGCTTTTACAACTTTATTTACATTTCGTCCCGCCTGGAATTTACTTCGTGGTAGTTGATCATGTTCATATATATATTTACAGCTTTTATATATTTACATTTCCGATCCCCCATGGAGTTGCTTCGTGGTGGCTGATCATGTACATATATATATTTATAGCTTTTATATATATAACTGCTTACTATTTTCCATACAAATTGCAGTATCATGTGAGCCTACGAATCATGTGATCACAGATTCAGTCTACTGAATCTAGATTCGGTTCCCATGATGGACATTTTCTAGCTGTAAGCAACTTGTACATTATTTTACAGTGTCTGAGTTTCCTTGGATGGCTATCATGCCCATAAGGAGTTCGGCACTGCTATATATTATTTTCTCAAGGATGCTTCGCATCTCAAAAATAAAAGCAAACAAGCCGGACATTTAATAATAAAATAAAAGTATGAAAAGGTCTCAATTCTTATTGAGCACAGGGTTTGAAAAACCTCTTTTTACAAAACTTCATTGCTAAATCTTGGTTAAAACTGAATTTTCATATAAAATTCAAACCTTGTGTATATACGTGCGAACGAGGCCTCGCACTACTTTCAAATAAATTGCACATTGATCCACACACACACACATTTATATAACAATTTCTTTGAAGAGTGGCGGTCACCATGGTAACACGGATGTCGGGGGGTGCCTAACACCTTCCCTCCGCATAATCAAGCCCCCGAACCCTTAATGAATCTCGGTTTCACAGACCCGTTTAGCAGTGTCAAATCATTGGGTCAATGTGCAAACCTTTTTGGTTCCGTTGGTGCAACTAGTTAAATACACCAACTAGCGACTCTTAAAGTCAATCGTCGACATTATACATGTCGGACCTTTTTTACTTGTTTTTTCAAACAAATCTCACATTAACATGAGAACACCAAAAGACAAGTAACGAAAAGGGACAATCAAAAATCCCGACGTCGACAGGTGGTGACTCTGCTGGGGACTCCAGTAAGAGGGCTTAAGCCGCTATTTCAAGCTTTTCAAAATTGTTATATGCTTGTGTGTGAATGTTGCATTTACATTTCTGATGAATGTGTATGAATGCATCTTACTTACTGCACTGCTAAATATCTATCTGTGATATTAGTGCTTCGCACATGTCATCATTTTGCATAAACGGTGAGACACGTTGTATGTGAATGTATGTTGTGTGGTCCATCCACCTGGAGGCTATCCTGTCGGTGTTTGATTACTGGACCCGTGGGAAGAATAATTTCCCGGGGCTAAGGAAAGGCACCACTCAGATTTGCTCCAGTTGAAAGACCGGATTAACTTCCCGTCGAGTAGATTGCGATGATCTGGGAACCTTCATGCCGAAAATTCGCGAGATTAACCTATGATAGGTCAGCCTCTGATAAACCAAACGCGAAGGGAAGTCTCTTCATACTTTCCCATTTAAATTACTTGTAATTTCAATTACTTCTCAATCTCAATGTAAAGGAAAATATGAGGAATATGTGTAAATGCATATTAAGGCTTTACATGCTATTAAATGGCACCCATTTTGCTAGATAATATTCCTAAAATGGACACATTATGATAGCATGTAAAATTTTTATACATTCCCTAAAGCTAAACTACGCAAGTCTTTTTGTAGGGAAGCAATTGATCATATTTCCCGTTAAAAGTCCAAAAGGGCATTAAGCCCACAATCAGATATGGATAAAAGTGCCCAGCCTGATCCTACTCCTGTCTCTCGCGAGGAGTTCGAAAGATTAAGTTATCAAATGATAGAGTTGGCTGTTATGCTCAAAGAACTACACCAATCTACTCAAGGTATACAAATACCCATCCACACAGAATCTGAAAGTAGTATGCACACAAGCCAATCATGTTTGATGATAAAGCATATACTTTGTAACAATCTTATTCATTTATTAATAAAAAGTATTAATTTATTAAAGGCTTTTAATTGTCTACATGATGCTGTTTTATAATATGTGATAAACCCATAGTTTTAAGCAATGCTTTTAGAATAATGATGATGATCATTCTAATGAGATCTAAATTCTTAGAAAGCTTAAAACTAAAATAGTTCCCAATCGTTGGATTACTAAATTGGGGATTAGTGAATCCGGATAGATTGGTACATACGTTGCTTTGCTCATTGGATGAGGATGATTGATCTCATGATCATTTGTGTGGAGACACTAAAGCAAGCATGTAGGTGCTTATTAGAGAATAAGTTCAATTTGACGTGGCTCGCTAAGGAATACCTAATGGAGTTTTATTTGCTGTCAATAGGAATTCTGTAGTGATAGTAGTACAAGTAATCCTTGGACTTGAGATCATCATAGTATCTTATGTATGATGAGTTATACTTTGACTTATTCCTTAAGACCCTTAGGGTATATCAAAGGGTATGCTTGGGTATAATAAGTTATACATGGAGATAATGTATGATCAATAAAGAATCTACCACTTCTAATAAAAGAAGAGAAAGGTCCTATGTGATTCGATAAATGACAACCCAGTAGTCCTTGGCGCGGAAATGAAATTAGAAAGGAGTTTCTAATTTGCATTATTTGAGTTGTGCATTTAAGAGTCGAAATACATATAATTAAATAAAATAAGACTTGATGAAGAATTCCATGTCTTATATTTAATTGGGACATTGTATGGTGGAAGGATTGAATTGTACGGTAACTATTTACTCAAAGGTTCTTTAATGATTAATGTTGAAATCTATATTATCTGGAAAGTCGTTAATCGCTAGGGAGGCTTATCCCTATTGTAGAATAAATATTATTTAAATAAATTAATTATTTAATTTATTTATTTAAATAAGATTAGAATTGTTCTAATTGATTTATTCACAACCGGGTTTAATATGGAGAACCTAAAGGGTCACACCATAAAAAGGAAGAATAATTATTTAAGAAGTTAATGGCATAATCGTAATAATATGTTAAGTATATTTAATTTAATCTATGGTGATAGAATAAATTAAATAGCTTAATATTTATTATTTAATATTTTAGAAATATTAAATATAAATTAATAAGAGGAGTCTTATTAATATTATTACAATTATTATTATTTTAATTTCTAAAAGAGTTTAGGAATTAATTTAATATAAGTACTCTCATTTATTCCTAATTGGATTAGGAAGGAAAATTAGTTAAAGGAGTTTAATTAATTATCCCTAATAAGATTAGGGAGCTTAATTAATTAAAAGAATTTAATTAATTAAATAAAACTCAATTCCTTAATTGTTAAGGTGGGTTGCCCACATCTATAAATAAGAGGAGTCTTATTATGGGTGGTATGGGTTGTTGACTTTTTCAACATACGTAATAATTCCAATTGTTGGGAGAGTACACCTTTTCTATAGAGATAGAAAAACTAGGGTTTAGCCAACCACCCTTCTTCTTGAATTTTCTTCTTCCTTGGTGGATCACCTCTAGAGGCCAAACACATGGGTGGCTAACGTTGATCAAAGGAAGGAACCAAACCCGGTGGATTCAAGATTGAACGCGAAAAGATTTGGAGGTGAACTTGTACCTGAGGAAGCTCGATCTTCAAAGGTATGATTTATTCTTTATCTTTTCGTTTAATTAATAATTGCGCATAAAGGATGATCCGGGTATATGGTTTGTAAATAATTTTTAAACTCTGATTTTACCACGCTTCCGCACTTTTTATGCAATTTGATTGCGTTATGAATATTACAAACCTAACAGTGGCATCAGAGCCAAACCTTTATGTAAATTATTAATTGTTCAGATTTGATATGTATATTGATATGTGTTTAGAACAATTTAATTGGGCATAATTTTATGGTATAAAATTTATAATTAAAAAAAATAAATAAATAAATAAAAAAATAAATAAAAATAAAAACCGTGACCTGCTGCTATTAAAAACCGGACAAAGCAACAGTTTTAATGTGCCACGTGAATATAATATATATATATATATATATATATATTATATATTATATTAGGATTGCACGGAATTGGTACTCTTCAAGGCAGCAGGTGTATTTTCTTTTTTTTGTTTTATAAGGAAGGTGCACGGATGTCCTGTTTCTTTAAAAAAAAAAAAAAAGGCATTGCACGGTTTTAACAAAAAAAAAAAAAAAAAAAAGGTATTGTCTTTTTTTTTTTTTGAAGTCATCATGCTTAAAATTTTAAAACAAAAGAGGCAGACTTGGTATATTATATATATATATATATATATACGAATATTATATATATATTTATAATATAGGGATTTTATATATATATATATATTATACGATTAATATAATATATATATATATATATTAATTATTTTATAATTAAAATAAAAGTTTATTTTAATTTTAAAATAAAAGGTTTATTTTAATATTAAAATATAAAGTTTATTTTAATTTTAAAATTAGAATTTCATGCTAACTAATTAGAGTTGGAATTGGATTCCATAATAACTAATTAGAGTTGAAATTGGATTTTATTTTTCCTAAAATAAAGGAGTTTATTTGTGAATAGGGAAGTAAATCCATCTTTCCTTAAATAAAGGAGTTTGTTTAGATATGAAATAAGATTTCATATTATTCAAAATAAAAGAGTTTATTTGTGAATAGGAAAGAGAATCCTAATTTCCTTAAATAAAGGAGTTTATTTAAATATGGAATAAGATTTCATATTATTCAAAATAAAGGAGTTTATTTGTGAATAGGAAAGATAATCCGTGTTTCCTTTTAATAAAGATTTTTTTACATGGAATTGATTCCATAATTAATTAAAATAAAAGAGTTTATTTTAATTAAAGATTTTTTATATATATATATGAAATTGGATTCCATAATTAATTAAAATAAAGGAGTTTATTTTGATTAAAAGTTTTGATTAAAATAAAATAGTTTATTTTATTCAAAATTAGATAAATTAAAATAAAATAGTTTTATTTTGATTTAAATTTGGATTAAAATAAAGGAGTTTATTTTGATTCAAAAATAGATTTTATACTAACTAAATTTGCCCATTAAATGATATCAATATATATATTAAATGTTTATTATTCATGAGATGAATGTTATTTATTGATGCATATGGTGATGTGTATGATAATAAATGGGATTGATTATGGACTAATGACCAATGTGATTGGATTTTATTTTAGTTGGATGCATGAATGTATGGGTTTTATTAAATGGGGTCTGCGTACCTCATCTTCTCTAATTTTTTCTTAATGTAAATTCTATCTCCTTCCTATGTACTTCCCCTTGACTGCTGATCAAGGTTTCTATTTATTTTAAATAGTTTTGTAATAGGAATAGTTAGAATTAATTTTGAAAAATTGGAGATCAAGGAGCAGGAGCGCTTGAAGACCCGTTTGTAATGAAGCCCGGGTTTAAATGTAATAGTTATATTTAAATATTATTTCTTGCACCCCTAGGGTTTGACCTTTTGGTTCACTTGGTGGCTCCAATGAACCAAACTAGAATAAAAGTCCATAATCAATCCGGGTAGAATATAGTATTCTATATGTGCATGCTTATATAGATATATATTATATATTATGCAAACATGCTTCGCATGTTCATTAATATGACGCGTATTTTATATATATATGTGCATGCGCGCTAAACAAGATGAGACAAATTAATAACAAACCCCTCAATTTTTTTATATTAAGTCCTAAGCGTTCAAAGATATTTGGAATATCGAACGTCGCCTTCTAGCATGATAAAATTAATAGAGTATTAAATATTTAATATGAGTTTGTTGTGTCACCACAAGGCAAGTATTAAGTATTTAAGATGTTAATTTATCACATTTGATGCTTATAAAGAAAATTGAACAATATTATTTTGTTGTGTCACCACAAGGATGATATTTTTCTTTTTTGAATATATGGAGTGCTAGGTTGACTTAACTTGGATAATTTTGATTCGGATGTGCCACCACTTGATCAAAATAATCTAAGAGGCAAAATACAAGGAGTTGCATAGTTGATGTAATTGACAAAAGTTGTCTACCTATTTATTTATATATAGTTTGTTGTGTCACCACAAGGCTATATACATTTGAAATGGGATCCTTATTCTCACTAGCAAATCTTTAATTAGATTTTGTCGAACTATATAAGTGAGGTAATATAGTTTGAAGAAAATAGTGGGAGATACCAATTTAAAACAAGACCTAATTTATTTTGGTAATTAATAAAAGAATGTATGTTAAAATGTTGTTAATTACAAATTCATTTACGAAATTTTACAATGTCTAAAATTACTATCATCGCGAAACATATTAGATGTTATTTAACCGGGTAGTATTAAACGGATTGGTTAAGGAATTTGAGAATAGTTCTCATAGTCGAAAAGCTATCTTATGTCCTTAATACGCCTATCCCGCAAATGGTTGCGAGACAATGCCTCGAGGAAAGATTGCTACTTTTAGAAAGTGGCAAGATGATGCACAGATTGGCTCAATGCATCATGCTCGCATCCATGAGTAACGAGCTTGACGTCGATAAAACTATGGATGCTCCTACTATATTCCCGCACATCAAGTAGTTGATGGTGAGGAAAGTAGGACCGATAGATATCGATATCTAAGGAGCTCTTCCGATCTAGAATGACTAATGACACTACAAATCTGCATAAAAAGTTCTTAACATAATCAATTTGATTGATCAATTAGGACAACCGGTTTTGTCATGGATGGAGAGTTGAGCCAAGATTTGATCTTGCACTCACTCCCTTTAACTCTTTTCACAATTGTTGTGAATTTTTCATATAAATAAGCTAGATATCGCCCTTTTGCGATTTGCTTAACATATTGAAAAATGATGAGAGTCACTTTCCAACCAATAAAGACCAAGTCTTACTGGTAGGGGCCAAAGGATCTTCTGAAAAGATGAACGATTCAAAGAAGGTAAATAGAAAGGCATAAACAAAGGATAATAAGAACAAAACTGATACGGATAGCAAAGGAGTTTGCTTCCACTGCAATAAGCCTGGACACTGGAAAGAAACTGCGAGAAGCGTCTTGCAGAGGCTAACCAAAGAAGCTTAGTGAAGTTTCGGTTACAATACAGTTTTTGTTCATGATTGAAATAAATTTTTCTTTAAGTCAAGGTTCTACTTGGGTATTGGATACCGACTTTGGTTATCATAAATATAGATTTATGAATGGACCAAGAAGAAGCAGAAAGATAAACAAGTATAAGTAATCCTATGTGTGGGAAATGAAGCAAAGGTTGCAACATTAGCCATAGAAACTTATAGTTTAGCACTGCCTACGGGCAAATCTATTAAGTCAATAAGTTGTTATTGTATTTTAGTTCTCGTTGAAAACATTATTTCCATTTTATTGTTGGACAATGAAATCTTTGGTATTATAATTAAGAACAATTGTTGTTCTATTTATAATAATAATGTTTTGTATAGAACTGGAATATTACTACTTAATGGATTTTGTATACTTGACTTACGTGAAAAATATATTTTACAAATTGAACAAACTAATATAAGAAAAGGAGATGATCATTCAAAGAGTTGAATGTATGTATTTGTTGAAATACAAGTGTGAATTATTTGAAAGGTTCAAAGAATTCAGAAGTGAAACAAATTGACAATGTATTAAAATTCTTTGATTAGATCAAGGAATAAATACTTGTGCAATAAGTTTCTAGATCATCTCAAATGGTTTTCTCATAATGGACGCCTCTCGATACATAATAATTGATTGATGTATCTGAAAGGAAAAATTTGTACCTTGTTGGACATGGTGCGGTCCATAATGATTTTACCGACATTCCAGTATCCCTCTAGGGTCATGTCCTAGAAATGGCTGCATATCTAAGAAATGGTAACCTCAAAATCCGGCCCCAAGACTCCATAAAAGTTATGGACAGGGAGGATTCCTAATCTTAAGTATGTTAAGATAAGGGGTTGTCCAACTTATATGAAAAAGGTTTCAAAGGATAAGCTTGGGACAAGATTTGACATGTACAGATTTGTGGGACATCCTAAAATAAGTTTAGGGTATACGTTCTATAATCCTACATAGAAAAAGGTGTTTATTGCGAAACACGCTACCTTCTAAGATAAAGGTGTTTATCATTAAAAGGGCTAGTGGGAGGATAATAGATCTTGAAGAGTTCAAGAACCACAAAACACTATAAGTCAAATAAAAGGAACCTTGTAGATAGACCTATTGTACCACAACCGAATCGTAAGTCTGGAATAGTACCGAAGATACCTAGGAGGTATGGATTCATCATGGATGATGATGATGATGAGGCACGATCATGAAGATGATGATCCGTAGTTACATTCGATGAGGTAAGACTTCTAGTGTGTACAAAAGGGTCGATTGGGAGCGTCGTGACATTCCTAATATTATATGTTGATATACTACGATAAGGAATGACATACTAATGCTACAATCAAGAATGATAAAGTTGTTCAAACATTCCTCCATGAATGGTTTGGGGACGAGTATCTTAATTGGGGATGCAAATCTATATAGATAGATTTAAGAGGATGCTCGACTTAACCCAAGGAACGTATATTCATTTGATGCTAAAGTCGTTTAGTATGGCAAACTCCAAGAGATGTCTCATGTTGATGAGCCATGGAGTGTATCTCTCTTAATAGTCCCCATAGACTCCAAAGAAGAGAGATTGCATGAGTGACAATCATGTATGCAATGAAATGTACGAGACCTGATGTTGATCAGTCATATTCTGGAGAAGATCACTATGAGTCAGTGAAAAACATCTTAAGGTTCTTAACCGGCACTAAGGATGTGAGCAAACATGGTGGGTCTGAGTTAAAACTAGAGGGCTTTACAGACTCAAGTTTTTCAGACAGACCAAGATGACAGAAAATCCACTTTAAGGTAAAGTGTTACCTTGAACAAAGGTGCAGTTGAATTGAAAGGTTCCAAACAAAGAAAGAGTTCTTTGGTTTAGTGATAAAGACAAAGTATATAGCTATAAATGAAGCTGCAAGTTGATTGTTTGGATTAAAAGTTCATTACAGAACTAGGAATAGTTCCCAAGTCTCATCTTGGATCTAAACATGTGTTGTGGCACTTTCATTTGATTATTAGAATCATTGAAAGATGGGAAATCACTATAGAGATAGTGGACTCTCATGAACAACATTACACATCCATTAACTAAAGCTTATCCAACAGCAAGATAATCGTCACTTAGAGAAGAAGAGTATGAGATACCATGGCGATTGGCTTTAGTGCAAGTGGGAGATTGAAAGTAGTATGCACACAAGCCAATCATGTTTGATGATAAAGCATATACTTTGTAACAATCTTATTCATTTATTAATAAAAAGTATTAATTTATTAAAGGCTTTTAATTGTCTACATGATGTCGTTTTATAATATGTGATAAACCCATAGTTTTAAGCAATGCTTTTAGAATAATGATGATGATCATTCTAATGAGATCTAAATTCTTAGAAAGCTTAAAACTAAAATAGTTCCCAATCGTTGGATTACTAAATTGGGGATTAGTGAATCCGGGATAGATTGGTACATACGTTGTTTGCTCATTGGATGAGGATGATTGATCTCATGATCATTTGTGTGGAGACACTAAAGCAAGTATGTAGGTGCTTATTAGAGAATAAGTTCACCGAACGCATTGGCTCGCTAAAAAATACCTAATGGAGTTTTATTTGCCATCAATAGGAATTCTCAGTAGTGATAGTAGTACAAGTAATCCTTGGACTTGAGATCATCATAGTATCTTGTGTATGATGAGTTATACTTTGACTTATTCCTTAAGACCCTTAGGGTATATCAAAGGGTATGCTTGGGTATAATAAGTTATACATGGAGATAATGTATGATCAATAAAGAATCTACCACTTCTAATAAAAGAAGAGAAATGTCCTATGTGATTCGATAAATGACAACCCAAAGAGTCCTTGGCGGTTAAGAAATGAAATTAGAAAGGAGTTTCTAATTTGCATTATTTGAGTTGTGCATTTAAGAGTCGAAATACATATAATTAAATAAAATAAGACTTGACAAAGAATTCCATGCCTTATATTTAATTGGGAAATTGTATGGTGGAAGGATTGAATTGTATGCGGTAACTATTTACTCAAAGGTTCTTTAATGATTAATGTTGAAATCTATATTATCTGGAAAGTCGTTAATCGCTTGGGAGAGCTTATCCCTATTGTAGAATAAATATTATTTAAATAAATTAATTATTTAATTTATTTATTTAAATAAGATTAGAATTGTTCTAATTGATTTATTCACAACCTAGCTTTAATATGGAGAACCTAAAGGGTCACACCATAAAAGGAAGAATAATTATTTAAGAAGTTAATGGCATAATCGTAATAATATAGTTAAGTATATTTAATTTAATCTATGGTGATAGAATAAATTAAATAGCTTAATATTTATTATTTAATATTTTAGAAATATTAAATATAAATTAATAAGAGGAGTCTTATTAATATTATTACAATTATTATTATTTTAATTTCTAAAAGAGTTTAGGAATTAATTTAATATAAGTACTCTCATTTATTCCTAATTGGATTAGGAAGGAAAATTAGTTAAAGGAGTTTAATTAATTATCCCTAATAAGATTAGGGGAGCTTAATTAATTAAAAGAATTTAATTAATTAAATAAAACCCAATTCCTTAATTGTTAAGGTGGGTTGCCCACATCTATAAATAAGAGGAGTCTTATTATGGGTGGTATGGGTTGTTGACTTTTCAACATACGTAATAATTCCAATTGTTGGGAGAGTACACCCTTTCTATAGAGATAGAAAAACTAGGGTTTAGCCAACCACCCTTCTTCTTGAATTTTCTTCTTCCTTGGTGGATCACCTCTGAGAGGCCAAACACATGGGTGGCTAACGTTGATCAAAGGAAGGAACCAAACCCGGTGGATTGAAGATTGAGCGAAAAAGATTTGGAGGTGAACTTGTACACGAGGAAGCTCGATCTTCAAGGGTATGATTTATTCTTTATCTTTTCGCTTAATTAATAATTATGCATAAAGGATGATCCGGTATATGGTTTGTAAATAATTTTAAACTCGATTTTACCACGCTCAAGACTTTTTATGCAATTTGATTGCATTATGAATATTACAAACCTAATGTAATCCCCGCATAGAGGAACCTGGCAAACAATGCCTACTCAATTCGAGTCATTCATACCAGGGGGCAGTCAGGGTATTGGCAAAAAGTTGGAAACCCAGGTACCTAAACCTCATTCCAATAAAGAAATCACAAATCTCAGGGATGATCGAGAAACTGGGGATCTAAGAAAGAAAGTCCAACAAATGGAGGAGACCATCCGGTCAATCAAAGGGACTGGAAATTATGGGAGTGTCACCTATTCAAATCTTTGCATATTCCCAGGGGCTCGATATCCTACCAAATTCAAAGTCCCAGAGTTTGAAAAGTACAATGGGGCAGGCGATCCATATACGCACCTAAAAGTGTACATTGGCGAACTGGGGTCTTATGCTGAAGATGAAAGCCTCAGAATGCAGCTTTTTCAAAAGAGTCTCACCGGAGAGGCTAAAGCCTGGTATGCCCGACTTGACAATGCCAAAATCCGTAACTGGGAAGAATTGGCCCATGCCTTTCTAAATAAGTACAGTTTTCAGTCACAAATGGCACCTGATCGATACCAAGTGACTAAAGTCAAAAAGCAAAGTACTGAATCTTTTCGAGAATATGCCCAAAGGTGGAGACATCTCGCAGCGCAAGTCATCCTAGCAATGACGGAAACTGAGATGGTAATGACGTTTATTGATATCCAAGAGGATCCGTACTACGAAAGGATCCTAACAGGCATAGGAAAGCCCTTCTCAAAATTGATCAAACACGGCGAAATGGCAGAGATGGGCCTGAAGGTAGGCAAGATTAAAGACGTCACTGCCTTGGAAGCAGTCGCCAAGAATATACAAACTGGCAAGTATACGAGCGATCCCAAGGGGATACCCGATAAAGGCAGTGAAGATGTATCCCTTGTTGTACAAGGGCAAACTAGTAGACCAACCTATAGTCCCCCCATTTGGAAAAAGCGAGACAATCTGCCATTTCAACAACAGGCTGCATTTAACCAATTCCAGGACAGGAAAAGAAAATTTGAGAGAACGGGAAATTGGGTGTTCACTCCACTAGGTGATTCTCTTGAAAATGTTTTGGCAATATTGATGGATCATAAGCAAATTACCGAACTGGCTCCACCTCTGGAACCAGGGAGCAAAAGATACAATCCAAGCCAAAGATGTACTTACCACTCAGGGTCTCTAGGACACGATACAGAAGATTGTTGGTCCTTAAAGCATAAAATTCAAAATTTGATCGAAAGTGGCAGTATTGTGGTCCAATAACCTGATCAACAAAATGTCAACACCAACCTTTAATTGCAGCATGATACGGAAGAAGTAAACATGATCGGGTCAGGAAGCGCTGAAATATATCCAATTTATAAGTGCATACAAAGGATAGAGGACTATCCCCAAAGGCACATAGCAGATGTCCTAAAATGGGAAAACTCGTAGGAGGGTATGATCATAATGCAAAAGTTAGAGACAATCCAGAACCAAGTAAATCTGCTAGCTAAGCTGATAGTGCACCAACATCAGGATACGAGGCATTTCTTCACTCAACTATCAGAAGGCCAAGAAAAGGGGGATGATAAAATATCTAGCAAACCTCGCCAACAGAAAAATCTCTTGGGGGAATGCGAACTCTCAAAGAAGAAAGATCAAACAACCTCCACAAGAGTCCGAAAATTCACCCCTCTAAGCAAATCCAATGAAGAAATGCTACACTTTCTGATGAGCGAAGGAAGGATTACTGAGTTGCTACCTCCTGTAAATTCGAGGATAAAGAGCTATGATTCCACCAAGATATGTCTCTACCATTCTAACTCACTTGGACATACGACTGAGGAATGCTGAGCTTTGCGACATAAAATCCAGGATCTCATTGAAAATGGAGAGCTAGAGATAGAAATTCCCATGATCAAAAAAGGCGAAAAGGCAATAAAAAGCTTAAGATGTCCACTTGAGATAGGTAGTTCAAATAAGGTGAAGGCTATGAGCAATAATCCTGGCAGAACACAAGATGGAGCGATCCTAATGCAAGAAATGATAGAAGAGACAAGGGAATTCCCCGAAGGAGGTTCCTCCGCCAACATCAAACATCTTCTGGTCCTAAGATATCAACCGCGTTCCTGATTTTATCACCTTGGATGATGCCGAGGAAATACTGATCCTTTCCAAGGAAGAAAAAGCAAAAAAGGAAAATTCCTTACAAGAAATGCGACGACAGTTTGAGGTAGATTTCATGGTCGAATCCTCTCAAGCCCAGGAAAAGCGTTAAGGAACAGATGAAGGAGAAGGTGGTGAGGTTGTCGGGGAAATCAACCCATCAAAGAATCAAGATTTCATACCTTTTTGTGATGGGTCCAACTCAAGCATCCCTAAAGAATGTATTGAACCTGGAAGCGATCAAGTTATGGCCATAAGTGAAGACATTCAAAACCAAGAAGTAACCTCTGTCGCGAGCCTTGAAGGCAACACGACCAATCGACGAATCGGACTATCGTGCCTCAACTAGCCAAAAGATGTAGATCTAGGGATAAAGTTGCAATTTCCAGAAGATGTTAGGACGGTATCACTTCCTTCGCAGTATGTTTTTTATTTTCCATGCATGTATAGAAAAAAAAACAAAAAACAAAAAACAAAAAAACAAAAAAAACAAAAAAGAAAAAAAATAAAAGAAAAAAAAAAGAAAGAAAAAAAAAGAAGAAGAAAAAAAACAAAAGAAAAAAAAAGAAAAAAAAATCAAAAATCAAATCATTCGGGTTTCAGCTCATCAAGCCTGAACTACGAAAGACCTGATCTCCCCTCATCAATAGGAGTACGTAGGCAGCCATTTATGGTGCGGTCAAACCAAACAAAAACCCAAAAAACCCAAACAAACACTTCTCAACCAAACACTTCTCAACCAAATACTTCTCAAAACAAACGCTTCTCAAACAAACACTTGTCAAACCGTTTATCTTATCAAGGAGGAACTACGCATACCTGATCTCCCACACTCACGGGAGTACGTAGGCAACCACCAGTGGTGCGGTCTAACCCTCAACAGAAACGTCCAAATCCAAACGTCGATCCCAAGAACGACCCTCCAAGTCAGCGACCTATGTGGAGAAGACCCAACAATATTGCAATGTCATTCCATTAAATCTGGCACAAATTCCAGAAAGGAAGAAACAGCGATATGCCAAGGCAACCAGCAGCGAGGACCTTCAAAGATGCAACACCCTTAATCACGAGTCTTCATCAAATCAGAAGAAAATCAAGACTAATTGCAATAACAAGTCAAGAATAATGATTGAAGACATCAAAATCCAAGTCCTATACTTGTTCACCATCTGGTACAGAAGAAAAGTCTCTTGCGATCTCAGCATCTTATCAGCCCATCTGTCAAAGCGACTATCCCAGACAACAAGAAAGGCTGGGGCAATTTCAAAATCAATGACAACCCGATATTGCGACCACTACAACAAGACTTGGGCAATCTCGAAAACAACGACAACTCAATGCTGGGGCATTTATCAAACATGTTAAAGAGGAAAATGCCTCAGTCAACACCATCAGCATGGTCCATCATCATCAAAGCTTCCCTCACATCAGCTCATTAGCGATTCGGATATTAATCATTTGTGACTTCATCAACAAAAAGAGTTTCTCGTATGAATCCCCGACATCAGTATGCGAAAGGACTGGGGCATTTTCTGATTCCAGGAAAGCGAAGGATTTTAAGGCGGGATCAAACCTCTCATCAAAAGAAGGAAAACTCCTGAAAGAAATCATGGCGACACTAGCTTACCCCTACAGACGAAGGGGAAAATTCTCAACAAAGTTCTTAATTTAAGAGCAGAAGCCCAATGATAAAGGGTCTGGCGAATGAAATCTACACCATCAATTTGCGCCAAATCCTCATAAGCTGAGGCCTCTACACTAAAGTTTAAAGTTCGGTAACGAAAGTATAGACGACACCCCCCCCCCCAGGGATATCAGCGGCATTCAGATCATCAGTTCAGCCGGGTTGCGAGTCAAATGTTCAAGGAAATGGAGCATAAGCACTCAATAGTAAAAGGAAACTACAAATCACCTCAAAAGGGTGAGGCGCTACATCAACGTGCATTTCTATCCATCGTAACATTAGGTAGTGTCTAGCGAAGCAAATCTTTGAATATTACTTCAGCGAAGGTATCGGGAGATCTGATATTCAAAAATATTGACATCAATTCAGTGCAACATCAAGATAGTTCAGAGATGAAAGCTTTGTATACCACCGTCCGAGTGGGAACCGAAACAGTTTGGCGATGTCAGCATATTCAACTACCAGTAGGGTAGGATCTATTATCAAACTACCATCAGGGTAGACATCATTGTAAACTACCGGCGTATGTATCGGTGATATTTCAATTTTTCTTCATCAAACAGGCATTGGCGACACCGACAAAAAGCCAAACCGTTGTAGTCAACACCAGCATAGGCATCAGCAATCCTCAGTAAAGGTAAAGCGATTTGCGAAAACATTTTAAACATGCATCAAAACATTCATTACAATGCGATTTGCGATCTGCGATATGCGATATGCGAAATGCGATGTCGCGATTACTGTCCGATTGGCCAATGCTGGCGAAATACGGAAGTCGCGAAATGCGATGTGCGATCTGCGAAAACATTTTAACATTCATCATCACATTCACTACATTGCGATTTGCATCATTAAAAATACATTGTCATGTTTCAAGTGTCTACTAATCTTTATCATGTCCATTCCATTGCATTGCATGAACATGATAGAGAGGGGCATCTATAGACACTCGAAATTTTCTTTTCCTATTACTAATTGTTCAGGAGGGCAAAAGCATCTTTTTCACTCCAGAGGTAATCCTGGAGGACCACAATATCAATTCCAACCCTGGAAATAGACCCAGGAGATCCAATTTCTAACCCCGGAGATAACCCTGGGAAATCTATTTCTAAACCCGGAGATAACCCCAGGAAAATCAGTTCCAACCCTGGAGATAACCCCGAGGGATCAAGTGCAAAACTTGGAGTCAACCCCGGGAGGTTAACCCAAACTCAGGAATAACCCTGAGGACATTTAGAGTCAACAGCATGGCCATCTCGGAGATAACCCTGGGAAAAACCCGCTACAATTGTGCAAAAACCAGAGATAACCCTAGGAGGGGCAAAATGGTTATTTTGCCAACTCAACTTAACTTCAAATCAAATACACTCATTTCAACCCAAATTACTTCAAAAGAAGTCCCACAAGACTCATCTCTTAACTTCAAAGCGCAAACTACGCGAAACAGCTCACCAGATTGCTGCGGAACGCGAACTAAGCGAAACAGCTCACCGGATTACCTGACGGAAACCTAGGAATGCTATTTCGGTCATGGACCTATCTTCCTAGAATCAAAAAGGGTAAATCCCATGTCATTGCGTAACTCTTGACACAAGCGATCAGAAGAAGTACGGATATACTTCGTTTGGATGCTCGGATTGAAGTTCTGCAAGTTCAAGCGGACATTACAGTACATGAGTGCACGTGCCGAGACGACAGACCTGCAAGCCCGGGCCACTACGACCGACTGCAGCAGTTCAATGCGGTTGCCACAAAGTTAACCTACTACCATCCATGCATCTATAAATATAGAGGGGGGGTCAGCCATTTGAAGAGAGAGAGAGAAGGAAAAAGGCGAGGAAGCCCTGTCCATTTTACTCTGCATACACATCTTTCTAGTGTTTCCTCTTCTTTAAACACTAGTTAGCTCAAATATAGCTACTTTTTATCCGGCGACAGCTGAGTGTTTATCCATTTAAAGTCAAAGAAGTCTACTTTGGCAGTCCACTGTAAGCCTTCTTACATTCTAGAAAGCATCTTTCTCCTATTATCACACACTATTGTACACGTTGAGAGTCGTGTGAGTGTGTTTGCCCAGACTTCGGTCCATGGTTTTCATTTCTGTCTATATATATATACTAATATATGTATATATTTCATATATATGGACTAACATTATCGAGTTAAGCCTCGATTGAGCCTAGACTTCGGTCTAGAGCGTTTATTTGCTTTTATATATATATATATATATATATTTATATATATGAACTGTGGTCAGACTCTGTCTGATGAGCCTGGATTTAATATCCAGTGCGTTTAATTGCTCTATATATATATATATATATATATATAATTGTTTTTAGACATATCTGATGAGCCTAGATTTACATCTGGTGCATTTATTCGCTTTTATATATATATACATATATATAATTGCTTTCGGACATATTCGATGAGCCCGAATTTACATCCGGTGCGTTTACTGCTTTTATATATATATTTGTACATATATATATATATATATATATATATATATATATATATATATATATTTACATTTCATTAGGCACAGAGTTTACTTCGTGGCCTTTTACAACTTTATTTACATTCCATCCTGCCTGGAGTTTACTTCGTGGCAGTTGATCGCTTTTACAGCTTTATTTACATTTCGTCCCGCCTGGAGTTTACTTCGTGGCGGCTTATCATGTTCATATATATATTTACAGCTTTTATATATTTACATTTCCGATCCCCCATGGAGTTGCTTCGTGGTGGCTGATCATGTACATATATATATATATATATAACTTTTATATATATAACTGCTTACTGCTTTCCATACAAATTGCAGTATCATGTGAGCCTAGGAATCATGTGATCACAGATTCAATCTACTGAATCTAGATTCGGTTCCCATGATGGACATTTTCCGTCATGGCGACTTTGTACATTATTTTACAATGTATCTCGAGTTTCCTTGGATGGCTATCATGCTCATAGGGAGTTCGGCACTGCTGTATATTATTTTCTCGAGGATGCTTCGCATCTCGAAAATAAAAGCAAACAAGCTGGACATTTAATAATAAAATGAAAGTATGAAAAGGTCTCAATTCCTATTGAGCACAGGGTTTGAAAAACCTCTTTTTACAAAACTTCATTGCTAAATCTTGGTTAAAACTGAATTTTCGTATAAAATTCAAACCTTGTGTATATAGGTGCGAATGAGGCCTCGCACTACTTTCAAATAAATTGCACATTGATCCACACACACACACACACACACATTTATATAACAATTTCTTTGAAGAGTGGCGGTCACCATGGTAACACGGATGTCGGGGGGTGCCTAACACCTTCCCTCCACATAATCAAGCCCCTGAACCCTTAATGAATCTTGATTTCACAGACCCGTTTAGCAGTATCATATCATTGGGTCAATGTGCAAACCTTTTCGGTTGTGTTGGTGCAACCAGTTAAATACACCAACTGGCGACTCTTAAAGTCAATCGTTGACGTTATACATGTCAGACCTTTTTCACTTATTTTTTCAAACAAGTCTCACATTAACATGAGAACACTAAAAGACAAGTAATGAAAAGGGACAATCAAAAATCCTGACGTCGACAACTGCGATAATGAATTGAACTAGAATAAAGGTGTAAAAATCAGAGGGAAGCTTAAAGTGAAGTCATAAGCCTAATTCTCCAATAATTATTTGAAATTTCAGTTTTTAATATTTGTGATTGTTTTGTGATCTTAGTAGTTTTAATAATTTTAATAATTGATTTGAATAGTTTAATAAAAATTAGGATTAATAAGAAACTAATAATTGTGAGTTAAATTCTTACTAAATTTTTCTCTATGGGAATGATACTCTACTTACTATTATATTACTTGTTGACCACGTATACTTGCATGTTGTGCATAATTAGATTTTACCCAACAGTCCCCAAGTCCACATATTCACAATGGTTACCATGTGTTGAGAGTAAAAATTAATTTTTAAAAGGCACGTCAGTGTGTATTTAGCTTGATGTCAAAAATTTCGAAGTCTAGCATAACTAGAAGATTTGGAATACCTATGCTTCCACCATCAACTCCACTTTCTATAATGATCCATTGTTTAATAAGTCTATCTATTCCTATCATCCTCAATACTCCATCCACAACTTAGTTATACCTCAGTTCGTCAAACTTACCACACACTTTATGAGTTCAAGAACTTTCCACAATAATATGAGTTTTAGAACTTATCCTAGCAATACGTAGTTCAAGAACCAATTAAGAACATACCATAAGATTATGTGTACCATAAGTATGAGTTTTAAGAACTTGCACTTAATCTTATATCCTTTACCTATCCGTTACACACATGAGAAAAGAATTACCTTCTCAACATGTATATAGCAAATAGCGCGACACAAACATTTCAATGATTATCACTACCATAAGCTAATTGGTTGTTGAACCAAACACAATCCACTGCCCATACAAAGAATTGGTCAACTCAAACACTAATAAATATTAGAAGCTAAGCGGTTGTTACACCAAGGACAATTCCCCGCCCACACAAAGAATTATTCAACTTAACCACTATATCTGTAATAACCCAATATTTTCAATACGAAATTTTGCGAATAAATTATATATATATATATATATATATATATATTTAAGGGTGGGAATATGTGCAAAGTAAAGTATATGTATATATCTGATAAATAAAATTATTTATTAGATGTAACAAATTCTGCTTAATTATTGATCATTATAGATTATATTCTTATAATAAAATTATGTTGTAATAAAATATTTATTTATTTTCCATGAAAATATAATTATTGTATATATGATATGGATATTATGATATGTATTTATTATATTAATTAAGTTAATTATTTTAACTTAATTAATAATGGTATCTATGAAGGTTATGTGGGATATGAATTCAAAACCCTAAGTCCGGATTTTGAATAAGGAATGAGAATAATAATATAATATTATTTATATTTCAAAGAATATAAAGATGCACGATATATGTGTAATGTTAATGTGTGAAGCAGTTATAGTAAAACAAGACAAAATCCTAACATTACTGATAAACTATAGTACAGAGTCAACTATGACTATAAGGTTTGTTAAGTTATGTGTTATGTAATTAATGACCATTATTATGCTAATGTTAATTAGGTAAACCCTAATTAATATTTAGATAATCTAATTACTAGATTAGAACCCTAATTGCTAAGTTATGAATCCTAATTATTAATTTAGCAAGCTTAATAGTAATTAATAGATTATAGAGCCTAATTTGAAAGTCTAAAGTGATTAGGAAACTTAATTTCATTAAGGAACCCTAACTCACCTTTTTAGAGACTAAGATTTCCATTTTTGCCCTTAATAAACAATTCTAGATTTTGAGCTTAGGAAACCTTTGGGTTAAACCCTAAGAGTCAAACCCTAAGGGTTAGAATGAATTGCCAACTTTGCCACTAAAAGTAAGTACCAAATGACCAAATTGCCCTTCTTGTATTATTTAATAGATAACTTGTATAAGTTGCCATAACTTTAGTTGGTAAACCAACTCAACCTAGCCATGTGATCTAGTGATGAACTTTAATCATTCAAATCTGATAGGCATGATCAACCATAAGCATTACACCATATTATATATAGATTATGAGAGAGAGAATGTCATATTCAAGCCTCATTTTATCACAACACTCAACCAAAACCCTCTCAACTTTAAACATCCAAATTTTAGTGTTGGACCAGTCACAAAACAAGCCCCACTATCACTTGTAGCAGATTAGAAGCATTAGATAAAGAATTTGTCAAGAAAGGTAAACCCTAAGCCAAGAATATTTGATCTTGTATGCTATGTTGGATTTGATGTTAGAATGTTTAGATATGTTATATAAGGTGTAAATTAGTGATCTGGGTTGCTAAGTAGTGGATCCATAACATTCAAATGCTCGAATTTAAGTTTTTACAAAATCTGGGAAATTTTCAAAAGTGGTCTGACAACCAAATGTCAGACCACATAGATCTTTATCTGGTTATCATTTTTGTTGTTTAAATGTTTGAACATGTAGTATGCTAAAAGGACTTTGATCTGGACTTGAAACCATACTTAAATCATGTGTAGATTTCGTGTTATTAATGGTCAAACCTCATTGACCAAGCATGACCAAGGAATTTCTGGGTAACTCAGAAACTCATTATCCGAGTCTGACAAGATTTTCAAAGACTAATAACTGTCAGGTTTTTATTGTTTTGCTCTTGTTGTTGTAATAGAATTGTAGTATGTTATATGAACTTCAATATCATGCCTTTAGATCACTAAAACATAAAACAGATTTAACATAGTGGCCGGTCAAAGTAGGTCAGATGATCACAACTTGTGTTTTCTGGGTAACCCAAAAAACTAAAGACCGTGATCTCAGACATGGTTTGACCGACATGTATCTTAGTCATGTATGGTTGTTATATGTATATTATGTAATAGATCTGTACCTCTACATGTCAGCTACACACTACAACTCTTAGATCACATAAACATTACACGAGCAACATGTAGTGGAAGCCCAAAGTAGGCTAGTCGAACTGTTCTTCATTTCTGGGTAACCCAGAAAATGAAGAACAACTCTGACAGCTACTTTGAAGGCTTTGATCTTTTAATTGTGATGCAGTTTGTTCATGATCATTGTTGGATCTTGTAGTATTACACTAGTACTACAAGATCAAGGTATTAGATTGCCCAAAATCACACTGATTCAGTGTTTAATGTTTGGTCAAAGTGAGACCCTTGAACACTAACTGTCAGTGTTCTTGGTGCTCAAGAACACTTGAGGCGATGGTTTTTGTTGCTAAAAGCTATATCGACAGATTTATTAATTTTAATTAATTAAATTTCTAAAAATCATTTAAAAATAGTAAATAAATTCTAAAAATTACAAAATCAGTTTTAAAAATTATTTTAAGTTATAAAAATTAACTTTTAATAATTTGACATATTTTCCATAAATATTAGTAATTATTTGAATATTATTGATATTTAATTTATTTAATAAATGCATTAAATAAATTGATATTATCTTTGGAAGACGATTTTTCCCTCCTGCAAGGTTAGTAACAGGAATGCAAAATTTTGAGTGTCTACAGATGCCCCTCTTTGTCATATTCATGCGATGTAATGGCATGGATAGGATAAAAAAGACTAGACACTTGAAATGTGACAAGATATTCATGATGCAATGTAATACAACATGATGCAAATGTACGATGAATGTGGTTTGTTAGACCGTTTTCCAATGGGATGTGATGACTATCTGTTCCCATGACTTCTGTTAGGGAATGTAGTTATTTGTGATGATCCTGATCAACTACTTGGATGTCTACTCCAAAGCTCACAGGAACCTCTAGGATGTTAACATTGGGGTTATCACCAAAGTCCTTAATCTTGAGCACAGACTTCCCACTGAATATGTATTTCTCATGTACGAGAGACACTTGGGGAATTGTGCTTTGTCTGATGAAGGCTTGTATAATAGATTCCATCATTGGTCCTCCCGGATGAGGATGGTTTTCCTTGGTTTGTATGGTCAGGTCTTTCCAGTGCTTTGTTGGAGTTATTGCCAATAGTTTTGTGTTGTCAGGGCTGACTAACCTTCATTGAAATGTCCTTCAATAGTTATTGTCATTGGACCACGTCCAATGCTTCGCTGTTTTTAATTGCCAATGGATGAATAATGTCAAGGTTGATTGACTTTCATTGAAATGTGCTTCAACGGCTGAACATCATCGGACCACTTCTGATGCTTCGCTGGATTTACTTGCCAACGGATGAAATAATGTCATGGTTGCTTGACCTTCATTAAAATGTGCTTCAATGGATGAAATCATCGGACCATCACCGATGCTTCGCTGGATTTACTTGCCAATGGCTGAATAACGTCAAGGTTGTTTGATCTTCATTGAAATGTAATTCAACGGCTGAAATCATCAGACCATCACCGATGCTTCGCTGGATTTACTTGCCAATGGCTGAATAACGTCAAGGTTGTTTGACCTTCATTGAAATGTACTTCAACGACTGAAATCATCGGACCATCATCGATGCTTCGCTAGATTTACTTGCCAATGGATGAATAACGTCAAGGTTTCTTGACCTTCATTGAAATGTACTTCAACGGCTGAAGTTGTATGAAGACTCCGTTGGGGAGAGATTTCTGATGAAAGGTATAGTTGAAATTGGAATCACAACCTCAAATTGATGGCATTGGACCTTTGTGAGGTATTTCCAAATGTAGTTTGCAATAGCTGTGATCATCAGTGTTGTGAACCCTGTGTTTGGACGAATACCAATGAGTGATATGTAGACCCGCAGTTTGGTCTCTGAATAACTTTAGCATCAAATGAATATACGTGCCCAACAATTGGAATCATAACCTCAAATTTTGTCATGCTAAATGACTTTAGCATCAAATGAATATACGTTCCTTGGGTTAAGTCGAGCATCCTCTTAAATCTATCTATATAGATTTGTATCCCCAATTAAAATGCTCTTCCCAAATCATTCATGGAGGAATGTTTAGACAATTTTATCTTTACTGATTTTAGCATTGTCATGTTATTCCTTATCCATAGTATATCAATAAATAATACTAGGAATATCACGACGCTCCCACTGACCCTTTTTTACACACTAGGTTCATTCTTATTTTTTGATAAAATCAAACTCTTTTGAGAAGCTTGTTTCAATCCATTTCTCTGAGTGTCTACAACTCTTACCTCATCGTATGTAACTGGATCATCATCTTCTATGATGTGTACCTCATCATCATCATCATCTATGATGAATCCATACCTCTTAGGTGTCTTCGGTACTATTCTAGATTTACGATTCGGTTGTGGTATAATAGGTCTATCTACAGTTTCCTTTTATTTGACTTATAGTGTTTTGTGGTTCTTGAACTTTTCAAGATCTATTATCCTCTTACTAGCCCCTTCAATGATAAACATCTTTATCTTAGAAGGCAGCGTGTTTTGCAATAAACACCTTTTGCTAAGTAGGATTATAGAACATATATCCTAAACTTACTTTAGGATGTCCCACAAATCTGTACTTGTCAAATCTTGTCCTAAGCTTATCCTTTGAAACCTTTTTCACATAAGCTGGACAACCCCTTATCTTAACTTACTTAAGATTAGGAATCCTCCCTGTCCATAACTCTTATAAAGTCTTAGGGTCGAATTTTGAGGTTACCTTTTTCGTAGATATGCAGCCATTTTTAAGGCATAACCCAAGAAGGATACTGGAATGTCGGTAAAATCATTATGGACCGTACCATATCCAAAAAGGTATGATTTTTCTTTTTAGATACATAAATCAATTATTGCGTATCAGGAGGTGTCCATTATGAGAAAACCATTTGATATGATCTAGAAACTTATTGCACAAGTATTTATTCCTTGATCTAATAAAGAATCTTAATACTTTGCCAATTTGTTTCACTTCTGAATTCTTTGAACCTTTCAAATAATTCACACTTTTATTTCAACAAATACATACATTTAACTCTTTGAATGATCATCTCCTTTTCTTATACTAGTTTGTTCAATTTGCAAAATTATTTTCACATAAGTCAAGTATACAAAATCCATTAAGTAATATTCGAGTTCTATACAAAACATTATTATTATATTTAGAACAACAATTGTTCTTAAATATAATACCAAAGATTTCATTGTCCAACAACAAAATGGAAATAATGTTTCTAACGAGAACTGGAATACAATAACAACTTATTGACTTGATAGATTTTCCCGTAGGCAATGCTAAACTATAAGTTTCTATGGCTAATGCATCAACTTTTGCTTCATTTCCCACACATAGGATTACTTATCTTTGTTTATCTTTCTACTTCTGCTTGGTCCCTTCATAAATCTATATTTATGATAACCAAAGTCAGTATCCAATACCCAAGTAGAGCCTTGACTTAAAGAAAAATTTATTTTAAATCATGAACAAAATTATATTTGTAACTGAAACTTCACTAAGCTTCTTCTGGTTAGCCTCTACAAGATGCTTCTTGCAGTTTCTTTCTAGTGTCCAGACTTATTGTAGTGGAAGCAAACTCCTTTGCTATCCATATCAGTTTTGTTCTTATTATCCTTTGTTTATGCCTTTTCTATTTACCTTCTTAGAATCGTTCTTCCTTTTAGAAGATCCTTTGGCCCCTACCAGTAAAACTTGGTCTTTCTTTGTTGGAAAGTGATTGTCATCATTTTTCAACATGTTAAACAAATCAGCGAAGCTGATATCTAGCTTGTTCATATGAAAAATTCACAAAAATTATGAGAAGGAGTCCGGGAGTAAGTACAAGATCGAATCCTGGTTCAACTCTCCATCCATGACAAAACCTGTTATCCTAATTGTTCAATCAAATTGATCATGTTTAGGACATGTGTCTGTATTGTAGTGTCGTTGGTCATTCTAGATCGGAAGAGCTCCTTAGATATTTGATATCTATCAGTCCTACTTTCATCACCATCAACTACTTGATGTGTAGGAGTATAGTAGGAGCATCGATAGTTTCATGTTGACGCTGAAGCTCGTTACTCATGGATGCGAGCATGATGCATTGAGCCAACTGTGCATCATCTTGCCACTTTCTAAAAGTAGCAATCTCTTCCTCATAGACATTGTCTGCAACCATTGCAGGGATAGACGTATTAAGGAAATAAGATAGCTTTTCAGCCATGAGAATTATTCTCAAATTCATTAACCAATCCATTTAATTCAGTCCGGTTAAATAACATCTAATATGCTTCGCAGTGATAGTAATTTAGACATTGTAAAATTCTATAAATGAATTTGTACTTAACAACATTTTAGCATATATTCTTTTATTAATTACCAAAATAATTTAGGTCTTGTTTTAAATTGGTATCTCCCACTATTTTCTTCAAAATATATTGCCCTCAATATATATAGTTCGACAATATTTAATTAAAGATATGTTAGTGAGAATAAGGATCCCATTTAAAATGTATATAGCCTTGTGTGTGCACAACAAACTATATATAAATAAATAGGTAGACAACTCTTGTTAATTACATCAACTATGCAACTCATTTTATTTTGCCTCTTAAATCATAATGGTCAAGTGTGTGCACATCCGAACTAAAATGATTTAAGTTAAGTCAGACCCAACATTTCCATATAAGTGAAGAGAAAATTATAGCCCTTGTGTGTGCACAACAAAGCAGTAATGTTCAATTCCTTATAAACATCATATGTAATAAAAACAACATCTTAAATATTTAATACTTGCCTTGTGTGTGCACAACAAACTCATATTAAATATTCAATACTCTATTGTTTCTATCATGCTAGAAGTCGACGTTCGATATTCTAAATATCTTTGAACATTACAACTTAATATAAAATATTTGAGGGGTTTGTTATTAATTTGTCTCATCTTGTTTAGCGCGCACGCGCGCACACACACACACACACACACACACACACACACACACACACACATATATATATATAGTATTAAGCATGCACATATAGAATACTATATTATACCCGGATTGATTATGGATTTTTATTCTAGTTTGGTTCACTAGAGCCATCAAGTGAACCAAAAGGTCAAACTCTAGGGGTACAAGAATAAACATTTAAATATAACTATTACGTTTAAACCTGGGCTCCATTACAAATTTGTCTTCAAACGCTCCTTGCTCATTGATCTCCAATTCTTCAAAATTAATTCTAATTATTCCTTTTTACAAAACTATTTTAAAATAAATAGAAACCTTGATCAGCAGTCAAGGGGAAGTACATAGGAGGGAGTTATAATTTACATTAAAAAAAAATTAGAGATGATGAGGTATGCAGACCCCATTTAATAAAACTCATACATTCATGCATCCAACTAAAATAAAATCCAATCACATTGGTCAATAGTCCATAATCAATCCCATTTATTATCATACACATCTACATATGCATCAATAAATAACATTCATCTCATAAATAATAAACATTCAATATATATATATATATATTGATATCATTTAATGGGCAAATTTAGTTAGCATAATATCTAATTTTGAATCAAAATAAACTCCTTTATTTTAATCCAAATTTAAATCAAAATAAACTCCTTTTATTTTAATTTATCCTATTTTGAATAAAAAATTATTTTATTTTAATCAAAATCTTTAATCAAAATAAACTTATTTATTTTAATTAATTTTGGAATCCAATTCCAAGAAAAAAAAAACTCCTTTATTAAAGGAAACACGTATTCTCTTTCCTATTCACAAATAAACTCCTTTATTTTGAATAATATGAAATCTTATTTCATATCTAAATAAACTCCTTTATTTAAGGAAATACGTATTTTCTTTTCTATTCACAAATAAACTCTTTTATTTTGAAGAATATGAAATCTTATTTCATATATAAATAAACTCATTTATTTAAAGAAATATGAAATCCAATTTCAACTCTAATTAGTTATCATGGAATCCAATTCCAACTCTAATTAGTTAGCATAAAATTTAATTTTAAGATTAAAATAAACCTTTTATTTTAAGATTAAAATAAACTTTTATTTTAATTATAAAATAATTAAGAATATATATATATATATATATATATATATATCATGTATATTAACCGAAGGAACATGATTAGCGTTTTTTTTAAAAAAAAAAAACAAGCTTTGTGATTAACAGCTTTCGAAAAAAGGATTTCGGCCTTATTTTTTATTTTTTAAAATAAATTTTATACAATAAAATTATGTACAATTAAATTGTTCGAAACATATATCAATATACATATCAAATTAAAACAATTAATAATTCGCATAAAGGTTTGGCTCTGATGCCGCTGTTGAGTTTGTAATATTCACGAACACAATCAAATTGCATAAAATAAGCGAAAACGTTAAAAATTAGAGTTTAAAATTTTACAAACCATGTACCCAGATCATCCTTTATGCACAATTATTAATTAAACGAAAAATAAAAAAAAAGAATCATATCCTTGAAGATTTGAGCTTCCTCAGGTACAAGTTCACCTCCAAATCCTTTTCGGGTTCACCTTGAATCCATCGGGTTTGGTTCCTTCCTTTGATCAACGTTAGCCACCCAAGTATTTGGCCTCTAGAGGTGATCCACCAAGGAAGAAGAAAGATTCAAGAAGATGGGTGTTTGGCAAAACCCTAGTTTTTCTCTCTCATAGAAAAAAAAGCGTACTCTCCAACAATTGAAATCACGTCTGTTATGAAAAAGTCAACAACTCCACACACCCATAATAAGACTCCTCTTATTTATAGAGGTATGCAATCTTTCTTAACAATTAAAGAAATGAGTTTTATTTTAATTAATTAAATTCTTTTAATTAATTAGGCTCCTAAATCTTATTAGGAATAATTAATTAGACTCTTTTAATTAATTAGTCTCCTAATATTATTAGGAATATATAAGAGTACTTTTATTAATTAATTCCCAAACTCCTTTAGAAATTAAATAATAATAATAATAGTAATAATAATAATAAGACTCCTCTTATTAATTTATATTTAATATTTAAAATATTAAATAATAAGTATTAAGCTATTTAATTTATTCTATCATCATAGATTAAATTAAATATACTTAACTTATTATTATGATTATGCCATTAACTTCTTAAATAATTATTCTTCCTTTTATGGTGCAACCCTTTAGGTTCTCTATATTAAACCGGTTGTGAATAAATCAATTAGAACAATTATAATCTTATTTAAATAAATAAATTAAACTATTAATTTATTTAAATAAATAATATTTATTCTACAATAAGGATAAGCCTCCCTAGCGATCAACGACTTTCCAGATAATATAGATTTCAACATTAATCATAAAAGAATCTTTGAGTAAATGGTTACCGTACAATTCAATCCTTCCACCATACAATGTCCCAATTAAATATAAGACATGAAATTACTTTCAAGTCTTATTTTATTTAATTATATGTATTTCGATTCTTAAATGCACAACTCCAAATAATGCAAATTAGAAACTTCTTTCTAATTTTATTTTGCCTTGGCCAAGGACTACTGGGTTGTCATTTATCAAATCATATAGGACATTTCTCTTCTTTTACTAGAAGTGATAAATTTTTTTATTGATCATACATTATCTCCATGTACAACTTATTATACCCAAGCATACCCTTTGATATACCCTAAGGGTCTTAAGGAATAAGTTAAAGTATAACTAATCATACACAAGATACTATGATGATCTCAAGTCCAAGGATTACTTGTACTACTATCACTACATGAATTCCTATTCACAGACAAGTAAAACTCCATTAGGTATTCCTTAACGAGCCACGTTCAGTGAACTTATTCTCTAATAAGCACCTACATACTTGCTTTAGTGTCTCCACACAAATGATCATGAGATCAATCATCCTCATCTAATGAGAAAGCAACGTATGTACCAATCTATCCGAATTTATTAATCCCCAATTTAGTAATCCAACGATTGGAAACTATTTTAGTTTTAAGCTTTCTAAGAATTTAAATCTCATTAGAATGATCATCATCATTATTCTAAAAGCATTGCTTAAAACTATGGGTTTATCACATATTATAAAGTAGCATCATGTAGATAATTAAAAGCCTTTAATATATAAATACTTTTTATTAATAAATAAATAAGATTGTTACAAAGTATATGCTTTATCATCAAACATGACTGGCTTGTGTGCATATTACTTTCACCCTTCATACGATGTATTGTGCACAAACATCTAAACGCATCGCGCAAAAATAATTCCCCCATAGGGTTGTTCTTCTTAGTTTTTAGAGATGTAACTGAGGGTAACAAGATCACGAACTATGTCCACGGTTACAAGTAATCTTTCAACTTTAACCTTAACAGTAATACTATAGGGACTCCCCGTACTTAGGGTGATCAGCCCTTCGTACCATGTATTGTGCACAAACATCTAAACGCATCCACATAATCCCCTATAAAAGGGTCGTTCATCTCAGCTTTTCAACATTTGAATTCGTACCAAAATAATTTGGTTTTGCATAACTTCACAAGAAACGATTGAATTTCATGAATATATTTCAATATTCATCTAGTTGAATCAAATAGCATAGACTTCTACAACAATCCAGACATCAATCAAAATATACATATATATATATATATATATATATATATTCTCATATCTTAAAGAAATCTCAAAAATCTTTTTATGGCATCATGATTATGACGTTGTCATACTACATCTCACCATAGTGGGCTGACGATCATATGATCACATCCAACACCAGGTTCCATTGCATTGATGACTCCATCGTTTATCATATCACCCGATACATATAGTGAAAATATATTTTGAAAATTTAAAAATCATTTTTTTTATCTAGCCAAAACAAACAGCATAGATATGCGAATAATAGCACTATTTTAAATATTCTTTAGTTCAGTAGTGTGATCCAACATTTTTTTTCAAAAATCAAAAGTACAACCATCGGCACGAAGTCAATAAATCTCGAAAGTCTAGCATAGCTAGTAGATTTAGAATATCTAATTTTATCCATCAATTTCAATCTTTAAACTAAATATTCTTGTATTTCAACTTACCATTCTCCTATACCCCCAGTATAGTTCATCAAACTTACCGCACATTGGAAGTTTAGGAACTTGCCACAATAATATGAGTTTAAAAACATATCCTAGTCGGGACCATAAAGCGTCCATTCACGAGGGGTTCAAAACATACCATATTATTATGAGTCGCAAACTTACCATATGCATTAGTTTTAATAATATCTGACTGATCTTAATAGTTTCTAACTATCAAATATATACATGAGAAAAGAATCACCTTTTCGCGACATATACATTGATAGCATGACACTAACATTCCAATGATTATCAATGTGATAAACTAAGTGCAAGCACAAAATCCTCGTCCATACAAAGGTTTTTACAACTCAGCCATCACATGAGTCCTCAATTGAAATCCCACCTAACTCTATCTTACTCTTAACTTTCTCAATACAAATTCCTCGTATCACATTATTTATAACCCCTCGTGAGTTTATCTCGTACTATATCATAGTCCATTACCTTCATAGCATCAAGCTATAATTATTCAAACATTACAAACCATCTTTCTCTTATAACTTAAACAGATCACGTCGTGATCTTATTCTATAATCATCTCCTTTAAAATTCTTTTCTTAACTCGTGATCGTTTTGTTTTATGATCCTCTTTCTTTCCCTTTTTCATCATTTACGACATTATTTGTTAGCTTGGCTATTGCCATTTCGTATCTTTATATCTCTTCAAGATTCTTCTTTGAATTTTCTTGTTTATATAACAATTCTTACTTTAAGAATTTCCAACTTCATTTACATTGCTCAACATTTCATTCGAGTTCCACATTTTCATCATATGTATCCATGTTATACACTTGGTACACATCGAGTCTCTAATAGTTTTAATATAGTACGCTGAGTGGTTTACTACAAACAACCAACAAACTAGGTTTCGAGTTGCTAGTTCGTATATACCTCTGCTCTATAAAGGAATCGTTTAGCCCAGATACCATACATCAACTATTAAATAGTACAATTGTACCATACTTAAATATAACGTTTTATTCTTAACTTCTTTATCATTCTCTTTTTATAGACTTTGTCTATTTATTATCACCTTACATCCTTATTATTGGAGTTGGGTAACCACACATTCATATTCCTTATAACTCTATGAGATTCTTCTTTGAATCCTCTCATGCATGCTTTAATCCCTTTCTTTATAAATTTCTTAAATTACTTCTTATTATTCAAACTCTATCTGAGCTTTTTCTTTCATTATCTTCACCTCTCTTCTCTAAGGTTATAGCCTAAGGTACTCTTACCTGAGGTTTCTAACCTATCAACTTTGATACCAACTGTAATGACCCCACAATTCATACAATTTAATTCTCAACTTCGGTCGTTAACAACACATTTAAACTCTAATTTTACATCATTAAACGATAATACAACCATTGAAATTTGCAGAATAATTAAAATTTTGTATTACAATTAAAATTTTCTATTACAAACTATTTTTGTTCCTAGAACTTTCAACCTTTACATCTAAATATCTTAGAATCATTTTAATACTACAAGAGTTTACATCGCAAAATAATATTACAATTCAATATTAATACATTATTCGGAACCTTAAACATGGTTCAAATAATAATAACTCAACGAAAGTATATAAATCTTCAAGTATCACATCTGATTCATATCTTTCAAGTAGCACATAACTTTACCTTAAATCTTTAACCTGCAAAAGTGGTTATTTGCAAGGTTGAGCTCGATAGCCCAACAAAATCTAATAGTTTTCATGCATCACATAGCATATAATAACATGCTCAACATATATCTCATAAACATTGGACTAACATAACATACATGTTGTATTTCATATAACAAGTATAAAGATTGAGTTCCTTACTCAATTAACATTCATTATTCACACTACAAAAAAATGGGGCTTCAACAAAAACCGATTTTCGTTGCTAAAGGTGCCAAAATTCGTTGCTAAAGGGTTTTGGTAACGACTTTACTGTCATTACGTCTTTCGTTGCGCAATGAGCGTTGCTAATTGTTCCGCAATGAACGTATTTTTTTCGTTGCCAGAAGTAATACATTTTGCAACGAAATTTGGCTTTCGTACAGAGACATCGATCCTTTAGCAACAAATTATATTGTTGCAGAATAATTAAAATTTCGTTGCTAAAAATCCCATTTCGTTGCAAAAGTCTGCTAATTGGCAACAAAATGAACTCTTTTTTTTTTTGCAATGACCATGCATTTTCGTTGCAAATGACACCATTTTGCAACAACATTTTTCGTTGTAGTAAATTATGAAAATTGTTGCCTAAGCTTGGTTTCGTTGCGGAATGTAAACTTTTAGCAGAACGATTTTCATTCTTCGATTATATTATTTGGCAACAACATTATCTTTGAATTAAAGAATCGAAAATGTTTGTTGATGGTTATTTTTCAATAGCAACAAAAGTCGTCTATTAGCAACAACATTATATGTTGCCATTTCTTTATATGTGCAACGAAAGTTGATATGATTTGCAACGATAAAAAATGTTGCCTTTTATTTTAGTATTAGCAACAATATCCTCTCTGTTATTAGGTTAATTTTTCGTTGCCAAATCTTATATCTTTAATGCCATTAGCAACGAAAATTTGTTGCTAAATGTATAAAAAATTGTTGCTATATTAAAACTTGTTCAATGCTTTGGTAACAAATTATATTGTTGCCAAATCAAAATTTGACATTCTTTTTGTGTACTAAATTTACTAAATGTCCCCATAGCAAATAATGGCAAAAATACAAAAAATTAAAATATTATTAACTTAATAAAATCATCTAATACATAATCATTCATTATCTTTACAATTAACCATCTAAAGCTACCACAGTTCTTCAATCAAAGTATATATCTACATATATAGAGAGAGTACACTTCATAATTAATTACAAAAAATGGTGATTTTGCAACAAACAGTTTTCGTTGTAGGTTCATTATTACAATACAATAGTTCAATTATATGTAGAAGCCATCTGATTACTTGAAGCCACTTGAACTTGAACATTGTCTTTGGTTGTAGGTTCAGTAGAGCCTGAATACTACACCCAACTGCATAACCAAAATTGTGCCTTCAATCATTCATCTGCAAGAGAAATTTATGCACTAAACTCGTGCCCACTCAATAACATGTCAGAAATGGTGATATGAAAGCATACATACATACATACATAACATTAGATTAGTATTCTAAAAACTAAAGAGTCAAATATAAAGCAAGGCATAATCAAATGATCAATCTACCTTAGGCCTGTGAAATAATAGCAGAACAATCTTAGAGCATTCAAAATTTATGTTTTCAAATATTTCAGTCTATAGGGATGGATGATAATGAACTTGAACCACTTATTCATGCTAAGTTTATAGAATCAGCACTGGCTCTTGTTATTGATTTCCCATGTGGTTTCTATCACAAACTCGAGATAGTTGACCAAATTTATTTTTAACCAAATGAAGTTAGTAACAATGTCGTAAACAAAATTAGGTAAGGTACAATATCTTACCAGCATTGATTCAGCACTTGTAAAATAATCTAAGCATCCATATCCTCAAGGGTGCTACCCTTTTCAAAACTATTCACCCTTATAATGTAAACCTGCAAATGGAAGATGAATTAAACACTTTGGAATATGTAAGTTTGGTCCTAAAAGTGAGGGGATTGAAATTAGTGACTATGATGAGATTATATTCATTCATCAAGGGCTTTGGTAGGGTTTAAGGTTTATTAAGACAAACAAAAAATAGGTTGTGGAACATTAAAAATCAACAATAATTGAGCAATGTCCATTTTACAATTATCACCTTAAATGCAATTGGCCAAATCAACTAAAACACCAATGCATCCCCATCTACCAACTCATGAGCAATCGAAAACCCTCTCCATCCACCACTTAGTCATGATTTACGGAACAAGTACACTGTTGGATACTCTTCTCCTTCCTCGTCAATTAATGTAATAGTATCGTCACGCTTTGGAAGGTGTTTCCTGAATCAAGAACCTGGAAGGCCCTGTTCATTACATTTTTAAAAATACTTACTTCACAAAAAGAATCAATATATTTTTGATCAACAAAATTTTCCATTAGTTGCAGAAATCCCTTTAATGGTACAAACTAAAATGTACTAAAAAAATGAACAAATTTAACATGAGATTGAGAGTAACAATTTAAACAATGGAAGCAGATATAACAAAGAACACTTACTAGCCAAAATCCACCAGTGACATGTGACTGGAGCATTGGCTTGACAAAAGTAGGATAATTAGCTCGAAGACTCGATTCCAATTCCTCTACTTTCAATGTAGCAGAGGCCCTACCTTCATCCGATGCATACACCCGGTTTGACAAATCCCTCTTATAACTATGGATTTTTTACATAATTAAGAACAAAAATAGAAGAATAAAACAATCAAAGCAGAACAAACAAATCCCAAAAATTGGTAGTAGCAACTAAGAAAATATCTTCTGGGAATATCAAAACGTTAATAAGAAACCTGTAATCATAAATATAATCAAAATGTATGAAATAATAAACAAACCCAAAAAAATTTATGGTTAATACTCATAGTTAAAAAAACATACAATTTCTTTGTAGACAGGGGCAAGCAAATTTGCAACACGACTTGAGAATTGAAAAAGTGAGTGATCACTCAATTTCAGCAACAAATGGAAAACCCCACTTAATTAGTCCTACTATTTTTGAACAAATAATCATCTTCATTAATTTTGAACAAATCCTCAAAAATATTATAAAAAAGTAACATGAGCAGAGAGTAAATTGTGAAAACACCTCTAATAAAATTTTATATTCATATTCTAAGATGGATAAATAATAATATAACCTTTTATATGTAAATTTTTTTTTTAAAAAAAATAAGTTCTTCTACTTCTTACCAAAACTGAGAAGTGACAACAAATGAAGCATGAAAAATATGGCACATCTAATACAACAATGGTCTTTGAAAACCATATACTCGCATATTACAAAGTCATACGTAAGGTGTATTTCTCTTACTATATATTTAGAAAAGCTTAGAAACCATAGAAAGCATGCCAACCAGACAAAAACTAATTAAGCATACCTGCTTAGCTTCTCTGAGAACATTTATCAGCTCACCAGAAAGTCCCTAAAATGAATCAGGTTCATACATCAAATACAACCAATGCCTTATGTAGAGATCATTAAGAGATAATGCAAGGCCAACTCTGCTACTTTTTAGCATTACCTTGTTTTCTTTTGTGAAGAATGTGTGTGCTACACCCTTCTTACCAGCTCGTCCAGTCCTTCCAATTCTATGGACATAATCCTCCGTAGTGAGTGGAAAGCTATAATTTATTACTACTTCAACATCTGGAATATCCAATCCTCGAGCAGCCACATCGGTTGCTATCCGTGCAATATAGCATCATTAGAATTTCACTTAATTTTTTCTTCCTTATTTTTTTGGCCAAGATTTTTTTTGAGAAGTGTATCATGCTCACCTTAAAACTAATACATTCAAACAAAGCAAAAAAGAGTTCACAGGAAGCAGTAAAGAATTATAGGACAAAGTGGTGAAAAAAAATAACACAAGATAATAACATATGCACCAAATTCCTTATGACACCATGACAATTACTTCCACAATATTGACATACCAAGAGAGGATAGCTTCCATCCTTGAATAGTGATAGTGCCTCTGTACATGCATTTTGAGCTTTATCACCACTTATACAAACGACTTTCCAACCTCTAGAAACCAGAATCAAAATGGAATTGAAGGAAAATTCAAATAACTGTTAATTAAAGTGGGGACCAAATATTAGCAGATAACAATATTGACTTGCATGTCATAGGAAGATCAGTAGAGGCAACTGTTTACTTTGCTCATGTGAAAATAAAGTAGAAATTACCTTCTTTGTAGCATATTTTCAACACAAGATGCTTCTTTTTTGTACAAAACAAAAACTAAGACTCTGTTTCTGCACAAAAGTAAAAATCCCTATATCAGCTAGGAGTAGGAGCCAATCTAATAGACAGGGGAAAAATAGATTAACATTTTAATTTATCTTCTTTCAAAACTCTGAAAATACATAGAAAAGAATCAAAGGATAAAGGTCACCAGGGTGAACCATCTACTTTTTGACTATAAGAATAAAATTAACAGGCAGTTAGAAATATAACAAGTCCAGTAGTTGACTAGAAGTATATCTTCAAATAACTTGAAACCACAGTGAAAAATTAGTGTCAAACACAAGTTCAATAGTTGATTTAGTTATGGAGAAGAATGGTCTAGCTTCAATTATGAGGAAATTAGGATGAAAATACTAACAGACAAACATAAATTTTTATCAAACAAATAGAGTCAATACAAAAAATTGAACAAGAATGACAGACTTACCCACTTGCATCAGCTATTTCCCTCGAGATCTTCATTTTTTTTGTAGTTCCCTTGTAAAGTAACTCTAGGCTACAAGGCAACGTATTGAGTATCTCTCCATATCCCTTATCCCTTATCTCTCCAAACCTCTCAATCGCCCTTGCCAGCTTCTTCATCCCCTCCACTTGCCCCTCCTTCTGTCCTCCAGCTCCACCGCTCTCCTCACTCGTCCCCAAATCCTCTTCTTCCTCCTCCGATCCCCCTTCATCCTCAGCCGCAGCAGCTATTGCAGCCACCGCGGAATAATTCCGCCTAAAATAAGAATCATCCACCGCCGGGGACGCCCGCTTCTGCAGCAACACGACCGGCTTCATCACAGCAATCGACACCGATTCCCGATACGGAAAAGCAACTGCTTCAAACCAGATCCAATCAAAACATTAAGCCGAGAGAAAAATGACCACGAACTAGGTACGGTTCCAATAGATTCAGAAACCCTAGCTTTTTCAGTCTTGTATTTCTTTTTCAAAGTGTCAATCCGGTTCTTACACTGAACATCAGTACGTAAGGTTTTCTTGGTGTGACCGTGACGAGAGCGAAATGAGAGAGAAAATAGAGGAGAGAGAAAGGGGATTGAGAGAAGAGAATGAGGGGCTTCGCCGGTTGGCGACTTTTGATGCGTGAGAGAGCAGGGAGGAAAGATATTTTGGCCTAATATTAACCCCTATATATATATAAATTTAATTATTTATTAATATATATATAAAATTAAATACTAATCTCTATGAAATATTTTAAATTGTAATTAGAGTGGAAAGATTTTTGAAATAATATTTCATTTTTTGTGTTTAATTTTTTATTGCTAGTATTTTATTCACCTTTGTATTGAATTTATTTTTTTATGAGATAATTGATTAATTCTCTTTGTGATATAGTTTAATTTATGAGATCTTAAATTTTATATTCTAGACATTTTTTTTTTGGTTGGAATAACTTGTGTTGATTGTTAATAGATTTTTTTTCATATTTCGATGTTGGATAATTGTAACAGTTGAAAATTTTTGTTATATTTTTTATACAGTTTGATTTCATTAAAATTAATTAATTAATACCATTTGTACAATATACCCAAGGATCCCCATCGGAAGATATACATATTTACACTTATAAAATCATCATTTGTCAAGCATTCCTATATAAAATAAGCAAAATACGGATCAATGAAAATGTAATTAAGTTTGGTAAGTAATTAATTTGACATCACAATTAAGTTTTTTAAGTAAAAAAATTGTAACAAGCTAATAATTATAGTTTGGTAAGTTAATATATAGAGTAATATGGTCATACAAAGCTGTGTATAATTTATTTGTGCATAGTATGCCAAAACTATGTCGTTTTGGCAATTTTTTTATTAAAAAAATAGCTTCTATCTTCCCAAATCATAAATCAAAAAAAATATATGCCAAAACGACGCAGTTTTGAAAGACTGCGCACAAATAGAATATACACGGCTATATATATGTGGGTCCCCATTCTTGACAATTGGTTGTCACGGGTACTATTTCAACAACCATAATTTATACCGTTGATCACAACATTGGATGACACAGATTGAAATAGATTTTTCCTCGCCAATTCTGAAATTTGTGAATGACATCGAAATTATTCATTTTCCCCTCATTTGCTCATGTGCTACACTGTCTACCGCTACAAGTTATGGCGGTAGTTTAATTAACTAATAAATTAGAATAACTCAGTGGTAGCTTAATAGCCCAATATCATCTTGTCTAACATTAGGAAACTATTTGTTTGACCTTTTTGTTATAAATAAATTTGAGACATGAAAATTAAATATAAACATTTTACAATTTTACCAAATTATGAAAGTTTTGTACCAAATTATAAGTGAAATACAAAAATTTTTGTGTACAAAAACTTTTGTATTAAATTATAATTTGAACGAGAGAAGAAATTAATCCACAATATTACATAATATATAATATTTTTAAAAAAATTATCAATAATATATATTTATTCACTTAATTTGACAAGAGATGAATATTTTTAGTACTATTATTATAATAATAATAATTATAATAATACTAATAAAATAATAATAATAATTAAAATAATAATACTAAAAATAAATCGGTTCGACAACCAAAAAATATCAGTTCGATTATATTTATTAAACCTTCTTCTTTGCTGAGTAAATTTATTATCATGCGATAAATGTAGATTGAGCAGTAAATTAAAGCTAAAAAGGTCCACTGCGCCAAAAAGGAAGGTGAAATGGCTGAGTGAATCATCAGCATGGAAGAAGATGGATTAAGTACTATTATTTCATATTTTTAGTACTATTATTATAATTATAATTATTATTATTGTTATTATTTTTATTTTTATTTTATTATTAGTATTATTATTATTATTATTATTATTATAGTACTAAAAATATTCATCTGTTGTCAAATTAAGTGAATACATATATATTATTGATAATTTTTAAACAAATATTATATATATATATATATGGTAATAAAATTTATCTAATACATAAAAATATAGCACATGAAGCATGAAAAAATTTAATAATGACTTATAAGTAAAAAAAAGTTAAAATTTAAGTTATTGTCAAACACTAAATAATAACAAAAAACTTATAACTTAGTTTGACCAACTTATAAGTCATTGCCAAACTCCCTCTAATTCAAGATATAAAGAGAAATTAATATTTGATTATAAAAAAATTTACAAGTCAAGAAAAATGAGAATTTGAAAAAGGGGAGTTAAAAAAGAACTTACACACCATTGGTGCAACTTAATTGGTCTATGACTCTATGTCGGCATCATTGGTCTAAATATTCATATAAATATTTATAAACAAATATTCATATAAATTTATCTTTAAAATTTATAAACAAATATTTATTTATAAATTTATAAATATTTCATCTAAAATTTATAAAACTTAGATATGAATATTTGTTATAAAATATTCATATGAATATTTAGAGATAAATTTATATATATATATATATATGAATATTTGTTTACATATATATATATTTATATATAAAAATATTCATAGTTACTTTATTTATATATTTAGTTTAATGTTGAGATTTGTTTAATATTTTTATATATATACACATACGTACATATCATATGTGGACGGGCTGACGTGGCGAATATTGAACTTTATCCCAAAAATTATGTTGATGCACAGATTCAAACTCAAGACCTCCAGTTTGGAATATTGATCCAATGACCACCCGAGCACTTAGGCCTAGTTACTATTATTTTGCAAGGATTATTATTATTATTATTATTATTATTATTATTATTATTATTATTATTATTATTATTATTATTATTATTATTATTATTATTATTACTACTACTATTATTATTATTATTATTATTATTATTATTATTATTATTATTATTATTATTATTATTATTATTATTATTATTATTATTATTATTATTATCTTAATTTAAAGCAACATTTTAATAGTCATTGCAAAAAGTTGTATAAAATATGCAACAAAAATAAAAATTGTTGCCAATGAATGTGGTCCATATTAAGCAACGAAATATAGCAACAAAAAAACTTTCATTCCCCACGATGAGGAGAAATCAAGTGGTTAGAAATTTTGCAACGAATTTCTAACGAATTTTGTTTCTAAATTTTGCAACTACTTATGAATTTCGTTGCAAAAAGTGAAAGCCTGACACAATCTGCAATGAAGGACAAGTTTCGTTGCTAAACATACACTTTTAGCAACGACTTATAATTTCGTTGCCTGAAAAATCATTGCTAAAGACCCATTTTTAGCAACAAAAAAACTTTCGTTGCCCACGATGATAGGAAAGCAAGTGGCCGAAAATTTTGCAACGAATTTCTAACGAAATTTTTTCCCGCCAATGAATTAGCAACGAAATTTTGCAAGGACTTATGAATTTCGTTGCAAAAAGTGAAAGCCTGACACAATCTGTAACGAAGGACAAATTTTGTTGCTAAACATATACTTTTAGCAACGACTTATAAAGTCGTTGCCCAAAAAATCGTTGCTAAAGGCCCATTTTTTTGTAGTGTCAATCAACGTAGTCATAAATTGACTTTAACATTTCATACTTTTAATATATATAGAACACATCATGCTCTTTGCAACAAATATTTAAAACAGTTCATCATCAAGTTCACATAACAAATAGGAACTGAAATACTTGCCTTGATCGTTGTTTACCAATAATAGTTTAACAGCTTATAGTTATCTGCACTTCACGTGCCCTACACAATTATATAATCATACACATCAACTATTAGTCACATAGCAATGCATAGTAGTTGTAATGTAAACTTTACTCTATATCTCATAACCCTTCCTATTATCACTACACAATGTTCAATTTGATTGTATTAACTTTCGACTTACATCTCACTATATTTCATACTCGAAGTTCATTTAAGTGCTTAAGTCTTGCTAGAAATCATTATTGGTTTTATATTAAACCTATTCCATATCTTATAATATTCATTTCATTTGACTTAAAATGCTTTTTATGTTCATTAACACTTATCACGGCGTTTCGACGTTTATTCGTCACACGCCCGATTTGTCTATCTTGTGTATGCTTACTATGCTTATACAACTTATCTAATACATTATTTATTAATGTTAAGCATCATTATGTTTACTAACATTCATGTTTTATAACTTAGAACAACATCTTTTATCGTCAGAAGCACTACACATGCATACGTGCATGCCCGACGCCCTCCGATTGCCCCCAAAAACATAATAGTCCTAACTATGACCATTTTGACCCCTGCTAACAGACTCAAATTGAAAAATTTAAAGAATAAATTTATAGGTCTACTCGACCTCGTTCCGGATAATCTTGAATCACCTCAATCGGAGTTCGTATGAAAAGGTTATGCTCATTTTAGTAAAACATGTCTCGTTAGTTTTTTTTTCTTCACAATTTGGCAAAACAGACCACCCCCCCCCCCCACCGGGGCGGGGATTTTTACACTAGGGTAGCTCGTCGGGGCGGGGGTCCCTTCTACTAGTTCGCGAATTATGATCCCGAACACTACAAAAAGTCAAATTAGGCCTACAAACTCTTTTCTAATAACCATACCAACCTACCCAAGGTGTAATATGTTTACAGAAACATAAACTAATGTTTCTAATCACATAAACAATATAAACATCAAGATTACAACCTTTAAATTTCACTATTTCTATTATTTCTTCTTCTTTTGACATTCATAGCGAAATTCTTCACTGTGAATTTGTTTTACAACCAAAATAGTTAGTTTCAATTACGTTGATTTCGTTTCTTCATATATTTTCACAATCCATCACCAATTTTACAATTATAACATAAACTCCTAACAAATTTTAGTCTCAAAATAGACCAAAACTTATATATATAACAAAACTCAAATTCTTCATCATTCAACCTATTTTCATGAATTTGATTATTCTAAAACTTGAATTTGTGTTACTCAAATTTCACATATGAATAAAAATATCATATTATTCAACACTTGACATAACCCTAATTGATTTCTTCATCAATTCATACTTCCATGATATCTAAAAAAACTCAAGAATCTAAAAACTAGAGGTTTAGGCTAGATTATTACCTTTGATTTGCTATAAAGCTTGAATAATTTTCTTGTCTCTTCCTTCTTTCTTTTCTTTCTTTCTTTCTTCTCTTTTCTCTTCTTCCTCTTCTTCTCTCTTTTCTAACTTACGTAACTTAGAAAATATAACGTATAATATAATACGTATTAATATATAATTAATATAATTATATGTGTAACTGATGTCAGTTATATCTTTTTTTTAAATCAAAAGCCATAAGGCTTGTTTGGCTAAACCACTTTAAAAATTAATAACTTAAAATCCTTATGCCTTGTTTGGTAAAACCTATTTAAATAAAAGACTTAACATCCATGAAGCCTTGTTTGTCAAAACTAAATTAAACTCCTTTAATTTATTTTAATAACTCACTTATAGTATAGTTTATGGTCACACTTTATTTAATCAAATTCTAATATTCAATTTAATTAAATCTAATAACAATTACCATCAAATATATTTATATTCATTCACCATTTTATTTAAGTGAATTACTCTCATTATTTATGAAATTTTAATGCATACCAATTTCATTGCCATAAAGCATAATAATCGAATTATATTATTTCATAATATAATTTTCAACTTAATTAAATTAACTAATATTATTTAGTTAATTATATTCCCGTAACAATCTCATTTAATTTCTTTAATAGTTAAATTAACTATTACACCTTATTTTCCAAACATATACATCTCTTTTATATTCACACTTAATCTCTTCACACTAAATCACATATTTCAAGATAAATTGCAAATATATATACTTACCCACACTCAAAACACATGATTCAAAATATATACATTTCATAATAAGAATTTTAATTATTAAATTCTTATTTTAATAACTTATAAAAATTCAGGTTGTCACAATTATTGAATCAATAAAATAAAATATTGAACAGTAATTACTATAACAATTATTGAGTAGTGACTTCTTACGTAAGAATCAAAAATTAGAATTATTGTGCAATCCGTATATATCAGATAACATCGCGACATTCGTATTTTAACCACCGTGTATTCTAACAGCTTTAATTCAGAATAACTACGTCGTCGTTATTTATAAAAACTCATACTTGTCATTTTCTTCATCCGACAGTTTTTCATTATGGGGTCCACAAATGGTTGTGTCATCGTACGAATATTCCCCGACATCAAGAATATTCCACGACCAAACGAATATTCCCCGACAATAATGAGTATTTTATTATAACTTGCTTATTTAAAATATTTGCGCATTTTACCTATAACTAACCACATTAATCAAATCAACCCTTACTATTTCAAAATAGAGGAAATTCAATTTTATAAAAAGTTGGGGTCTTACAACCTCCTCTTCTTATGAAATTTCATCCTCAAAATTGACGTACGTACCTAGTGTTTCGAAAAGGTGAGGATATCTCACTTTTATTTCCGATTCCAACTCCCAGGCCATTTCCTCAATAGCATGGTTCCTCCACAAAACTTTGACTTGTGGTATAACCTTTTTGCGTAGGACATGCTCCTTCCTATCCAAGATCTTGACAGGTACCTCATTGTACGTTAAATCTTTGGCTATCTCGTCTGGTTCTAACTCAATAATGTGGTTTGAGTCTTTCACATATTTACGAAGCACAGATATGTGAAAAACATTATGAACATGAGACATGCTTAGAGGTAATGCGAGTCTATAGGCCACATTTCCTACTCAGTCAAGAATTTCAAATGGACCAACAAATCGTGGATTAAGCTTTCTCTCTTCTCGAATCTTGCAACTCCCTTCCATAGAGCAACACGTAACAATACATGATCCCCAATATTAAATTCCACGTCTTTTCGATGAAGATCCGCATAACTCTTTTGTCGATCCTGTGTCGTTTGTATACGTTGTCGGATCATTTGGATCTTTTCTGTAGTTATACATATCAACTCTGGCCCCAACAATGTTGCTTCACCCACCTCATCCCAACATACTGGAGAGCGACACTTTCGTCCATACAATGCTTCGAATGGAGCCACACCTATACTTGCCTGATAACTATTGTTGTAGGAAACTTCTACCAATGGTAAGTACTTATCCCTACTTCTTTTGAAGTATAGAACACAAATTCTCAATAGATCCTTAAGAGTTTGAATAGTCCTTTTCGATTGTCCGTCCGTTTGAGGATAGTATGCCGAACTGAATCGTAAATCCATGCCCATAGCTTTCTACAAGCTAACCCAAAATCGGGAAGTGAATCTTGGGTCTCGATAAGAAACTATGGATATTGGAATACCATGCAATCTCACAATCTCATTTATATACATACGAGGAAGATATTCAAGTGAATAAGTTTCTCGTATGGGCAAGAAATGAGCAGACTTGGTTAATCTATCAATAATGACCCAAAATACATCTATGCCTTGCAAAACCTTGGGAAGACCAGTAACAAAATCCATGTTAATGTGCTCCCACTTCCATTCTGGAATCTTAAGTGGTTGTAATGGACCCTTTGGCACTTGATGCTCTATCTTAACACGTTGACAAGTTAAAAATCTTAAGATAAACTCCGTGATCTCTCTCTTCATATTGCTCCACCAAAATTTATATTGAAGATCACGATACATTTTAGTATTTCCAGGATGAATTACAAATGGTGTGTTGTGTGCCTCCATCATGATTTTGTACTTCAAATTAGAGTCGTTAGGAACACAAAGTCTGAAGTTGACTCAAAGTATTCCTTCTTCATTGATTCTTGCTTCTGGAATAACACCTTCTTGTACTTTCTTCTTCATGCGCATTAGCTCTGGGTCTGTGGCTTGAGCAGCTTTAACTTTTTCGATTAAAGTCGGTTCTACTCGTATATTCGATATCATCACCTGGGTACTTGGAGCCTTTAACTCTATCTCCATCTTTTGTAAGTCGTATAAAATGGGTCTTCGTATTAACAACATCGCACTCGTACCCGCATATGATATTCTACTCAATGCGTTAGATACCACGTTTGCTTTTTCAGGATGGTATTGAACGGTATGGTCGTAATCTTTCAGCAGCTCGAGCCAACATCGTTGCCGCATGTTGAGTTCCTTTTGGGTGAAGAAATATTTGAGGCTTTTATGATCTGAATATATCTCCATTTTCTCCCCATATAGATAGTGCCTCCAGATTTTTAACGCGAAAATGACTGCTGCCAACTCTGGATCATGAGTAGGATAATTTCTCTCATATTCTTTGAGTTGTCGCGAGGCATAGGCTATGACTTTTCCATGTTACATGAGAACACATCCTAAACCTTTGCCTGAAGCATCGCTATAAATGACAAATCCCTCCGAACCTGATGGTATTGTCAGAACATGTGCCGAAATGAGTCTCCTCTTGAGTTCTTGGAAGCTCTTCTCACATTCCTCGCTCCATTCGAATTTTATATCTTTACGAGTTAGCTGAGTTAATGGAGTGGAAATTCAATAAAATCCTTCCACGAATCTCTGATAATAACTAGCTAAGCCTAAAAAGCTACGTATTTTGATTACCGACTTAGGTTTCTCTCAACTGTGACTCATATCCCAACCTTGGATAGCACATCACAATGGCTATTATCGGTTTACCACCACACAAATATGGAATCCCCTACGAAGAGTCTGGCTTCGGTGCATTCCACAAAGGAAGTCACCAGATAGAGGCTCAGGTACCAACTCTTGTAGTTGGGTTTTTAACTCCTGAAGTTCAATAGGAGCCATTCGATATGAGATTTTAGAAATGGGTTTTTTACCGGGTTCAAGGTCAATACAAAATTTGATTTCACGCTCTAGGGGTAGGCCAGAAAGTTCTTCAGGAAATACGTCAAGAAATTCACTAACAATAGAAATATTATTCAAATCTAACATATTTTTGTTTAAATCCATAACATGGGCTAAGAAAGCTTAACATTCATTTTTTTAATAAACGAATGGCTTTATGGCTTGATATGACAGTGATTGAATTTAGTGGTTTAATTGCTTGAATTCGTATAACAGGTTGGTTAGGAATATGAAAACTAACAACCTTACAAAAATAATCAATTTTAGCATGATGAATAATTAACCAATTAATTCCTAAAATCACGTTAAATGCAAGTATCTTTAAAGAGATAAGATCAGCAGGTAATGTGATGGTGCCAACTTGAATCAAGTAAGATTTATAAGATGTAACGAAGGTTTCACCCAATGGAGTTTCAACAGATAAGTCAAAGTCTAATTTCTCAGGGGTCAAGTTCAAACGTTGAGCACAAGCAGGAGAAATAAAAGAATGGGTAGAACCGATATCTAATAAGGTATAGACTTCACAAGAGTTTATGATTAGCTAACCCGTGATCACCTCGTTCGTGTTCCTAGCATTTTGAGCAGTCACGACAAATGCTCTTCCAGGAACCACCGACTTTGACTTGTCTGGAATAGCCTTTGGAGTCACCATCCCCGCTGGAATTGGTTTCTCTATAAGATAATCTTGAGCTATATGACCTTCCTTTCCACATTTATAACACACCTTGAATTATTGTGGGCAGTTTGGGCTGACGTGTCCCTCTTTCTTTCATTTATAACATACAGCCGGTGGTCGTTCTCTTCCCCTAGAAACAGTTGATGCTGGTGCTGACATCTTCACGTTGTCATTGTTGTACCTTCTCTTTTTAAAATCTCCCCCTGACTCGCTTTTTCTACTATCATGGCCACGATTACCACCATAGTGGTTACCGCTTCTATCCAGATATTTTTCTCCCCGCTTGTTGTCATTGCTCCGATGACTGCTGCCACCGATACGACCCTGGTTGTGGTCCCCCGGTTGAACAGACTCATTATCTTGCTCTAATAATTGAGCCATGTTCACAACATCTGAATATAGAAAAAATTTGTGAGAAATAAGGTATTAACGAATTTCGGGGTTTAAACCTCTCAAAAACATCTGCGTCATACGTTCCTCATTCTCTACCAAATGAGGTGCAAACCTGGATAACTCTGCGAACTTAGCCTTGTACTGGGACACAATATGTTGTTCTGTTCTAGTCTGATAAACTCTACCTCCTTTATATGACGAATACATTTAGGAAAGTACTTGTCATTGAACAGATTCTGGAATGCTTCCCAAGACATATTGAGTGCGGCAGGTTGGGTACGCTTCACAGATTCCCACCAGTAATCTGCCTCACCACGGAACATAAAGGTGGCGAATGGAACCTTCTATTCCTCCGTGCATCCAAAGACATCAAATATCATGGTAATTTGCTTAACCCGTGTTTTTGCCTTGATCGGATCTAGCTTTCCCAAAAACTCTGGCGGTCCCAACTCCTTGAATTGCTTAGTAGTGACCAGCCGTGAGTTGCCATTGTTTCCTCCTGCATTTTGAACATGAGTCTTTCTCATCTGGTTTTGCATGAACTATACAAAAGCTTCTAAACATCCCATCATTCATCGTTTGATCGATGGTGTTGTTTACAGGAGGAATATTGCCTTCCTGATGCACATTATCCTAGTTGTTGATTGTCGGTGTCTCAATGGTCTCATGTGCTCCATTTTTCATCTCAACATTTTCAGATGACATTCTCAAATACTACCACAAAACAAGAGTTAATTAAAGAAATTAACATGCCACATAATATCCCTGTAACGCCCGAGAAAATTGGATTTTTATATGAATTAAATTTTTATTTGATTATGTGGATTAAATGAATTTAATTGATTAGTTATGTGAGTAAGCTATATGAAGGTCGTTCAATAACCTAGAATGTGCATATGTGGTTAGGATTCTGGCTATGTGCTATAATTAATTGTTTTGAATTTCCAAGACGAAAGTAAAAGTTTTTTGAGAAATTTTCGTAAAAATACTATTCATCCATTTCTGCTAGGGAATTAAGTTTGAAGTTTTGAGAAACGCGTAATGATAGAATTCTAAGAAGAGATGGAATATCCAATAATATTTCAGTAATGGCAAGCGAAGTTTTCGCTTGCGGACTTAAAACCTAAGGGTTAATGAAAGTGATTTCTGAAAAGTAAATGAATGCGTATAATGATTAGGGTTATTATAAGTGTAATATACGAGTATGATACTAGTTAGTATACGGGTATAGTATGAAGAACAGTACGACATATAATACAAATATTATACGAATACTATACGAAGAGAATACGTGAGTTATACGTGTAGAATATGATTAGTTATTTTTGAACTTTAAGTTTATGGACTTTGTAGAATCTAATTGGACTTGGATTACGTGAAGCCCAATGTGTTATGAAATGAAGCCCAAGGTTGAGTATAGTTAAGGCCCAATGTTAGGTTAAATCAAGCTCGATTCAAGAAACCGAACTACGGATCGAATCGATGGGTCACCGGATGGGTAAAACCCATGAGGCAACCCATGGGGGGACCCACAAGGTCACGTGGACTGGCCACTTGGTGGCCAAGTAAATTCATTACTTGGTTACAAAGTAATGAATAGTAAAGAGGTGCACTAAATGGCCAAAATACCCTCTATTTGATTTTCTATATAAGGAAGCTTAGCTTGGTCATTTGTTGTTTTAAAAACTTTGACCAATATAATTTGAGAGAGAGAAAAGAGCTAGAAACAAGTAATCAAGTGAGCTTGAAGCAAATCATACGAGTTTTAAGCAAGAACACGAATAACGTAAAGATAATAATTCTTAAAACCTCAGTATTCGATCCGTTTAAATTTATTTTTCGTAGAGAATCATGAATTGGAGGAGCATGTCTCTTCCAGAGTAATAAGGATGGTTATTAGTGAATTAATCATTTATAAGCCTTGTATAAGTAGGAATCATAAGCGTTAAGTAAGTTTTATTGCGGACAAACCATTGAATTTTGACTTGGTTGTTGATGGACAAATTGAAAACCATCACTTATAGGGTATATGAATATTTCTTGGTTAGGATATAGACAATAAATCAATGGATTGATTCCATTTGATTTGACGTATAAAACAAGAGTAACGAAGATATGGCAAAATTTACGAAATTAGACGTTAAACGTTGAAATCGTATAATTTTGGATTAGTAGTCAAAATTTGCCGTTTAGTTCAGAAACCCTAGTTTTCGATGGCATAGCGTAGTATAACGTATTTAAGAGTCGTGGACTCAAGAACGGTCGAATTTCGACATAGAACGAAGAAAACGAGCTATGAATGCTCAAGAACATTTAACGAACACTTATTAGAATGTTAATAGTGAATTCATCGTTAAAGGATTTAAAAACTATTTTTATCTGGATGAAATCATAGTACATGGAACGTGTAAGAAAATGGCTTTTGAACGAGCCAAATACGACTTAAAACGACTAAGTTATGAGTCTGGGAAGAATCGTATTGAAAATTTGAAAAAAATTTCAAGGGCTCAGGGTGGGCGCCGCAACACCAAACCAAGCATTAAAACTCATGCCGCAGCGCCGGTTAGGGAGACTTAGCTACTGGAGAGTGGCACCGTAGCGCCACTATTATAAATGGATCTCACGCCGCAGTGCCAAGACCGGGCAAAACACACTGTTAGTTGGCGCCGCAACGCCAATAGTGTATTGATGTCTGGCACCGCAGCCCCGGTAGTGTAGAAAGGTCGGGCAAGTTAGTTTTCTAATTCTAATTGATTGTAAACCAATAGTGGGGCATGTATATACTTAATATACATGATAAAACCATTCCTATATAGTATATATAACGATGACTTTAGAAGACAAGTGTCATAATTAAACGAAGAACGTGAGATATACAGAAGTAATGTGTATTCAAACTTTGTTAATTAACCGATGATGGTCAAGTCTTGGTTTAGTGATGTAAGATATTAATAAGCCGTAAGGAAGAACAGTAAGTCAAATTGACATTTATTAATGAAATAAATTCAATTAAGACATAGAAGAGAAAGAAGCTGGTAAAAACAATATGATTAGATTGGTTGGTAGCTAATTACAATGTGCTATGTAAATATACCATGTAGAGACTGTAAAGATCAAGAACTTTTGAATATTTTATTTGAAGACGCTTGAAGGCAAGTTTTCTTAATGTTTGTCTAACCTTCGTGTTAGCCAAGTTTTCTGTGATTTATGTTCTGAAATGCATGAATTATTTTATAAAAGGGTCGATGCCAATTTTAACTCGGCTAGACTATTCTTAAGAGTTAGATTGATTTGTTTACAAGTCTTTCGATATAGAACTATTAACGCTATCCTATGCCAAGTGTTTGGTACAGATTCAAGGTAAGCTTGAGTATGAACAAACAAATGTATTTTATATCGATTATTTAATGGGCACATGAGGTTGCCAAAATTTAAACGTAAACACGTTTAACGGATGGGTGTTGATTAACATAGAGTACTATAGGCTGATCACCTAGAAGTGCTCGTAAGATATATCGGACTTACGGACTTAGTACCGGGTTGTCCTTTTTCATGAATGAAAATGAAAAGAGAATGTTCATGGTCTTTTGACCAGCTCCTAATTCCTAAGTTATTTTATATACTCTGGAATTGTGTTATGAAATGAAAAGTGCTATTTAATATTTCATAGTACTTCATAGCTACTTGTTCAATTATTGAAGATAATCATATAATTCTCGATGTGGTATTAATATTATCTATTGTTAGACTTGCTAAGCTAGTTATGCTCACTTCTTGCTTGAATTATATGATTGCAGCTAAGGTCGAAAGAACTGAGGATCCCAGTAGGGATAAAGGCAAAGCTAAGATGGATAAATAGATTATCCTGTAATAGATTAGTATGTTGTAAGAATCATATTATGATAAATGAAGAATGTATCGGTTTTAGAACCTGGGAAAGGATTATACTTAATATTGTAATAAGAATGTAGTAATTATGTTCATTTTGATGTTGTTTCACTGGAATGAATGTATAGTGATGAGTACCGTGTAACACCATATCTATGGGTTGAAAGTACCCGGATTTGGGGGCGTCACATGTTGGTATTAGAGCATTAGGTTATAAAACTTAAGGGGGGAAGAACCTGAGGCTAATAACCTCGTTAGAAAAGGAGAAGTTAGAAGGAATTGAATTCAAGTCGAATGAGTTAATTATGTAACATCCTGAATTTTTTTAAGAATTAATAAATGAGAATTTAATAAATAAAATTCTTATTTTAAGATGTTTAAGTACGAGTATGTGTATATGTGTTATATATTGTGAAATATGTGAATTGGTGTGAAGAGAATTTAAATGTTAATTTAGTATTTATTGAAGTAAATAAATATTTTAATTGAATTATTTATTGAGATTATGTGACTAATATGGAGTAATGTAGTTAAGTGTATTATATTAATTAAATGATTATTTAATATTTAATTAATATGTAATGATTTTATGTTATAGTTCTAATTTAATTGAGATAATGTAGTGATGTGGTAATTGTTACATGAAGTTATACTTAGCGAGTAATTATAATGTGACAATTTTATGTGATTAATTGATGTCAAACTTTTAATTAATTAAATTAATGTTAAGATTTAATTAATTAAAGGATAACATTAAGAATATGTGCTAAAGGATCTATTAAAAGAGTTAAAAGAGTTTTTAAAACTATTTTCCCAAACAAGACCTTACTTTTGTTTTAAACCCGTTTTACCCAAACAAGACCTTAACTATTAAAACCTGAATTTTAAAATAATATAGTTTTGCCAAACAAGCCTAGGGCTTTTAAAATTCTAATTTTTGTAACTTATATATTAAATTGATAATTAGTATATGTAATTATATTGGGAGTTACATATTCTATAATTATATGTGTTATATGTATATTGTATATACACTAAGTTATGTTAGTTTTCTAAACCTAAGTCTAAACTAAGATCGATATAGAGAGAAAGGGGGCTGCAGTTTTCGGTAGTTATAGGGAGTCTAGGAGGGGTCTTGGATCTTCATACAACTTAAAATAATAAAAAACTCATGATTTATGTAAGACCCCAACTTTTTATAAATAAAATTGAATTACCTCTAATTATTACTTTGAAATAATAAGGAGTTAATTTGATATAATACTTTGGTTATGGGTGAAATGTGTAAATTTTGCAAAATAAGCAAGTGGTTATAAAATAATCATTGTTGTCGGGGAATATTCGTTTGGTCGTGGAATATTCTTTTTATCCTAATATTCGCATAAATGCAACGACCTTGATCAATTGTGGGCCCCATAATAGAATAACGGTCGGATGAGAAAAACGACAAATTTGAGTTTTTATAAATAATGGCGTAATTGTTATCGTTAACACTGTTGGAATATCCGGTGGTTAAAATACGATGTCTGGCGTGGTTATGCAATAGCACACCATTACACAAGATTTTTTGAATTATTGATTCTTACGTAAGAAGGCACTACTCAATAATTGTTATAGTAATTACTGTTCAATATTTTATTTTATTGATACAATAATTGCTGCGTGGATATTTTATATTATTGTTGTTTCAATAATTGTCACTGCACAATATTTCCCATTATCAGATCAATAATTCATATTATTTGAATAATATAATTAGATAGCATTATTGGCAATTTCTAGAAAGTTCTGTCAAGGAGAGGTTTGGTCACCTAATTGCTGCCAAAGAAGGAGAAATCCTTATCTGAAAGCCCCTTTCCCTTCCTGAACCCATTCGGTTGTCATAATTGTGATTCTGTAATATTATTTGTGATTAATTAATTATTGATTTATAAGGAAATATTTATTTTATGTGAATATAAATGAAGGAATTTTAGCATGAAATAATTGTTGAAAGTTTGGCATATTTTTGTGGAATTACAATTATTTCTCCGATAAATTATTCATTCAAATATATTATTATAATATATTATAATTGTTTAAATAATAATATTATTATAATATATATATATAAGCATGTGGTTAATTAGAAACGGAAGTAAACAAGATGTTTTTGAATACCTTGTTGGTAACATGGTTTGGTTGGTGGAAATGGTGGGTGAGAAAGTTGCTTGCAAATTCTTAATTTTTCAAATGTATTATAGGAGCATTGTTGTTTTTTTTTCAAAGATGAGTCGTGCCTTGTTTTTTTTTTCAAACCTGGCTGGTTTCCTTTCTTTCCTGCAACTCATTTTTCAAAGTGTGGCCCCAACCATGGAAAATGAGAATGTGAATTAGGCCATTTGGTTGTTGCCTGAAAAGTTGCTTCAAAGGGTGGCCCCTACCCATATTGAAAGTAAGAAGTAGGTATTGAAAATAAGGAAAAGTAAGGCATGTTTCATTGATTCCTCTTCCTCCCGATTCTGCTATTAAAGGAGGGCAAACTCCATCCTAAATCACACCAACTTCAAAATTTAGAAATTTTTATTCTAAAGTATTGTGAGTATTTTCTTGAGTATAAGAATATTTTGAGTAGTAGTTTTTCTCGCAAGATTTTTACGAGAATAATATCCGATATTCCAGTCAAATCCAGCTTCTACAAAGGTAAATGATATTATTTTATTGCAATACTCGTGAGAAATATTATTTTCTTTCATACTCCATATTATGTATGCGATATTATTTCATCTCGTATTCTTAAATTTGAACTTACTATGGTAAGTATTACTTCTATAATTCCTGAAATGATTAGAAATTTTGATTCATCTAATATCATTTCATAGGAATATTGGTTTGAACTTTTAATCAAATTTGGAACTTTTCATGACCGGGTACTGTTCACAGTTATTGTTCACGGGTACTGTTCACAAAAAAAAATATTTTTTTTCTTCCTTCCAAGTTATCTGTTGTGACCCATATTCTTGAAATTGAATCCATGTTTTGATCTTCATTCTTGAATTTTACTCCATTATGGAGTATTTTTAAACTTGAATTATCCAAAGTACGAATATCTAATCTTTGTCCTTTGTCTCACTGGATTCGTTCTCTAAAATGTTTTTCATCTTCCTCAGTCTTTAATGGTGATACTTGATGAATATCTTTGGCCTGTAGTGCAAAGATGAATGATTACTTGATGAATATCTTTGGCCCGTAGTGCAAAGATGAACAGGTGTTGAGATTAACATGACCAACTGGTGATACAAATGAATATCTTTGGCCTGTATTGCAAAGATGAATATTTGATGCAAGATGTATATTGATTGATGTTATAGGGATAAAATATTGATGATGAACTTTTAAATTCATAGATGATAGTAGATTTCATTCTCTACTTAACTCTTCTAAAGAATTTTTATTTCCGCTGCGAATATTGATCTAAAACTGGTTGTCCATTATATTTTATCTGATTTGTTAAAGGCTAACGATAAATTATTGTTCTTTATCTTAATCATAATATTCTTTACTAGGCTAGTTGAGCTCACCCTTTTCCTTTTTGTTCCATTTTTTCTTCTCAGGAGGTGAGAATATAGAAGGAATCAGTCGGGGTAAAGAGTGATGGTCCTAGACAGTTGTTTTAGCAGTCCTCACTATTTTTGTAAAATAGTGTATCAATAAATGTAATGAGGACTTATTTGAGTGTGGATATTGTCTAGAAGACAATATTTGTATTTAAATTCACAGTATGTTTGTTGTCGTATTTTGCACGACAATTGTAATAATAAAAGTTGTAGTTGTTTCTGTACCATGTATTTGGCAACTTAGAATGGGTGATGTATACCTATTTTTGGGGCGTCACAGTTGGTATCAGAGCTTAGGGATATGGTCTCTGGCGGAGATCGGGGAATAGAACTAGGAGGGGAGAGACGAGTAAATCCTTCGCTAGGGTGTCCTACCTAAGCTTATTTGTTAGTCGGTCATAATATAGGGATACTATGTGATATGTTAATTTGTTTAATTAACCCTTGTTTTATGGCAGTTTTTAAGAATGGCAGCTGAGAACGTTAACAATGGAGTGTATGAGATAGTGTAACAACCTTCAATCACCAACCAAGAGAACGTGCAACAGGAAGGCAATATTCCTCCTATAAACAACACTACCAAGCAAACGATGAATGATGGAATGTTTAGGAGCTTTTTGCTGTTCATGAAAAACCAGACGAGGGAGACTCGTGTACAAAATACGGGTGGAAATGATAGCAACGCGTGGTTTGTCACGGCCAAGCAATTCAAGGAGTTGGGACCACCAGATTTTTGGGGAAAGCTGGATCTGATTAAGGCAGAAATATAGGTCAAGCAAATTACCAAGATATTTGATGTCTTAGGATGCACGGAAGAACAGAAGGTTCCATTCGCCACCTTTATGTTCCGTGGTGAGGCCGACATTCTTGGTGGGAATCATGAAGCGTACTTGACCACCAAGCACTCAAAGCATGTCTTGGGAAAGATTTCAGAATCGTTTCAATGACAATTACTTTCTTGAAAGTATTCAATCATATGAAGGAGGTAGAGTTTATTAGATTTGGAACAAAATAACATGGCGGTGTCCCAAAGACGAGGCGAAGTTCATGAGTTATCGAGTTTGCACCTCATTTGGTAGAAAATAAGGAACGATGACGTGGATGTTTCTGAGAGGTCTAAAACCCGAGATTCGGCAATATCTTATCTCTCATAAATTTTCTTTATATTCAGATGTTGTAAATATGGCTCAATTATTAGAACGTGATAATGAGTATATTCAACCGAGGGACCACAACCAGGGTCATACTAGTGACAGCAGTCATCAGAGCGATGATAACCAGCGAGGAGTGAAAAATACGGACAAAAGCGGTAACCACTCAGGTGGTTATCGTGGCCATGACAATAGGAGAGGTGAGTCAAGTGGAAATTTCAAAAAGAGGAGATTCAACAATGACGAAAAGACATCAGCAGCAGCACCAGTACCAATAATAAATTCTAGGGGAGGAGAACGACCACCAGTTAGATGCTACAAATGTGGAGAGGAGGGACACATAAGTCCAAACTGTTCACAGCCTTCCAAGGTGTGTTTCAATTATGGAAAAGACGGTCATATAGCCCGATTTTGTCCGGTAGTGAAATGAAGTCCAACTGGGACTGTGGCACTAAAGGCGAATACGGACAAAACAAAGTCGGTGGTTCAAGGGAGGGCGTTTGTCGTGACTGGCCAAAACATGAGAAACCTAAACGAGGTGATCACGAGTAAGCTAATCTTGAACTCTTGTGAAGTTTATACCTTACTAGATACCGGTTCTACCCATTCTTTTATCTCTCCTGCTTGTGCTCAACGTTTAAACTTGACTCCGGAGAAATTGGAATTTAACTTATCTGTTGAAACTCCGTTGGGTGAAACCTTCGTTACATCTATAGTTTATAAATCTTGCTTGATCCAAGTTGGCACCATCACATTACCTATTGATCTTATCTCTTTAAAGATACTTGCATTTGATGTGATTTTAGGGATTGATTGGTTAACTACTCATCATGCCAAAATTGATTGTTTTCGTAAGGTTGTTAGTTTTCATATTCCTAACCAACCTGTTAAACGAATTCAAGCAACTAAACCACTAAAATCAGTCACCGTCATATCAAGCCATAAAGCTATTCGTTTATTGAAAAACGAATGTCAAGCTTTCTTAGCTCATGTTATGGACTTGAACAAAAACACGTCAGATTTAAATAATATTTTTGTTGTTAGTGAATTTCCTGACGTATTTTCTGAAGAACTTCCTGGTCTACCCCCAGAACGTGAAGTTGAATTCTTTATTGATCTTGAGCGTATTAAGCCCTTTATAAAACCACATATCGAATGGCTCCTATTGAACTTCAGGAGTTAAAATTTTAACTACAGGAATTGTTAGACATCGGTTTCATTTGTCCTAGTACATCTCCTTGGGGTGCTCCTATTTTATTTGTAAAGAAGAAAGACGGGAGTATCCGACTTTGTATTGACTACCGGGAATTGAACCATATCACCATCAAGAATAGGTATCCCCTACCTCGCATTGATGACCTGTTCGACAAGTTGCAAGGAGCATAGTTCTTTTCAAAGATCGATCTTCGTTATGGATATCATCAGCTGAAGATTAAAACTGAGGATATTCCGAAGACTGCCTTCAGAACTCGGTATGGGCATTATGAATTCTTAGTCATGTCTTTTGGATTGACTAATGCTCCTGCTGCTTTCATGGATATGATGAACCGTGTATTCAAGGAATATTTGGATCAGTTTGTTGTTGTATTTATTGATGACATCCTCATCCATTCCAAAAGCTGTGAAGATCATGAGCACAATTTGAAGCTGGTACTTCAAAGACTTCGTGATAACAAGCTATATGCCAAGCTGAAGAAATGCAAGTTCTGGCTTAAAGAAGTAGCATTCCTTGGGCATGTAGTTTCAAAACATGGAGTATCTGTTGACCCGGCGAAGATTGAATCAATACAAAGTTAGAACAAACCAAGTCGGTGGCCAAGTCGTAGCTTTCTCGGGCTTAGTGGTTATTATCGGAGATTCGTGGAAGGATTTTCTCGAATCGCTACTCCGTTAACTCAGCTGACTCGAAAAGATACAAAATTTGTATGGAGCGAGGAATGCGGGGAGAGTTTCTAAGAGCTCAAGAGGAGACTCATTTCGGCACCTGTTCTGACAATACCATCTAGTTCGGATGGATTTGTTATCTCTGATGATTCTTCGAGCAAAGGGTTAGGATGTGTTCTCATGCAACATGGGAAAGTCATAGCTTATGCCTCGTGATAACTCAAAGAATATGAGAGGAATTATCCTACTCATGATCCGAGTTAGCGTGATCGTTTTGCGTTGAAAATCTGGAGACACTACCCGTATGGGGAGAAAGTGGAGATTTATACGGATCATAAAAGCCTCAAATATTTCTTCACCCAAAAGGAACTCAACATGCGCAACGGACGTTGGCTCGAGCTGTTGAAGGATTAAGACCATATCATTCAATATCATCCTGGAAAAGCAAACGTTGTAGCTGATACATTGAGTAGAAGATCGTATGCGGGTACGAGTGCGATGTTGTTAACACAAAGACCCATTTTGTACGACTTACGAAGGAAGGAGATAGAATTAAAGACTCCAGGGACCCACGTGATGATGGCGAATATACGAGTAGAACCGACTTTAATCGATAAAGTTAAAGCTGCTCAACCTACAGACCTGGAGCGGATGCGTATGAAGAAGAAAGTGCAAGAAGGTGCTATTCCGGAAGCAAGAATCGATGAAGAAGGAATACTTCGAGTCAACTTTAGACTTTGTATTCCTAATGACTCTGACTTGAAGCATAGAATCATGATGCAGGCACACAACACACCATTTGTAATCCATCCTGGGAGTACCAAAATGTATCACGATCTTCGAGAAAATTTTTGGTGGAGCAATATGAAGAGAGAGATCGCGGAGTTTATCTCGAGGTGTTTATCTTGTCAACGTGTAAAGGCGGAGCATCAAATGCCAAAGGGTCCATTGAAACCACTTAAAATTCCAAAATGGAAGCGAGAACACATTACTATGGATTTCGTTACGGGACTTCCCAAGGTTTCTCAAGGTATTGATGCGATTTATGTTATTATTGATAGATTTACCAAGTCTGCTCATTTCTTGCCTATACGTGAGACTTATTCCCTTGAACGTCTTGCTTATATGTATGTAAATGAGATTGTGAGATTGCACGGCATGCCAGTGTCCATAGTTTAGGATCGTGACCCAAGATTCACTTCACGATTTTGGGTTAGCTTGCAAAAAACTATGGGCAGGGATTTACGATTCAGTTCAGCATACCATCCTCAAACAGACGGGTAATCAGAAAGGACTATTCAAACCCTTGAAGTTTTATTAATACTCTGTGTTCTAGATTTCAAAGGAAGTTGGGATAAGTACTTGCCATTGGTAGAATTCTCCTACAACAACAGTTATCAGGCAAGTATAAGTGTGGCTCCATTCAAAGCATTATATGGACGAAAGTGTCGCTCTCTAGTATGTTGGGATGAGGTGGGTGAAGCAACATTATTGGGACTAGAGTTGGTACGTATGACTACAAAAAAGATCCAAACAATTTGACAACGTATATAAATGGCATAGGATCGACAAAAGAGTTATGCGGATCTTCATCGAAAGGACGTGGAATTTAATATTGGGGATCATGTACTGTTAGGTATTGCTCCATGGAAGGGAGTTACAAGATTCGGGAAGAGAGGAAAGCTCAATCCAAGATTTGTTGGTCCATTTGAGATTTTTGACCGAATAGGAAATGTGGCCTATAGACTCGCATTACCTCCAAGCATGTCTCGTGTTCATAATATTTTTCATATATCTATGCTTCGTAAATATATAAAAGATCCAAACCACATTATTACGTTAGAACCAGACGAGATAGCCGAAAATTTAACGTACGAGGAGGTACCTGTCAAGATATTAGATAGGAAAGAGCATGTCCTACGAGCAAAGGTTATATCACAAGTTAAGGTTTTGTGGAGGAACCATGCTATTGAGGAAATGACCTGGGAGTTGGAATCGGAAATGAAAGCGAGGTACCCTCACCTTTTCGACATTTCAGGTACGCACGTCAATTTCGAGGATGAAATTTCATAAGGAGGAGAGGTTGTAAGACCCCAACTTTTTATAAATAAAATTGAATTTCCTCTAATTATTACTTTGAAATAATAAGGAGTTAATTTGATATAATACTTTGGTTATGGGTGAAATGTGCAAATTTTGCAAAATAAGCAAGTGGTTATAAAATAATCATTGTTGTCGGGGAATATTCACTTGGTCGTGGAATATTCTTTTTGTCGGGAATATTCATACGTCGACGCAGTCAATTGTGGGCCCCATAACAGAATAATGGTCGGATGAGGAAAATGACAAATTTGAGTTTTTATAAATAACGACGTAATTTTTATCGTTAACACTGTTGGAATACCCGGTGGTTAAAATATTTAATAATGGCGTGGTTGTACAAGTAGCACACCAGATTACGGTGTTTTTGAATTATTGATTCTTACGTAAGAAGCACTACTCGATAATTGTTACAAAGAATTACTGTTCAATATTTTATTTTATTGATTCAATAATTGCTGCGTAGATATTTTATATTATTGTTGTTTCAATAATTGTCACTGCATAGTATTTCCCATTATCAGATTAATAATTCATATTATTTGAATATTATTATTAGATAAAATTATTGGCAATGTCTAGAAAGTTCTGTCAAGGAGAGGTTTGGTCACCTAATTGTGCGCCAGTAAGGAGAAATCCTTATCGGAAAGCCCCCTCTTTCTGGGAACCTCCTGGTTGTCATAATTGTGATTCTGTAATATTATTTGTGAATACTTAATTATTGATTTATAAGGAAATATTTATTTTATGTGAATATAAATGAAGGAATTTTAGCATGAAATAATTGTTGAAAGTTTGGCATATTTTTGTGGAATTACAATTATTTCTCCGATAAATTATTCATTCAAATATATTATTTTAATATATTATAATTGTATAAATAATAATATTATTATAATATATATATAAGCATGTGGTTAATTAGAAACGGAAGTAAGCAAGATGTTTTTTTGAATACCTTGTTGGTAACATGGTTTGGTTGGTGGAAATGGTGGGTGAGAAAGTTGCCTGCAAATTCTTAATTTTTCAAATGTATTACATGAGCATTGTTTTTTTTTTCAAAGATGAGTCATGCCTTGTTTTTTTTTTCAAAGCTGGCTGGTTTCCTTTTTTTTCCTGCAACTCATTTTTCAAAGTGTGGTCCCAACCATGGAAAATGAGAATGTGAATTAGGCCATTTGGTTGTTGCCTGCAAAGTTGCTTCAAAGGGTGGCCCCCACCCATATTGAAAGTAAGAAGTAGGTATTGAAAATAAGGAAAAGTAAGGCATGCTGCTGATTCCTCTTCCTCCGATTTATGCTATAAAAGGAGGGCAAACCTCCATCCTAAATCACACCAACTTCAAAATTTAGAAATTTTTATTCTAAAGTATTGTGAGTATTTTCTTGAGTATAAGAATATTTTGAGCGTAGTTTTTCTACAAGATTTTCTCAGAATAATATATGTTATTCTAGTCAAATCCAGCTTCTACAAAGGTAAAGAATATTATTTTATTGCAATACTAGTGAGAAATATTATTTTCTTTCATACTCCATATTACGTAAGCGATGTTATTTCATCTCGTATTCTTAAATTTGAACTTACTATGTTAAGTATTGCTTCTATAATTCCTGTAATGATTAGAAATTTTGCTTCATCTAATATCATTTCATAGGAATATTGGTCTGAACTTTTAATCAAATTTGGAACTTTTCATGACTGCATCGCTTCACGATTATCGCTCACAATTCTTTGTTCACTTGCATCGCTTCACAGTGCATCGCTTTCACTTGCATCGCTCACAAAAAAAAAAATTATTTTTTTTCTTCCTTCCAAGTTATCTGTTTTGACCCTTATTCTTGAAATTGAAACCTTGTTTTGATCTTCATTCTTGAATTTTACTCCATTATGGAGTATTTTTAAACTAGAATTATCCAAAGTACGAATATCTAATCTTTGTCCTTTTGTCTCACTGGATTCATTCTGTAAAATGTTTTTCTTCATCCTCAGTCTTTAATGGTGATACTTGATGAATATCTTTGGTTTGTAGTGCAAAGATGAATGATTACTTGATGAATATATTTGGCCCGTAGTGCAAAGATGAACAAGAGTTGAGATGAACATGACCAACTGGTGATACAAATGAATATCTTTGGCCCGTAGTACAAAGATGAATATTTGATGCAAGATGTATATTGATTGATGTTACAAGGATAAAATATTGATGATGGACTTTTAAATTCATAGATGATAGTAGATTTCATTCTCTACTTAACTCTTCTAATGAATTGTTATTTCCGCCCATATTGAAAGTAAGAAGTAGGTATTGAAAATAAGGAAAAGTAAGGCATGCTGCTGATTCCTCTTCCTCCGATTTGTGCTATAAAAGGAGGGCAAACCTCCATCCTAAATCACACCAACTTCAAAATTTAGAAATTTTTATTCTAAAGTATTGTGAGTATTTTCTTGAGTATAAGAATATTTTGAGCGTAGTTTTTCTGCAAGATTTTTCTTAGAATAATATCCGATATTCCAGTCAAATCCAGCTTCTACAAAGGTAAAGGATATTATTTTATTGCAATACTCGTGAGAAATATTATTTTCTTTCATACTCCATATTATGTATGCGATATTATTTCATCTCGTATTCTTAAATTTGAACTTACTATGGTAAGTATTACTTCTATAATTCCTGAAATGATTAGAAATTTTGATTCATCTAATATCATTTCATAGGAATATTGGTCTGAACTTTTAATCAAATTTGGAACTTTTCACGAAGGCATCTGCTTCACGCTTATTGTTCACGGCACTTGCTTCACAAAAAAAAATATTTTTTTTCTTCCTTCCAAGTTATCTGTTGTGACCCTTATTCTTGAAATTGAATCCATGTTTTGATCTTCATTCTTGAATTTTACTCCATTATGGAGTATTTTTAAACTTGAATTATCCAAAGTACGAATATCTAATCTTTGTCCTTTGTCTCACTGGATTCGTTCTCTAAAATGTTTTTCATCTTCCTCAGTCTTTAATAGTGATACTTGATGAATATCTTTGGCCTGTAGTGCAAAGATGAATGATTACTTGATGAATATCTTTGGCCCGTAGTGCAAAGATGAACAGGTGTTGAGATTAACATGACCAACTGGTGATACAAATGAATATCTTTGGCCTGTATTGCAAAGATGAATATTTGATGCAAGATGTATATTGATCGATGTTATAGGGATAAAATATTGATGATGAACTTTTAAATTCATAGATGATAGTAGATTTCATTCCCTACTTAACTCTTCTAATGAATTGTTATTTCCGCTGCGAATATTGATCTAAAACTGGTTGTCCATTATATTTTATCTGATTTGTTAAAGGCTAACGATAAATTATTGTTCTTTATCTTAGACATAATATTCTTTACTGGACTAGTTGAGCTCACCCTTTTCCTTTTTGTTCCATTTTTTCTTCTCAGGAGGTGAGAATATAGCAGGAATCAGTCGGGGTAAAGAGTGATGGTCCTAGACAGTTGTTTTAGCAGTCCTCACTATTTTTGTAAAATAGTGTATCAATAAATGTAATGAGGACTTATTTGAGTGTGGATATTGTCTAGAAGACAATATTTGTATTTAAATTCACAGTATGTTTGTTGTCGTATTTGCACGACAATTGTAATAATAAAAGTTATAGTTGTTTCTGTACCATGTATTTGGCGACTTAGAATGGGTGATGTATACCTATTTTGGGGGCGTCACAGTTGGTATCAGAGCTTAGGGATATGGTCTCTGGCGGAGATAGGGGAATAGAACTAGGAGGGGAGAGACGAGTAAATCCTTCGCTAGTGTGTCCTACCTAAGCTTATTTGTTGGTCGGTCATTATATAGGGATACTATGTGATATGTTAATTTGTTTAATTAACCCTTGTTTTATGGCAGTTTTTAAGAATGGCAGCTGAGAACGTTAACAATGGAGTGTATGAGATGAAGTAACAACCTTCAATCACCAACCAAGAGAACGCAGCAACAGAAGGCAATATTCCTCCCGTAAAAACAACTCTACCGAGCAAACGATGAATGATGGAATGTTTAGGAGCGCTTTTGCGCTCATGCAAAACCGCATTTAGGAGACTCGTGTACAAAATACGGTGGAAATGATAGCAACGCTGCGGTTTGTCACGGCCAAGCAGTTCAAGGAGTTGGGACCACCAGATTTCTGGGGAAAGCCGGATCCGATTAAGGCAGAAATATGGGTCAAGCAAATTACCAAGATATTTGATGTCTTAGGATGCACGGAAGAACAGAAGGTTCCATTCGCCACCTTTATGTTCCGTGGTGAGGCCGACATCGGTGGGAATCATAAGAAGCGTACCAACACCAAGACTCAAAGATGTCTTGGGAAAGATTTCAGAAACTATTCAATGACAATTACTTTCTTGAAAGTATTCATCATATGAAGGAGGTAGAGATTATTAGACTAGAACAAAATAACATAACGGTGTCCCAATACGAGGCGAAGTTCGCGGAGTTATCCAGGTTTGCACCTCATTTGGTAGAAAATAAGGAACGTATGACGTGGATGTTTCTGAGAGGTCTAAAACGCGAGATTCGGCAATATCTTATCTCTCATAAATTTTCTTTATATTCAGATGTTGTAAATAGGGCTCAATTATTAGAACGTGATAATGAGTATATTCAACCGAGGGACCACAACCAGGGTCATACTAGTGACAGCAGTCATCAGAGCGATGATAACCAGCAAGGAGGGAACAATACGGACAAAAGCGGTAACCACTCAGGTGGTCATCGTGGCCATGACAATAGGAGAGGTGAGTCAAGTGGAAATTTCAAAAAGAGGAGATTCAACAATGACGAAAAAGACATCAAAGAAAGAAAGACCAAAGACCAATAATAAATTCTAGGGGAGGAGAACGACCACCAGTTAGATGCTACAAATGTGGAGAGGAGGGACACATAAGTCCAAACTGTTCACAGCCTTCCAAGGTGTGTTTCAATTATGGAAAAGACGGTCATATAGCCCGATTTTGTCCGGTAGCGAAATGAAGTCCAACTGGGATTGTGGCACTAAAGGCGAATACGGAAAAAACAAAGTCGGTGGTTCAAGGGAGGGCGTTTGTCGTGACTGGCCAAAACATAAGAAACCCAAACGAGGTGATCACGAGTAAGCTAATCTTGAACTCTTGCGAAGTTTATACCTTACTAGATACCGGTTCTACCCATTCTTTTATCTCTCCTGCTTGTGCTCAACGTTTAAACTTGACTCCGGAGAAATTGGACTTTAACTTATTTGTTGAAACTCCGTTGGGTGAAACCTTCGTTACATCTACAGTTTATAAATCTTGCTTGATCCAAGTTGGCACCATCACATTACCTATTGATCTTATCTCTTTAAAGATACTTGTATTTAATGTGATTTTAGGGATTGATTGGTTAACTACTCATCATGCCAAAATTGATTGTTTTCGTAAGGTTGTTAGTTTTTATATTCCTAACCAACCTGTTAAATGAATTCAAGCAACTAAACCACTAAAATCAGTCACCGTCATATCAAGCCATAAAGCTATTCGTTTATTGAAAAACGAATGTCAAGCTTTCTTAGCTCATGTTATGGACTTGAACAAAAACACGTCAGATTTAAATAATATTTTTGTTGTTAGTGAATTTCCTGACGTATTTTCTGAAGAACTTCCTGGTCTACCCCCAGAACGTGAAGTTGAATTCTTTATTGATCTTGAACCGGGTATTAAGCCCCTTTATAAAACCACATATCGAATGGCTCCTATTGAACTTCAGGAGTTAAAATTTTAACTACAGGAATTGTTAGACATCGGTTTCATTTGTCCTAGTACATCTCCTTGGGGTGCTCCTATTTTATTTGTAAAGAAGAAAGACGGGAGTATCCGACTTTGTATTGACTACCGGGAATTGAACCATATCACCATCAAGAATAGGTATCCCCTACCTCGCATTGATGACCTTTTCGACCAAATTCAGAAGGAGCATAGTTCTTTTCAAAGATCGATCTTCGCTCGATATCATCAAATCAAGATTAAAATCGAGGATATTCCAAAGACTTCCTTCAGAACTCGGTATGGGCATTATGAATTCTTAGTCATGTCTTTTGGATTGACTAATGCTCCTGCTGCTTTCATGGATATGATGAACCGTGTATTCAAGGAATATTTGGATCAGTTTGTTGTTGTATTTATTGATGACATCCTCATCCATTCCAAAAGCTGTGAAGATCATGAGCACAATTTGAAGCTGGTACTTCAAAGACTTCGTGATAACAAGCTATATGCCAAGCTGATGAAATGCGAGTTCTGGCTTAAAGAAGTAGCATTCCTTGGGCATGTAGTTTCAAAACATGGAGTAACTGTTGACCCGGTGAAGATTGAATCAATACAAAGTTGGGAGCAATCGAAGTCGGTGACCGAAGTTCGTAGCTTTCTAGGCTTAGCTGGTTATTATCGGAGATTCGAGGAAGGATTTTCTCGAATCGCTACTCCGTTAACTCAGCTGACTCGAAAAGATACAAAATTCGTATGGAGCGAGGAATGCGGGAAGAGTTTCCAAGAGCTCAAGAGGAGACTCATTTCGGCACCTGTTCTGACAATACCATCTAGTTTGGATGGATTTGTTATCTACAGCGATGCTTCAGGCAAAGGGTTAGGATGTGTTCTCATGCAACATGGGAAAGTCATAGCCTATGCCTCGTGATAACTCAAAGAATATAAGAGGAATTATCCTACTCATGATCCGGAGTCAGCGCAATGCTTTTGCGTTGAAAATCTGGAGACACTACCGTATGGGGAAAAAGTGGAGATTTATACGGATCATAAAAGCCTCAAATATTTCTTCACCCAAAAGGAACTCAACATGCGCAGAACGACGCTGGCTCGAGTCATGAAGGATTAAGACCATATCATTCAATATCATCCTCGAAAAGCAAACATCAGAAGCGGATGCATTGAGTAGAATATCGATGCGGCACGAAAAGTGCGATGTTGTTAACACAAAGACCCATTTTGTACGACTTGCATGAAGGAAGGAGATAGAATTAAAGACTCTGGGGACCCACGTGATGATGGCGAATATAATGAGTAGAACCGACTTTAATCGATAAAGTTAAAGCTGCTCAACCTACAGACCTGGAGCTGATGCGTATGAAGAAGAAAGTGCAAGAAGGTGCTATTCCGGAATCAAGAATCGATGAAGAAGGAATACTTCGAGTCAACTCTAGACTTTGTATTCCTAATGACTCTGACTTGAAGCATAGAATCATGATGCAGGCACACAACACACCATTTGTAATCCATCCTGGGAGTGCCAAAATGTATCACGATCTTCGACATACATTTTGGTGGAGAAATATGAAGAGAGAGATCGCGGAGTTTATCTCGAGGTGTTTATCTTGTCAACGTGTAAAGGCGGAGCATCAAATGCCAAAGGGTCCATTGAAACCACTTAAAATTCCAAAATGGAAGTAGGAACACATTACTATGGATTTCGTTACGGGACTTCCCAAGGTTTCTCAAGGTATTGATGCGATTTGTGTTATTATTGATAGATTTACGAAGTCTGCTCATTTCTTACCTATACGTGAGACTTATTCCCTTGAACGTCTTGCTTATATGTATGTAATGAGATTGTGAGATTGCACGGCATGCCAGTGTCCATAGTTTAGCATCGTGACCCAAGATTCACTTCACGATTTTGGGTTAGCTTACAGAAAGCTATGGGAAGGGATTTATGATTCAGTTTAGCATACCATCCTCAAACAGACGGGCAATCGGAAAGGACTATTCAAACCCTTGAAGATCTATTAAGACTCTGTGTTCTAGATTTCAAAGAAAGTTGGGATAAGTACTTGCCATTGGTAGAATTCTCCTACAACAAAAGTTATCAGGCAAGTATAGGTGTGGCTCCATTCAAAGCATTATATGGATGAAAGTGTCGCTCTCTAGTATGTTGGGATGAGGTGGGTGAAGCAACATTATTGGGACTAGAGTTGGTACGTATGACTACGGAAAAGATCCAAACAATTTGACAACGTATATAAATGGCATAGGATCGACAAAAGAGTTATGCGGATCTTCATCGAAAGGACGTGGAATTTAATATTGGGGATCATGTACTGTTAGGTATTGCTCCATGGAAGGGAGTTACAAGATTCGGGAAGAGAGAAAAGCTCAATCCAAGATTTATTGGTCCATTTGAGATTTTTGACCGAATAGGAAATGTGGCCTATAGACTCGCATTACCTCCAAGCATGTCTCGTGTTCATAATATTTTTCATATATCTATGCTTTGTAAATATGTAAAAGATCCAAACCACATTATTGCGTTAGAACCAGACGAGATAGCCGAAAATTTAACGTACGAGGAGGTACCTGTCAAGATATTAGATAGGAAAGAGCATGTCCTACGACCAAAGGTTATATCACAAGTCAAGGTTTTGTGGAGGAACCATGCTGTTGAGGAAATGACCTGGGAGTTGGAATCGGAAATGAAAGCGAGGTACCCTCACCTTTTCGACATTTCGTACGCACGTCCAATTTCGAGGATGAAATTTCATAAGGAGGAGAGGTTGTAAGACCCCAACTTTTATAAATAAAATTGAATTTCCTCTAATTATTACTTTGAAATAATAAGGAGTTAATTTGATATAATACTTTGGTTATGGGTGAAATGTGCAAATTTTGCAAAATAAGCAAGTGGTTATAAAATAATCATTGTTGTCGGGGAATATTCACTTGGTCGTGGAATATTCTTTCCGCTTCGGAATATTCATACGATGACGACGCAAGCCAATCATTGTGGGGGCCCATAATGTAATAATGGTCGGATGAGGAAAACGACAAATTTGAGTTTTTATAAATAACGACGTAATTTTTATCGTTAATACTGTTGGAATACCCGTTGGTTAAAAATACGATGTCTGCGCTGGTTGTACAAGAGCACACGGATATTACAGTTGTTTTTGAATTATTGATTCTTACGTAAGAAGGCACTACTCGAATAATTGTTACAAAAATTATCGCTCAATATTTTATTTTATTGATTCAATAATTGTTTGCGTAGATATTTTATATTATTGTTGTTTCAATAATTGTCACTGCATAGTATTTCTCATTATCAGATCAATAATTCATATTATTTGAATAATATTATTAGATAAAATTATTGGCAATGTCTAGAAAGTTCATCAAGGAGAGGTTTGGTCACCTAATTGTGCGCTTAGTAAGGAGAAATCCTTATCGAAAAGCCCCTCTTTCTCGAACCTCCTGTTGTCATAATTGTGATTCTCAGAATATTATTTGTGAATACTTAATTATTGATTTATAAGGAAATATTTATTTTATGTGAATATAAATGAAGGAATTTTAGCATGAAATAATTGTTGAAAGTTTGGCATATTTTTGTGGAATTACAATTATTTCTCCGATAAATTATTCATTCAAATATATTATTTTAATATATTATAATTGTATAAATAATAATATTATTATAATATATATAAGCATGTGGTTAATTAGAAACGGAAGTAAGCAAGATGTTTTTGAATACCTTGTTGGTAACATGGTTTGGTTGGTGGAAATGGTGGGTGAGAAAGTTGCCTGCAAATTCTTAATTTTTCAAATGTATTACATGAGCATTGTTTTTTTTTTCAAAGATGAGTCATGCCTTGTTTTTTTTTTTCAAAGCTAGCTGGTTTCCTTTTTTTTCCTGCAACTCATTTTTCAAAGTGTGGTCCCAACCATGGAAAATCAGAATGTGAATTAGGCCATTTGGTTGTTGCCTGCAAAGTTGCTTCAAAGGGTGGCCCCCACCCATATTGAAAGTAAGAAGTAGGTATTGAAAATAAGTAAAAGTTAGGCATGCTGCTGATTCCTCTTCCTCCGATTTATGCTATAAAAGGAGGGCAAACCTCCATCCTAAATCACACCAACTTCAAAATTTAGAAATTTTTATTCTAAAGTATTGTGAGTATTTTCTTGAGTATAAGAATATTTTGAGCGTAGTTTTTCTGCAAGATTTTCTCAGAATAATATATGCTATTCCAGTCAAATCCAGCTTCTACAAAGGTAAAGGATATTATTTTATTGCAATACTCGTGAGAAATATTATTTTCTTTCATACTCCATATTACGTAAGCGATATTATTTCATCTCGTATTCTTAAATTTGAACTTACTATGGTAAGTATTGCTTCTATAATTCCTGTAATGATTAGAAATTTTGCTTCATCTAATATCATTTCATAGGAATATTGGCTGAACTTTTAATCAAATTTGGAACTTTTCATGACCGGGTACTGTTCACAGTTACTATTCATAATTACTGTTCACGGGTACTATTCACAAAAAAAAAATATTATTTTTTTTCTTCCTTCCAAGTTATCTGTTGTGACCTTTATTCTTGAAATTGAATTCATGTTTTGATCTTCATTCTTGAATTTTACTCCATTATGGAGTATTTTTAAACTTGAATTATCCAAAGTACGAATATCTAATCTTTGTCCTTTTGGCTCACTGGATTCATTCTGTAAAATGTTTTTCATCATCCTCAGTCTTTAATGGTGATACTTGATGAATATCTTTGGTTTGTAGTGCAAAGATGAATGATTACTTGATGAATATATTTGGCAGAGTGGTCAAAGATGAACAAGAGTTGAGATGAACATGACCAACTGGTGATACAAATGAATATCTTTGGCCCGTAGTGCAAAGATGAATATTTGATGCAAGATGTATATTGATTGATGTTACAAGGATAAAATATTGATGATGGACTTTTAAATTCATAGATGATAGTAGATTTCATTCTCTACTTAACTCTTCTAATGAATTGTTATTTTCGCCCATATTGAAAGTAAGAAGTAGGTATTGAAAATAAGGAAAAGTAAGGCATGCTGCAGATTCCTCTTCCTCCGATTTGTGCTATAAAAGGAGGGCAAACCTCCATCCTAAATCACACCAACTTCAAAATTTAGAAATTTTTATTCTAAAGTATTGTGAGTATTTTCTTGAGTATAAGAATATTTTGAGCGTAGTTTTTCTGCAAGATTTTTCTTAGAATAATATCCGATATTCCAGTCAAATCCAGCTTCTACAAAGGTAAAGGATATTATTTTATTGCAATACTCGTGAGAAATATTATTTTCTTTCATACTCCATATTATGTATGCGATATTATTTCATCTCGTATTCTTAAATTTGAACTTACTATGGTAAGTATTACTTCTATAATTCCTGAAATGATTAGAAATTTCGATTCATCTAATATCATTTCATAAGAATATTGGTCTGAACTTTTAATCAAATTTGGAACTTTTCATGACCGGGTACTGTTCAGTATTATTGTTCACGGGTACTATTCACGGGTACTGTTCACAAAAAAAAATATTTTTTTTCTTCCTTCCAAGTTATCTGTTGTGACCCTTATTCTTGAAATTGAATCCATGTTTTGATCTTCATTCTTGAATTTTACTCCATTATGGAGTATTATTAAACTTGAATTATCCAAAGTACGAATATCTAATCTTTGTCCTTTGTCTCACTGGATTCGTTCTCTAAAATGTTTTTCATCTTCCTCAGTCTTTAATGGTGATACTTGATGAATATCTTTGGCCTGTAGTACAAAGATGAATGATTACTTGATGAATATCTTTGGCCCGTAGTGCAAAGATGAACAGGTGTTGAGATTAACATGACCAACTGGTGATACAAATGAATATCTTTGGCCTGTATTGCAAAGATGAATATTTGATGCAAGATGTATAATGATTGATGTTATAGGGATAAAATATTGATGATGAACTTTTAAATTCATAGATGATAGTAGATTTCATTCTCTACTTAACTCTTATAATGAATTGTTATTTCCGCTGCGAATATTGATCTAAAACTGGTTGTCCATTATATTTTATCTGATTTGTTAAAGGCTAACGATAAATTATTGTTCTTTATCTTAGTCATAATATTCTTTACTGGACTAGTTGAGCTCACCCTTTTCCTTTTTGTTCCATTTTTTCTTCTCAGGAGGTGAGAATATAGCAGAATCACGGGTAAAGAGTGATGGTCCTGAGATAGCTTGTTTTAGCGATCCTCACTATTTTTGTAAAATAGTGTATCAATAAATGTAATGAGGACTTATTTGAGTGTGGATATTGTCTAGAAGACAATATTTGTATTTAAATTCACAGTATGTTTGTTGTCGTATTTTGCACGACAATTGTAATAATAAAAGTTGTAGTTGTTTCTGTACCATGTATTTGGCGACTTAGAATGGGTGATGTATACCTATTTTGGGGGCGCCACAGCTTGGTATCGAGCTTAGGGATATGGTCTCCCATGGAGATCGTAGAAATAAAACTAGGAGGGGAGAGACGAGTAAATCCTTCGCTAGTGTGTCCTACCTAAGCTCATTTATTGGTCGGTCATAATATAGGGATACTATGTGATATGTTAATTTGTTTAATTAACCCTTGTTTTATGGCAGTTTTTAAGAATGGCAGCTGAGAACGTTAACAATGGAGTGTAGGAGACAGTGTAACAACCTTCAATCACCAACCAAGAGAACGTGCAACAGGAAGGCAATATTCCTCCTGTAAACAACACTACCGAGCAAACGATGAATGATGGAATGTTTAGGAGCTTTTTGCAGTTCATGCAAAACCGCACGAGGAGACTCGTGTACAAAATACGGTGGAAATGATAGCAACGCTGGCTTTTACCACCAACCAAAGCGCTTCAAGGAGTTGGGACCACCGATTTCTAGGGAAAGCCGATCCGATTAAGGCGTAAATATGGGTCAAGCAAATTACCAAGATATTTGATGTCTTAGGATGCACCGGAAGAACGTAAGGTTCCATTCGCCACCTTTCGCTCCGTGGTGAGGCCGACATCGGTGGGAATCATGAAGCGTACTCTACCAAATAGCACTCAAAGATGTCTTGGGAAAGATTTCAGAAACTGTTCAATGACAATTACTTTCTTGAAAGTATTCGTCATATGAAGGAGGTAGAGTTTATTAGACTGGAACAAAATAACATGACGGTGTCCCAGTACGAGGCAAAGTTCGCGGAGTTATCCCGGTTTGCACCTCATTTGGTAGAAAATAAGGAATGTATGACGTGGATGTTTCTGAGAGGTCTAAAACCCTAGATTCGGCAATATCTTATCTCTCATAAATTTTCTTTATATTCAGATGTTGTAAATAGGGCTCAATTATTAGAACGTGATAATGAGTATATTCAACCGAGGGACCACAACCAGGGTCATACTAGTTACAGCAGTCATCAGAGCGATGATAACCACTGAGGAGGAAAAAATACGGACAAAAGCGGTAACCACTCAGGTGGTCATCGTGGCCATGACAATAGGAGAGGTGAGTCAAGTGGAAATTTCAAAAAGAGGAGATTCAACAATGACGGAAAGACATCAGCAGCAGCACCAACACCAATAATAAATTCTAGGGGAGGAGAACGACCACCAGTTAGATGCTACAAATGTGGAGAGGAGGGACACATAAGTCCAAACTGTTCACAGCCTTCCAAGGTGTGTTTCAATTATGGAAAAGACGGTCATATAGCCCGATTTTGTTCTGTAGCGAAATGAAGTCCAACTGGGACTATGGCACTAAAGGCGAATACGGACAAAACAAAGTCGGTGGTTCAAGGGAGGGCGTTTGTCGTGACTGGCCGAAACATGACGAGTAAGCTAATCTTGAACTCTTCCGAAGTTTATACCTTACTAGATACCGGTTCTACCCATTCTTTTATCTCTCCTGCTTGTGCTCAACGTTTAAACTTGACTCCGGAGAAATTGGACTTTAACTTATCTGTTGAAACTCCGCTTGGGTGAAACCTTCGTTACATCTACGCTTTATAAATCTTGCTTGATCCAAGTTGGCACCATCACATTACCTATTGATCTTATCTCTTTAAAGATACTTGCATTTGATGTGATTTTAGGGATTGATTGGTTAACTACTCATCATGCCAAAATTGATTATTTTCGTAAGGTTGTTAGTTTTCATATTCCTAACCAACCTGTTAAACGAATTCAAGTAACTAAACCACTAAAATCAGTCACCGTCATATCAAGCCATAAAGCTATTCGTTTATTGAAAAACGGATGTCAAGCTTTCTTAGCTCATGTTATGGACTTGAACAAAAACACGTCAGATTTAAATAATATTTTTGTTGTTAGTGAATTTCCTGACGTATTTCCTGAAGAACTTCCTGGTCTACCCCCAGAACGTGAAGTTGAATTCTTTATTGATCTTGAACCGGGTATAAAGCCCCTTTATAAAACCACATATCGAATGGCTCCTATTGAACTTCAGGAGTTAAAAGTCCAACTACAAGAATTGTTAGACATCGGTTTCATTTGTCCTAGTACATCTCCTTGAGGTGCTCCTATTTTATTTGTAAAGAAGAAAGACGGGAGTATTCGACTTTGTTTTGACTACCGGGAATTAAACAATATCACCATCAAGAATAGGTATCCCCTACCTCGCATTGATGACCTGTTCGACCAATTACAAGGAGCATAATTCTTTTCAAAGATCGATCTTTGTTCTGGATATCATCAGCTGAAGATTAAAACTGAGGATATACCGAAGACTGCCTTCAGAACTCGATATGGGCATTATGAATTCTTAGTCATGTCTTTTGGATTGACTAATGCTCCTACTGCTTTCATGGATATGATGAACCATGTATTTAAGGAATATTTGGATCAGTTTGTTGTTGTATTTATTGATGACATCCTCATCCATTCCAAAAGCTGTGAAGATCATGAGCACAATTTGAAGCTGGTACTTCAAAGACTTCGTGATAACAAGCTATATGCCAAGCTGAAGAAATGCGAGTTCAGGCTTAAGGAAGTAGCATTCCTTGGGCATGTAGTTTCAAAACATGGAGTATCTGTTGACCCGGTGAAGATTGAATCAATACAAAGTTGGGAGCAACCGAAGTTGGTGACCGAAGTGCGTAGCTTTCTGGGCTTAGCTGGTTATTATCGGAGATTCGTGGAAGGATTTTCTCGAATCGCTACTCGCTAACTCACCGACTCGAAAGATACAAAATTAAATATGGAGCGAGGAATGCGGAAGAGTTTCCAAGAGCTCAAGAGGAGACTCATTTCGCACCTGCTCGACAATACCATCTAGTTTGATGGATTTGTTATCTACAAATGATGCTTCGTGCAAAGGGTTTGGATGTGTTCTCATGCAACACGGAAAGTCATAGCCTATGCCTCGCGATAACTCAAAGAATATGAGAGGAATTATCCTACTCATGATCTGGAGTTGGCGCAATCGTTTTTTGCGTTGAAAATCTGGAGACACTACCCGTATGGGGAGAAAGTGGAGATTTATACGGATCATAAAAGCCTCAAATATTTCTTCACCCAAAAGGAACTCAACATGCGGCAACGACGTTGGCTCGAGCTGTTGAAGGATTAAGACCATATCATTCAATATCATCCTGGAAAAGCAAACGTTGTAGATGATGCATTGAGTAGATGATCGTATGCAGGTACGAGTGTGATGTTGTTAACACAAAGACCCATTTTGTACGACTTACGAAGGAAGGAGATAGAATTAAAGACTCCAGGGACCCACGTGATGATGGCGAATATACGAGTAGAACCGACTTTAATCGATAAAGTTAAAGCTGCTCAACCTACAGACCTGGAGTTGATGCGTATGAAGAAGAAAGTGCAAGAAGGTGCTATTCCGGAAGCAAGAATCGATGAAGAAGGAATACTTCGAGTCAACTCTAGACTTTGTATTCCTAATGACTCTGACTTGAAGCATAGAATCATGATGCAGGCACACAACACACCATTTGTAATCCATCCTGGGAGTACCAAAATGTATCACGATCTTCGACATACATTTTGGTGGAGCAATATGAAGAGAGAGATCGCGGAGTTTATCTCGAGGTGTTTATCTTGTCAACGTGTAAAGGCGGAGCATCAAATGCCAAAGGGTCCATTGAAACCACTTAAAATCCCAAAATGGAAGTGGGAACACATTACTATGGATTTCGTTACGGGACTTCCCAAGGTTTCTCAAGGTATTGATGCGATTTGTGTTATTATTGATAGATTTACCAAGTCTGCTCATTTCTTGCCTATACGTGAGACTTATTCCCTTGAACGTCTTGCTTATATATATGTAAATGAGATTGTGAGATTGCACGGCATGCCAGTGTCCATAGTTTAGGATCGTGACCCAAGATTCACTTCACGATTTTGGGTTAGCTTGCAGAAAGCTATGGGCAGGGATTTACGATTCAGTTCAGCATACCATCCTCAAACAGACGGGCAATCGGAAAGGACTATTCAAACCCTTGAATATCTATTAAGACTCTGTGTTCTAGATTTCAAAGGAAGTTGGGATAAGTACTTGCCATTGGTAGAATTCTCCTACAACAACAGTTATCAGGCAAGTATAGGTGTGGCTCCATTCAAAGCATTATATGGACGAAAGTGTTGCTCTCTAGTATGTTGGGATGAGGTGGGTGAAGCAACATTATTGGGACTAGAGTTGGTACGTATGACTACGAAAAAGATCCAAACAATTTGACAACGTATACAAATGGCATAGGATCGACAAAAGAGTTATGCGGATCTTCATCGAAAGGACGTGGAATTTAATATTGGGGATCATGTACTGTTAGGTATTGCTCCATGGAAGGGAGTTACAAGATTCGGGAAGAGAGGAAAGCTCAATCCAAGATTTGTTGGTCCATTTGAGATTTTTGACCGAATAGGAAATGTGGCCTATAAACTCGCATTACCTCCAAGCATGTCTCGTGTTCATAATATTTTTCATATATCTATGCTTCGTAAATATGTGAAAGATCCAAACCACATTTTTGCGTTAGAACCAGACGAGATAGCCAAAAATTTAACGTACGAGGAGGTACCTGTCAAGATATTGGATAGGAAAGAGCATGTCCTACGAGCAAAGGTTATATCACAAGTCAAGGTTTTGTGGAGGAACCATGCTATTGAGGAAATGACCTGGGAGTTGGAATCGGAAATGAAAGCGAGGTACCCTCACCTTTTCGACATTTCAGGTACGCACGTCAATTTCGAGGATGAAATTTCATAAGGAGGAGAGGTTGTAAGACCCCAACTTTTTATAAATAAAATTGAATTTCCTCTAATTATTACTTTGAAATAATAAGGAGTTAATTTGATATAATACTTTGGTTATGGGTGAAATGTGCAAATTTTGCAAAATAAGCAAGTGGTTATAAAATAATCATTGGTTTCAGGGAATATTCACTTGGTCGTGGAATATTCTTTTTGTCGGAAATATTCATACGACGACGCAGTCAATTGTGGGCCCCATAATAGAATAATGGCCGGATGAGGAAAATGACAAATTTGAGTTTTTATAAATAACGACGTAATTTTTATCGTTAACACTGTTGGAATACCCGGTGGTTAAAATACAGTAATACGCATGGTTGTACAGTAGCACACGGTATTACACAGTGTTTTTGAATTATTGATTCTTACGTAAGAAGGCACTACTCAATAATTGTTACACTAATTACTGTTCAATATTTTATTTTATTGATTCAATAATTGCTGCGTAGATATTTTATATTATTGTTGTTTCAATAATTGTCACTGCATAGTATTTCCCATTATCAGATCAATAATTCATATTATTTGAATAATATTATTAGATAAAATTATTGGTAATGTCTAGAAAGTTCTATCAAGGAGAGGTTTGGTCACCTAATTGTGCGCCAGTAAGGAGAAATCCTTATCGGAAAGCCCCCTCTTTCTGGGAACCTCCTGGTTGTCATAATTGTGATTCTGTAATATTATTTGTGAATACTTAATTATTGATTTATAAGGAAATATTTATTTTATGTGAATATAAATGAAGGAATTTTAGCATGAAATAATTGTTGAAAGTTTGGCATATTTTTGTGGAATTACAATTATTTCTCCGATAAATTATTCATTCAAATATATTATTTTAATATATTATAATTGTATAAATAATAATATTATTATAATATATATATAAGTATGTGGTTAATTAGAAACGGAAGTAAGCAAGATGTTTTTGAATACCTTGTTGGTAACATGGTTTGGTTGGTGGAAATGGTGGGTGAGAAAGTTGCCTGCAAATTCTTAATTTTTCAAATGTATTACATGAGCATTGTTTTTTTTTTCAAAGATGAGTCATGCCTTGTTTTTTTTTTCAAAGCTGGCTGGTTTCCTTTTTTTTCCTGCAACTCATTTTTCAAAGTGTGGTCCCAACCATGGAAAATGAGAATGTGAATTAGGCCATTTGGTTGTTCCCTGCAAAGTTGCTTCAAAGGGTGGCCCCCACCCATATTGATAGTAAGAAGTAGGTATTGAAAATAAGGAAAAGTTAGGCATCTCATTGATTCCTCTTCCTCCGATTTATGCTATAAAAAGGAGGGCAAACCTCCATCCTAAATCACACCAACTTCAAAATTTAGAAATTTTTATTCTAAAGTATTGTGAGTATTTTCTTGAGTATAAGAATATTTTGAGCGTAGTTTTTCGCAAGATTTTCTCGTAATAATATATGCTATTCCAAATCAAATCCAAATTTTCTACAAAGGTAAAGGATATTATTTTATTGCAATACTGTGAGAAATATTATTTTCTTTCATACTCCATATTACGTAAGTTTATATTATTTCATCTCGTATTCTTAAATTTGAACTTACTATGGTAAGTATTGCTTCTATAATTCCTCGTAATGATTAGAAATTTTGCTTCATCTAATATCATTTCATAGGAATATTGGTTTGAACTTTTAATCAAATTTGGAACTTTTCACGATCGGGTACTATTCACGCTTCATCGCTCATAATTATCGTTCACGGCACATCGCTCACTGTGCAATCGTTCACTTCTGCATTATTCACAAAAAAAAATATTATTTTTTTTCTTCCTTCCAAGTTATCTGTTGTGACCCTTATTCTTGAAATTGAATCCATGTTTTGATCTTCATTCTTGAATTTTACTCCATTATGGAGTATTTTTAAACTTGAATTATCCAAAGTACGAATATCTAATCTTTGTCCTTTTGTCTCACTAGATTCATTCTGTAAAATGTTTTTCATCATCCTCAGTCTTTAATAGTGTTACTTGATGAATATCTTTGGTTTGTAGTGCAAAGATGAATGATTACTTGATGAATATATTTTGCCCGTAGTGCAAAGATGAACAAGAGTTGAGATGAACATGACCAACTGGTGATACAAATGAATATCTTTGTCCCGTAGTGCAAAGATGAATATTTGATGCAAGATGTATATTGATTGATGTTACAAGGATAAAATATTGATGATGGACTTTTAAATTCATAGATGATAGTAGATTTCATTCTTTACTTAACTCTTCTAATGAATTGTTATTTTCGCTGCGAATATTGATCTAAAACTGGTTGTCCATTATATTTTATCGGATTTATTGAAGGCTAACGATAAATTATTGTTCTTTATCTTAGTCATAATATTCTTTACTGGGCTAGTTGAGCTCACCCTTTTCCTTTTTGTTCCATTTCTTCTTCTCAGGAGGTGAGAATATAGCAGGAACCAGTCGGGGTAAAGAGTGATGGTCCTAGATAGTTGTTTTAGTAGTCCTCACTATTTTTTGTAAAATAGTGTATCAATAAATGTAATGAGGACTTATTTGAGTATAGATATTGTCTAGAAGACAATATTTGTATTTAAATTCACAGTATGTGTGTTGTCGTATTTTGCACGACAATTGTAATAATAAAAGTTATAGTTGTTTCTGTACCATGTATTTGGCGACTCAGAATGGGTGATGTATACCTATTTTGGAGGCGTCACAATTTACATGAGTATTGGTATTTTATATGTGTATCAAAGTATTTTTGAAATCAAAAGTTAGATCCAAAGTGAGAAAATCAAGTTTTGTACCAAAAGGTTTAAGAAAAAGCTTTGCTTTGTATGCTATATATATTTTTATGTTAGATTTATTGGGTTCATGTGGTAAATGGTATAAAACATGTTATCATGCTAGATACATGAGTTAAGGGCAAAACCCCTTTGGAATCACTCAAATATGTTAAGAAATTAGCAAGTTATGAATTAAATCCCAAACTACCTTAACTGTTGAACACAAGCTACTGATCAGTCACTTCTGTCCAATTTTTTTGGGACTAAAACAGAACCAAAATATATGTTTGATACATGGAAACTGTAGTTCGGGAAAGTATGAATCCAACAATACCTATTGGACCTAAATCAAATTTTTAGATTTCGTTTTATAATCGTTTCCGTTAAGGACCCCAAATCTGGAAAATGAACCAACTGTTGAAGAAAACCTTGCGGACAAATCACTTTGGGACTGATTTCCGGGACATAGACAGATTGGAATTTGGTATTTGATAAATGAAAACTGTAATTCAAGAAGATATGGATCCAACGAGTCTGATTGGGCTTCAATCGGAGTTGTGGATCTCGTAAGACAAGCGTTTCTGTAAAAGACTCCAAAACTGAAAATGTTTACAAGGCATGTAATGGTCAGTCGGTAGTGGCCTGTTTTCAGGGTACTATACTGGGCCAAATAGACCGTTTCTTGAGCCTAAAACGTAGCTCGGGAAGTCTCGGTTCTAACGATACCAAGTGGTCCCAAATCGGACTTGTAGATTACCTTCTACAAGTGTTTCTCTGGAGGACCCCAACTTTAAACGAAAATTATAGAATAAATAGAAAATAAATATTAGAAATTCATAATAAATTTGTAAAAAATTATTTTATAGCCTTAAAATGGGGTTTTAATAATTTAGAATATATATTCATTAATATTTTAATATTTTTAAATATTAATGATAGTTAATTTATTTAATTATTATATTAAATAAATTACTTAAAAATGATTTTAATACTTTAAAAATCATTTGAAATTATATTAAAGTGTAAGGAAATATTTTAATTTATTTTTAATGACTTTTAATATTTTGTGTTGAATTTCATTAATAAATTAATACTAACGACAATGGATTTATTTAATAAATATATTAAATAAATTATGGAAAATTAGAATTAATGTTTTAAAAATCATATAAAAATGATTTAAGGGTTAGAAAAATATTTGAAGTTATAAAATATAACTTTTGATATTTTTTCATGAAAACACTAATATTTTAATATTAATGGCAATATTTGATAATGATTTTAACTGCTTTAAAAATCATTTAAATGTGTTATTAAGGTATTAAAATTAATTTGAGATATTATAAATGATTTATAATATTATGTCATGATTTTCATTAATATTTGATATTAAATAAATATTAATGATAAAGGAATATTGTGGTATTTAAATCATTTAAATATGATATTAATGATTAAAAAAAATCATGATAAATGATAATAATTATCATAAAATTATTATAAGTCATTGAAAAATATTTTGACTGAAAATGAAATTATCTAAGGTACATGTAAAGCATTTAGGCAAAGTCTTATGGAAATTAGACTCATGAATTATCCGACTAGACCGTGAGGATATCAGAAATTGTACCGAATTCAACTCAGACTGAAATAGTTTGACTTGATACCGAATTTTAGGTATTTTATAGACTGATAGGATTGTGTGGTAATTTGTTAGGTTATATTATAATTGTATTTAACAGTACTATATTGTGATGATATTATTCTAATATTTGGAGATCAGTATTATCTATATTAGGTCTTCAGATAAAGAGATATAGGTTGTGTAACGGTAATAAATGGTACAAGCAAGTTCTCTAACTCGACCTCGAGTTGATATTTTTGAAATATGCTTGGGGTTAATCATTACTGATTATAACATGTCTATGAATTATTGATTCGCACTCTGTGCACATTGCATGTATTCATCAGGTATGAAAGGCTGATCACCTTTATTACCATTTGGTCCAGTTGATTTATTCATGTTCATTATTCGCTCAAATTTGATGAAAATTTATTCATGTCAAGCTTCACAATGTTTATATTGAAGAAAGTTAGCCAGTTTATTGTTCAATTCTTTCAATTATGATATATCCTTAATTGAACTTATACTTGCTGGGCAAAATTGTTGCTCGCCCTTACTATATTATGATAAACATTGCAGATTAGGACGAATACGTCAGATACAGGAAATGTCAAAGACAAGTCAGCTTTGGATTATATGTCCAGCTAAATTTATAACAGTAATGTATGATAATAACTTTGTATGTCAGATATGATATTGATTTAGGTATTATGTGAAGGTTCTCGACCTTGGGGATAGTGTGTAATGTTTAATATATAAACAATTTATGTTTATATCTTCCGCAATAGTTATAGAAATAGAATACCAGATTCGTAGTGATTTGGGACCCGAATCTGGGGTTGTTACAGTTGGTATCAAAGCTGATAGGTTATACACCTTAGGTAAGAGTACCTTAGGTTATGACCTTAGGTTAAAAGAATAAGAAGTTAAGTTTAAGTTATGTATAATGAAAAGGTGATTCTTTTCACATACGTAGATGTATAGGATGAGTTTAGTCCTAGAAATGTTATACGAAGAATATTAGAATGGCGAGGGATAAAACTCGAATAAATTATTGAGTAACATGAATTATATTTAATTCTTAAAGGAAGAGTTAATAAATAAACAAGAAGAATCAAAGAAGAGATATGTAGATAAGAATCAGGAGTTGCCTAACTCCAATAATCAAGATGACGAATAACGATGAATAGACAAGGTCTATAAGATTAAAAGTATAAATGAAATCATAGTATGATATGATGAAAGGTAAGATTAGAAGTTTTTAAAACAAAATGATAATGAGATAAGAAAAGAATCATAAGGGAGATGATTATAGAATAAGATCATAGCATGATTTCTTTTAAAGTTGTAAAAGACAGATGGTTTGTAATGATTGAATGGTTATAGTTTGAAATTATAACGAGAATGTACTATGATATAGTACGAGATTAACTCATGAGAAGTTATAAATGATGAGATACAGAAGTATGTATCAAGTATAGAGCGAGAAGTTATAAGTAAGATAGAGTTATGTGAGATTTCAATTGAGGACTCATGTGATGGCTAAGTTGTACAAATCTTTGTATGGGCGAGGGTTTTGTGCTTGCACTCAGTTTATCACATTGATAATCATTGGAATGTTGGTGTCGCGCTATCAATGTATATGTGGCGAAAAGGTAATTCTTTTCTCATGTGTATATTTGATAGTTAGAAACTATTAAGATTAGTCAGATATTATTAAGATTAGGTATGATTCTTAAAACTAATGCATATGGTAAGTTCGTGACTTATAATAATATGATATGCTTTGAACCCCTCAGCAAATGGTCGCCTATGGTCTGACTAGGATAAGTTCTTAAACTCATATTATTGTGGCAAGTCCTGAACTTCCAATGTGTAGTAAGTTTGATGAACTATACTGGGGGTATAGGAAGATTGTAAGTTGAAATACAAGAATACTTAGTATAAGAGCATTGGTGGTGCTAGAAATAAAAGAAGTAGTTAGTAATGAGGTAATAGAGTAAAAATTGAAATTGATGGAGAAAATTAAGTATTCAAAATCTTCTAGCTTTGCTAGATTTTCAAAATTTATTGAATTCGTGCTGATGTTTGCACTTCTATTTTTCTTGAAAAACATTGGATCAAATGATGGAACCAATGAGTTTTAAAAACAATACCATTGTTCGTATGTCTGTTGATCGATTTCGCAATCAATGAATACGTGCAAGTATACACGGTCAATAAGTAATAAAGTCAAAGTAGAGTATCGTTCCCATGAGGAATTATTTAATAAAAATCACCAAGTACTAATTCTTAACCAAACTAATTTTATTTAAATAATCTCAAATCGTGATTTTTCTAATTAAGAAAGCTAAATTAACTAATTAAACTGAATTGCTTTATAAATGAATTCAAATAAATAAAGGTTAAGACTCCAATATCCCCAATTATAATTTTTAAATCAATTATTCAATTATCCCAATTATTATGTCTACTGAATTGTTAACAAGAATTCTCAAATGCCAAAAGCCCTTTCTCAAGTGATCATTTGCCTTCTATTTAATCCAAGTTAATTTTGCTATATCCCTATGCAAAACAATTGAACTAAACTCACTACAATCTCAATTCCTTATGTGTTACATGCGGCAAATAGATATTCTCATTCTATTCACAAACCTAATTATTCACTGTGCAAATAACTAAGTCACATGTCACCATGCCCAGTTCTAACCCTAGAATTCCTTTCCCAATTCCTTCTAGAGTAACAAGGTGATTATTGGCCAGATAATTAACCAATAAGCACAAAGTAAGATGAACAATTCACTTCAACATAAATAATTAGAATAAATCAAATAATCAATTCATAATCATAAAAGGTTCCATTGGAATCTTAATAAAAGAGTTAGTTCATAATTAATCAATTAAAACCAAGAATCCACAACTGAATAGATATTAAAAGATAAAAGTATGATAAGAGAAGAGAATAGAATCATTGTCAAGAAATCGATGCTCCCCTCTTGCTTCTCGCTTCTTGCTCTCGCTTCTTGATCTTCAAAGTGTTCTTCAATTTGCTTCAATCTCCAATGGCTAATTAAGAACTAGGGTTTATATTCTAATCTAATGGAGTGTTTAATCTAGTCTAATCTATGTAATCTCCCTTATTTTATGCCTTACATCATGTATTTATAGGTTACAAGTCAAATTTTAAGCTTAGAACAAACCCAATCCAATTTGAGTCAAAAGGTGTCAAAATTAAGCCCAACAACGCTGGCCCAGTGCCATCACCAAGCCCTTCCCCAAAGGCTCCCAAAGCTGGGCTTGACGCTCAAACCCTGCTCCCTCAAATACCCCCAAGACCGGGCATAGGCCTATTTTTGGGCGCCTCAAGGCCGCCACATGTTCTGACATTTTCTGCTCCGACATCCTTTGAGAATATGGCCATAACTTCTTCGTCCGAACTCTGATTTCGATGATTCAAGATGTTTCAAAAAGAAGAGAAGTAGATCTACAACTTTTATTCTTTAAGTTTTTCAAAATAAGGTCCGGAGCTATACTCAAATTGGCTCTGAAGTGACTGCTATGTAAATGGCAAGCCGAAAACGCGAATCTAGCCACCCCAAACGTCGATCCAAGTAACTTTTGTCCTAATTCCTACAAAATAACATAAAACATGCATGAATAGACATAAAAACATAAAAACTATTCTAAAAGACTTGAGAACAACAATAAATTAAGCCCGAATGTATCCAATTCATAGGTATATTACCCATTCATCAATGTCTATGCTAATTATTTTGGCTAGACAAAAATGATTTAAAAATATCAAAATGTATTTTGTTTTTTTTTCCATAGTCATTAAGGCATCACTAAATATGATGCTGATTTGACAAACGAGGAGGTCATCAATGCAATTAAACCTAGTGTTGGAAATGATCATAAGATCGTCAACCCACTATGGTATAATGTAGCATGACAAAGTCATATAATGACTGAATCCTCAACGTACTATCGAGATAGTACGATATCATGTCATCATAAAAGGATTTTTGGTTTTTTTTAAACTAAGAAACATATGCCATATGAATTGGATAAAATTATTTTGATTGATGTCCGAATTTTTGCTATAAGTTTATGCTACTTGATTCAGCTAGACAAATATTAAAAGATTTTTATGGAATTCGAGCGTTTTTGGTCAACCTATGCAAAACCAAATTGGTTTGGTGCGGATTCAAATGTTAAGAAGCTGATTTGAACAACCCTATAAAAGGGGACATGTTATCGGAGACAATAGTTCTGAATGTAACGCATATAGTCATTACAATGTACTACGTTTGGGCCCGACGTAGGGGTACGATAGACTGGCCACCTAGAGTACCGATGCGGTTTATAGTGTGAAGTACTGGGGGTGAAGCACTGTTAAACCTAAAAAGAAGTTCAAGGTCTTGCGACAACTCAACATTTTTGGAATCTTTTAAATTCCTGAGTTATTTATATCACTTCCCAATTATTGAGCAATTATGGAAGATTCTTATTATTCTGATGGAGAATGTAGCGAGAAGAATAGCCCTTAGAAAGAAGTAGTTGTAGAATGCTTTAATCATGTGAATAGAGATTAACGTAAAATCTATTTTGATAGATTGAATGAATGAAGATTAATAAATAAAATTTCGAGGACGCAATTCTTAGAGGAAAGGTAGAATGTAATATCCCAAGTGTTTATGATAACGATCCTTATAAAAGGAAATGAATGGGTTAAAGATTATATAATATTTGATATATGACTGTGTTTAATTAAAGGTTATGTAATAAAACCTAAAAGTTGTTGAAGAAATGAATGAAGTATATATATATATATATATATATATATATATATATATATAAAACTTTTTGCTAAGTTAACGTGTTGAAGTTATTCAACGATAATTGTGAAAGAGATTTTGCGAAAACTGAGTAAGAGAGGTTTCGTTGATTTCGAGGACGGAATCCTTATAAGGAGGGAAGGATGTGACATCTCGATTTTTTTTTAAGAATTAATAAATAAAATTCTTATTTTAAGATGTTTAAGTACGAGTATGTGTATATGTGTTATATATTGTGAAATATGTGAATTGGTGTGAAGAGAATTTAAATGTTAATTTAATATTTATTGAAGTAAATAAATATTTTAATTAAATTATTTATTGAGATTATGTGATTAATATGGAGTAATGTAATTAAGTGTATTATATTAATTAAATGATTATTTAATATTTAATTAATATGTAATAATTTTATGTTATAGTTCTTATTTAATCGAGATAATGTAGTGATGTGGTAATTGTTACATGAAGTTATACTTAGCGAGTAATTATAATGTGATAATTTTATGTGATTAATTGATGTTAAACTTTTAATTAATTAAATTAATGTTAAGATTTAATTAATTAATGGATAACATTAAGAATATGTGCTAAATGATCTATTAAAAGAGTTTTTAAAACCGTTTTCCCAAACAAGGCCTTACTTTTGTTTTAAACCTGTTTTACCCAAACAAGACCTTAACTATTAAAACCTGAATTTTAAAATAATATGATTTTGCCAAACAAGCCTTAGGGCTTTTAAAATTCTAATTTTTGTAACTTATATATTAAATTGATAATTAGTATATGTAATTATATTGGGAGTTACATATTCTATAATTATATGTGTTATATGTATATTGTATACACACTAAGTTATGTTAGTTTTCTAAACCTAAGTCTAAACTAAGAATAAAAGAGAGAGAAAGGGGGCTGCAATTTTCAGTAGTTATAGGGAGTCTAGGAGGGGACTTGGATCTTAATACAACTCAAAATCATAAGCTACTTTGAAGGATTAAGAAGGCTTGCAAGAAGAAAAAGGTAAGAAATTAAAAATTTACAATTTGTGTGCTCTCTTTTGTTAGATCTTTATGAACCAAACAACTTTTGTTTTGGATCTTTAAAAAAAAACTCATGATTTACATGAGTATTGGTATTTTATATGTGTATCAAAGTATTTTTGAAATCAAAAGTTAGACCCAAAGTGAGAAAATCAAGTTTTGTACCAAAAGGTTTAAGAAAAAGCTTTCCTTTGAATGATATATATATATATATATATTTACGTTAGATTCATTGGGTTCATGTGGTAAATGGTTGAAAATATGTTAGCATGCTAGATACATGAGTTAAGGGCAAAACCCCTTTGGAATCACTCAAATATGTTAAGAAATGAGCACGTTATGAATTAAATCCCAAACTACCTTAACTGTTGAACACAAGCTACTGATCAGTCACTTCTGTCCATTTTTTTCGGGATTAAAACAGAACCAAAATATATGTTTGATACATGGAAACTGTAGTTCGGGAAATTATGAATCCAACGATACCTATTGGACTTAAATCCAATTTTTAGATTTCGTTTTATAAGTGTTTCCGTTAAGGACCCCAAATCTGGAAAATGAACCAACTGTTGAAGAAAACCTTGCGGACCAGTCACTTTGGGACTGATTTCCCGGACATAGACAGATTGGAATTTGGTATTTGATAAATGAAAACTGTAATTCAAGAAGATATGGATCCAACGAGTCCGATTGGGCTTCAATCGGAGTTGTGGATCTCGTAAGACAAGCGTTTCTGTAAAAGACTCCAAAACTGAAAATGTTTACAAGGCATGTAATGGTCAGTCGGTAGTGGCCTGTTTTCAGGGTACTATACTGGGCCAAATAGACCGTTTCCTGAGCCTAAAACGTAGCTCAGGAAGTCACGGTTCTAACGATACCAAGTGGTCCCAAATCGGACTTGTAGATTACCTTCTACAAGTGTTTCTCTGGAGGACCCCAACTTTAAACGAAAATTATAGAATAAATAGAAAATAAATATTAGAAATTCATAATAAATTTGTAAAAAATTATTTTAAAGCCTTAAAATGGGGTTTTAATAATTTAGAATATATATTCATTAATATTTTAATATTTTTAAATATTAATGATAGTTAATTTATTTAATTATTATATTAAATAAATTACTTAAAAATGATTTTAATACTTTAAAAATCATTTGAAATTATATTAAAGTGTAAGGAAATATTTTAATTTATTTTAATGACTTTTAATATTTTGTGTTGAATTTCATTAATAAATAAATACTAACGACAATGGATTTATTTAATAAATATATTAAATAAATTATGGAAAATTAGAATTAATGTTTTAAAAATCATATAAAAATGATTTAAGGGTTAGAAAAATATTTGAAGTTATAAAATATAACTTTTGATATTTTTCATGAAAACACTAATATTTTAATATTAATGGCAGATATTTGATAATGATTTTAACTATTTTAAAATCATTTAAATGTGTTATTAAGGTATTAAAATTAATTTGAGATATTATAAATGATTTATAATATTATGTCATAATTTTCTTTAATATTTGATATTAAATAAATAATAATGATAAAGGAATATTGTGGTATTTAAATCATTTAAATATGATATTAATGATTAAAAAAATCATGATAAATGATAATAATTATTAGAAAATTATTATATGTCATTGGAAAATATTTTGACTGAAAATGAAATTATCTAAGGTAAATGTAAAGCATTTAGGCATAGTCTTATGGAAATTAGACTCATGAATTATTCGACTAGACCGTGAGGATGCCAGAAATTGTACCGAATTCAACTCAGACTGAAATAGTTTGACTTGATACCGAATTTTAGGTATTTTATAGACTGATAGGATTGTGTGGTAATTTGTTAGGTTATATTATAACTGTATTTAACAGTACTATACTGTGATGATATTATTCTAATATTTGGAGATTGGTATTATCTATATTAGGTCTTCAGACAAAGAGATATAGGTTGTGTAACGGTAATAAATGGTACAAGCAAGTTCTCTAACTCGACCTCAAGTTGATATTTTTGAAATATGCTTGGGGTTAATCATTACTGATTATAACATGTCTATGAATTATTGATTCGCACTCGCGCACATCAGATGTATTCATCAGGTATGAAAGGCTGATCACCTTTATTACCATTTGGTCCAGTTGATTTATTCATGTTCATTATTCGTTCAGCTATGAAAATTTATTCATGTTGTTTTACAATGTTTATATTGTAGAAAGTTAGCCAGTTTATTGTTCAATTCTTTCAATTATGATAGTTATAGAAATAGAATACCAGATTCGTAGTGATTTGGAACCCAGATCTGGGGTTGTTACAAATTAAATATTGAGGAAACTCAGTACTGAAAGATTTAAAAGATTGAAATTAACCTTAAATAAACTAAATGTGATTTTGCTTATATTATTATGTATTATTTACTAATCAACATGTTATGTGTTATTGTAGATTTCCATCGATAGCTCCATGTATAGGGATATACATGTGGTGAGCGAAGAGTCCGTGAACCGGGTAGAGCCTGTACCTATACCCATGGCGGGAGTACCATTAGTGATCCTAGAAGAGTTCGAGCCAGAGGAGGACTATTCAGAGGAGGATCGGCGTCATATCTTGATATGGTGATCGATGGGGATGAGGAGATGGAGGTAGCATCATTCAATATGGTGGTACCTGCACTAAAGAGAACACCTCCAGATGCAATGAGGGCATTATATCTAGCCGTGCTTGACCGGAATAAAGCATCACAAGACATCACAGCGTAACTGCAATAAGGAGATTAGTGATCTATATGATGTGAAGGAGTTTGCAGAAGCAGATTTTGACTTAGAGCATGACGAGAAGGTGCTCATGAAAGATAAGGCGAGGGATTATAAGAATGAGGTCGTAGAGCTTTGTAAGGAACTGGTTGAGAAAAACCAGAAGATAACACAGATGTCCTACATCCATAAAAGTGCTCATGAGGATTTCAAGCTAAAAATTACTTGTTATAACATTGAGTCGGGACCGACTCGACATACTATTAGTCACGATATTGTTTCGATTCTTGCGAATCAGAAGAATGCGAATGCTTTGAGGCAGTGTTAGTAGATCGGTAGATCTTTTTGTATATGTGTAGTGACGTAAAACCCTCTTTTGTATAATTAAAGGGTAGTCTTTTTGTAAATCCCAATTTTTGTAGAAGTTAATCGCGAGATAGTAATGTAATAGCTTTTGGTTATGGAATCCATTTGTAAATAGTTTTGAACTATGAAGAAGCATATTAATATAATGAAGTTTTTAATTGATGTGCTTTGTTGTGGTATGAGTTGTTATTTGATGAATAATAACTAAGTAAGTAAATAGATAATAATGAAACTTTATTTATTTAATCAAAATAATGCCGCCAAGAAGAAGACAACGTAATCAGGAAGCTGAATCACATAACGATAACCAAGGGGGTCAGAATAACCCTATGTAATAGTTCGTTAATTTATTAACTAATATTTAGCTAAACTGGGGTAGAAGAGCACCATGAGCACCTCTATGGTAGCTAGAACGACTACCTTTAAAGAGTTTAAAAGCGTAGGTCCACCGGAGTTCAAAGGAACTATAGACCCAATAGAGGCCCAGACATGGGTGAAGGAAATAGAAAAGGCGGTTGTTATTACAAACGTAGCAGAGGTGCAAAAGACTTCTTTTATGACCTATATGATGAAAAGGGAAGTCAATTTCTGGTGGGAGGCTCACCATGGTGGGGCTAGAATGATGCGTTTACGTGGGAACACTTTAAGAATGTATTCTTCAAGAACTATTTTCCTACAAACATGCAGGGGATGATGTAGATTAAGTTCCTAGAACTTAAACAAGGGGACATGACAGTTCCCCAATATGCGGCCAAATTCAATGAATTGGCAAGATTTGCTCCACACCAAGTGGACACCGAGGAGAGGAAGGCTTGTAGGTTTGAGCAGGGATTGAAACCCTGGCTCTATAGTAGGATTTCTATTTTTTAGAGTGCCTCTTATGGGACCATTCTGGAGAAAGCAATCATTTCAGGGAGTGGTAGTGAGGCTTTGAGCCAATACCACAAGGAGAGGAAGAATAAGGGCAAAGGAGAAGGAGGACCTAAGGCGGAGGGAACTAGTGGCAGTGGAAGTCTGTCCAAGAGGAAGAATTTTAACTCCAAGAATACTGGAGTGAAACAATGGGATCTTAATCGTAGGATTGAGTCATGCAAGACATGCGAGAAGACTCATTTTGGAGTCTGTTTAAAAGTGAAATCGGTTTGTTATAACTGTGGGCAGGAGGGTCACATATCACCCAATTGTCCTAATCCTAAGAAAAACCAGGGTTGTTTTATGTGTGGGTCGATGGACCACATGGCAAGAAATTGCCCAAAGAAGGGGTTAGAGGGTAGCAAGGGTACTAGTAGTACTAAGTTAGCCATTACTGGACCAACACCATCTTCGGGTAGACCCACGGCCTGTACTTTTAATATGACTGTCCAAGATGCGGTTGCATTAGCAGATGTAGTAGCAGGTATCTTTCCTGTCAATAAAATAAATGTTTATGTGTTATTTGACTCGGGTGATACTTTTTCTTTGATAGCATGTGAATTTTCTAAGCGATTACGTTTACTCCCAGGAAAATTAGAGATACCTTTAGACGTTAAGGTAGCAAATGAAGAGATAATTCCCGTTGAACATATTCATAGGAATTATTACATAGATATTAGAGGTAACAAATTATCGATAGATTTAGTACCGATAGTGTTGAGAGAATTTGATGTAAGTCTCGGTATGGATTGGTTGATTAACCATAAGGCTATAATAGATTGTCATAGGAAAAGTGTGAACCTTTGGCTTTCTAAGAAAACCAAGGTAGTGTTCTATGATAGTAAATTATCGAGACGCTCTTGTTGTCTAATCATGACACAAGCTAGGAAAATGTTGAGGAAGGGGTGTATAGGATACTTGTGCCATGTTGTGGATACCCAAAGAGTGGGAGCATCATTGGAACAGATACCTATAGTTCAGGAGTTTACGGATGTATTTTCAGATGAATTACCAGGTCTTTCACCAGATAAGGAGGTCGAGTTTGTGATTGATCTGTTACCAGGTACGACACTAATTTCTAGGGCACCGTATATGATGGCGTCGGTAGAAATGAAGGAGTTAATGGTTCAATTACAAGAAATATTAGACATGAAGTACATTCAACCGAGTGTGTCTCTATGGGGAGCACCGGTATTGTTTGTAAAGAAGAAGGATGGGTCTTTACGACTTTGTATCGACTATCGAGAGTTGAACAAGTTAACGATTAAGAATAAATACCCATTACCAAGGATCGATGATCTATTTGATAAGTTGAAAGGGGCAAAGTATTTTTTCTAAGATAGATTTGCATACGGGGTACCATCAGTTGAAAATAAAGAAGGAGGATGTACCTAAGACGACGTTCAGAACTCGTTATGGTCATTACGAGTTTTTGGTTATGTCGTTTGGATTGACTAATGTGCCAGCCGCATTCATGGATATGATGATCATAGTGTTTAAACAGTATTTGGACAAGTTTGTCGTAGTGTTCATTGAAAATAAAGAAGGAGGATGTACCTAAGACGACGTTCAGAACTCGTTATGGTCATTACGAGTTTTTGGTTATGTCGTTTGGATTGACTAATGCGCCAGCCGCATTCATGGATATGATGATCATAGTGTTTAAACAGTATTTGGACAAGTTTGTCGTAGTGTTCATTGATGATAGTCTTCTGAAATGCATTTTGGCCTACTGACATAGCAGACTGCTTTCTCACCTAACACCTGAAAAGGTGTTTTCCTCTGTCCCATAGTCCTTTCCTTAGCTTCTTGAATACGTCTTTTTGTTGCATACTAAGGATATTTTTCATGCCATTGGAACTGGTGATTACTTCAACGTTTGTAACCCATTCCACATTTGTTAAGATTTAATCTTTGAACAAACGATCAAGGCCCATAACTTCTGACACAGCCAGATGATACTCTACGATTCTTATCATGGTGTCTTGCCACCTTGGTGCTGAATTCAACTAAACGAGAACACTACGATTTCTCTTTAGGGCAGGCATACTATGATCTTCACTTGCTTGTCTTGCAGATACGGCAAACGTCTGGACCACACTACGATCTCTGGAGAGGCCCTTCAAGGTAGACATACTACGATCCTCGATACTTTACGATTCTGCCTTGGCTTTTGCAAGTTCTTGATCAGCTCAATATACTGCAATTTTATTGAAGCCTATCTATTACATTTTATAGATCATCCTAACATCTTTGATCTCTTTATCTATACATTCATTTACAGAATGATAAACATTAAAAGCTAAGATCAACCTAACAATTTGATCTATCACTAAGTTATTGTACATACATTCCTAGAAGAACTTTACATATAATCATGAGTATTAACTTTAAACATCAAATCACAATATGCACTCTTCCAATAATCTGCCCCTATTTGATGTTGACATAACCAAGGAGATTTGTTGTCATGATTATCAAATTCTATATGCAGTTGCAGCAAAGTAAACATGACTTAATATTTTAGTGAGAAGCTGAAATATCTATAGAATAAGCATGAATTTATTGATGTTTGAAGATAGATATTACATTTAAGTTTGACTACATCAATAAGAATTAAAATTCAACTTATCTCTATTTCTTTGGCCTTTTTCTTTGTGGAGGATTTGCATACTCCTCAGCTCTCCTTTTCCTACTTGTTTCGTCTCTCCTAGCTAGATCTTCAAGCTCACTTGGACTTAGTCTTGGATTGTGATCATGCCTATTCATGAATGCAGGATCTCCAATTGGCATTCGTAGGCCTGTGGTGGTCAATTCTTATGAGCTGGGAGTTGGCCCTAGACTCCTTAATAGTTGAGTCATGATGATTGGCTCATGATCAGATCGTTGAATATTATGATGGCCAGATCGTGGAGTCTGTTGGTGATACTGCCTTGGAGGAGAATTCCTGGAAGATTGTTCAGAAAAGGTGCCTCTGCCTCTACTTCTGCCTTGTTCTCCTTTCCCTTTATTCTCCCCCTTTATGTCAGCTTCACGGGTTTGAATGTCGTCAGAGAGATGAGTTATTCCTTGGACAAGCTAGTTGAGTTGACTTTGAGTTTGAGCAATGTCCTCGCGATTTTCTTTAATCAAAGCATCAGATCGAGCTTCCCGTCGTTGAAGGATGTTTAGGACATTTTTAGTCTGTTACATTTGGCCCATGGAGATGTTATAAAATTCCTTCACTGCAGTTTATAGACTTGTGATGCTGTTTATCATAAGTTCGTTTTGAGATTCCAGAGTCTTTTGTAAGATCAAGACAGCATTCCTATGTCATTTAGCTGCGAGAAAGTGGATCTCATCCCTGTCCTTTATGCTTTGAATCATTTCTTTGATGATCTCCTTAAGCTTCTTAGTGAGCTCAGAGCTTAGAGTGTTTGGGAGACTATTTGCAGCATTGATAATTGTTTTTAATCTCATGTGAATGAGTTCAGTGTGTTCTTCAAGGCTATAATCGATGTCCTTGATCCACGATTCACATTGAAATTTTGGAGGAGTTTGCAAGAGCAAATGGGAACGCAACTGAAGTTAAGTATAGCGTATCATCCTTAGACGGATGGACAACGTGAGCAAACAATTTAAATGCTAGAAGATATGTTAAGATCTTACGTTATGGATTTTAAGGGGAGTTAGGACAAACATCTGCCTTTGTTGGAATTCACGTACAACAATAGTTTTCACGCTAGTATAGACATGTCGCCTTATGAAGCGTTATATGGGAGGAAATGCAGAATGCCACTGTGCTGGGATGAAGTAGGTAAACTTCAGAGGTTGGGACTTAAGATGGTACAACAAACGGCAGACATGGTAAAGCTAATACATACTCGCTTGGTAGAAGCTCAAGATAGACAAAAGAAGTATGCAGATCCTCACCGTGAGAAGAAGGAATTTGAAGTAGGTTGGTATGTCTTTCTAAAAGTATCGCCTTGGAAAGGGAATATACGTTTTGGAAAGAAAGGGAAGTTAAGTCCAAGGTTTATAGGACCTTCTGAAATTTTAAGAAGGGTAGGAGAGGTAGTTTATGATGTGACACCCCCAAATTCGGGTACTTCATTTCCACTAGATTTGGTGTTCACTCGATAAAACATGCATATCTAACTACCCAAACATAATGAAGTTTAATAATAAACCTTCCCATTAAAGGGTTACATCAAAAAGTCCAATAAAAATCTCCCAGGTTATCTAACCTTTAAATACAAACATCATATGCGGAAAAATTAAATAATTACATCACAATAACTAAAAACAAAGTCTGACAATATTAAAAGTCAACATGTTTACAAGTCTTCAATACTTGCTCATCTTTCCTTTTCCTTTATTGGTGCTAGGAACATCAACCTTCTCAACTTTAGCTGTAATAGTTATATAAGCAATAGTGAGCAAACAATGCTCACTTGAAATCACAATGAACAAAACTTTATAACAACTACCAAATAATAGGCTCAATAGAACTGAACAATATGCTCTATCAATGATAATCAAAATTTGAAATATATATATCTGAGGGTCATAAGACCACCAACTATGTCTATAGTTATAAGTAATCTTTCAACTTAAACTTTAATAGTCATAAGACTATAAGGACTCCTCATACTTAGGGGGATCAGCCCTTTGTACAATGTATTGTGCACAAACATTTCAATGCTATGCGTAAATTATCCCCTATAATAGGGTTTTTCATTTCAGCATTTAGAATACGAGTCCTCACCAAAGTAAGTTTGGTTTGGATAGGTTTCAAGGTAATTTAGAGTTTACGAACATCAACTAAGGATTAGTTGAATGAAAATGTAATAACATTATGCTATAGAATAAATCATAAGTGAATCAACATTGTATACTAAGGTCATACTTTAGGAATAATCTAAGAGCATAAAAATTGAATAACGTAACATACCTTGCTTGAACAATGTTAAGCTAAGGTTAAAACCCTATTTTGAGTTAAGTCTTAAGCATGCATAACAAATAGTAAGTTGAATGATAAAACTTGCTCAACATTAGTGTATCAGAATGTAGAAATTTGCATGCTAAATAACAAGTTATATATTGGCTCAATATCAAGAGATAAGGTTTAGGAGCTTGCACGATATAATTAGGGTTAAGAAACTTGCACAAAGAAAGCTTAGAGTTAGAAAACTTGCTTAAAGAAAGTTTAGAGTTAGGAAAACTTACGTCGTGCGTAGGTTAAACAATACTACTCACGTTCACCAGAAGTCCTACACATACCATATGTATTGACAATACACATTAGTTACACTAATATTAGCTTCATGAGTTTCTTTCTCACTTTTAATATAGCTCACTAACTAAGTTTAAGTTTAAACAACATCACATCTTTTTATGAGCATCACATTTTAGCTTTATCACAACTACTTAAGTGATCATGTCATTTCACCATATACACATTAACAACTTGATTCACATCCTATTACATGTCCAACATGTTATCATTAGGTTATACTAATACACAAAGGATTACACTTGTATTCGCGCATTCCGACGCCCTCTGATTGCCTCCAAATGCACAACAGTGCTAAAGATAGCCATTTTGACCCTTGATAACGATTTCAAATTGAAAAACTTAAAGAATAAAAGTTATAGGTCTACTCATCCTCGTTCCAGATCATATCGAGATGCTCTTATTATCTAATCATAACACAAGCTAGGAAAATGTTAAGGAAGGGGTGTATAGGATACCTGTGCCATGTTGTGGATACCCAAAGAGTGGGAGCATCATTGGAACAGATACCTATAGTTCAAGAGTTTGCGAATGTATTTTCAGATGAATTACCAGGTCTTTCACCTGATAGGGAGGTCGAGTTTGTGATTGATCTGTTACCGGGTATGACACCAGTTTCTAGGGCATCGTATAGGATGGTGTCGGTAGAAATGAAGGAGTTAATGGTTCAATTACAAGAACTATTAGACAGAAGTACATTCAACCGAGTGTGTCTCTATGGGGAGCACCAGTATTGTTTGTAGAGAAGAAATATGGGTCGTTAAGACTTTGTATCGACTATCGAGAGTTGAACAAGTTAACGATTAAGAATAAATACCCATTACCAAGGATCAATGATCTATTTAATTAGTTGAAAGGGGAAAAGTATTTTTCTAAGATAGATTTGCGTACGGGGTACCATCAGTTGAAAGTAAGGAAGGAGGATGTACCTAAGACGTGTTCAGAACTCGTTATGGTCATTACGAGTTTTTAGTTATGTCGTTTGGGTTGACTAATGCGCCAGCCACATTCATGGATATGATGAACAGAGTTTTTAAACAGTATTTGGACAAGTTTGTCGTAGTGTTCATTGATGATATTCTAGTCTATTCTAAGACGCCAGAAGATCATGCTGAATATTTAAGGATAGTGTTGGAAACACTTCGGAAGGAGAAGTTGTATGCGAAATTCACTAAGTGTGAATTTTGGCTTGAAAGAGTGTAGTTTTTAGGACATGTTATTGATAAAGATGGCATTTCTATGGATCCAGCGAAGGTGGAAGCAGTTAATAATTGGGAACAACCGAAAACACCAACTGAGGTTCAGAGTTTTCTGGGATTAGCGAGATACTATAGAAGGTTCATTCAGGACTTTTCTAACATAACTACTCCGTTGACGAATTTGACGATGAAATCAGTGAAGTATGTGTGGACTGAGAAGTGTGATAATAGTTTTCAGGAACTAAAAAGGAAGTTAACTAAGGCACCTATATTGTCTTTACCAGAAGATACGAGAAATTTTGTAGTTTATAGCGATGCTTTGCATAGAGGACTGGGTTGCGTGCTCATGCAACATGGAAAGATTATTGCATATGCGTCACGTCAGTTAAAGGATTATGAGAAGGTCTATCCTACTCATGACCTAGAATTTGCAGCTGTAGTTTTTGCCTTAAAAATATGGAGATATTATTTATATGGGGAGAAATGTGAAATACACATGGACCATAAAAGTCTGAAACATATCTTTACACAAAAGGAGTTGAATATGAGGCAGAGAAGGTGGTTAGAGTTGATAAAAGATTATGACTATGATATCTTATATCATCCAGGAAAGGCAAATGTAGTAGTCGATGCGCTAAGTAGGAAGGTTAAAGAAAAGCTATCAATGTTAACGACTCAGACTAAGTTAGTAACTGAGATGGCAAGAATGGAGCTAGAAGTTAAATTACCGAATGAAGTGGTAGAAATGTTATTCGCAATGGAGACCCAATAACCATAGTGGAACGAGTTAAAGAAGTACAATTAGGCAACGAAGAATGCGAGCGAGTGAAGAAGAGGATGGAAGATGAAGAGAAGACTAAGTATAACCTCGGCAAGGAGGGATTTCTTTATTTTGAAGGAAGAATTTGGGTTCCAAATAATTCTGAGTTAAAAAAGAAATAATGAGTGAGGCCCATAGTTCGAGATACTCGATACATCCAGTTAGTACTAAGATGTATCAAGACCTTGGACAGAACTTTTGGTGTCCAAATATGAAGCGAGAGATAACATAATATGTTAGTAAGTGCTTAACTTGTCAGAAAGTTAAGGCTGAACACCAACGACCGAGTGGATTATTGCAATCACTAGAGATTCCAGAGTGGAAATGGGAGCATATCACAATGGACTTTGTGGTGAGACTTCCAACAACAAGGAAGGGATACGACGCTATTTGGGTAATAGTGGATCGATTTACAAAATTGGCTCACTTCTTACCAATAGGAGTTAGGTATAACCTAGAGCAATTAGCTAAACTGTATATCGAGAAAATTATTTCAAGACATGGAATACTTGTTTCGATTGTGTCCGATCGTGATCCATGATTCACATCGAAATTTTGGAGGAGTTTGCAAGAGCAAATGGGAACGCAGCTAAAGTTAAGTATAATGTATCATCTTCAGATGGATGGACAACGTGAGCGAACAATTCAAAAGCTTGAAGATATGTTAAGATCTTACGTTATGGATTTTAAGGGGAGTTGGGACGAACATCTGCCTTTGGTGAAATTCACGTACAATAATAGTTTTCACGCTAGTATAGGCATGTCACCTAATGAAGCGTTATATGGGAGGAAATGCAAAATGCCACTGTGCTGTGATGAAGTAGGTGAACTTCGGATGTTGGGACATGAGATGGTACAACAGACGGCAGACATGGTAAAGCTAATACGTACTCACTTGGTAGCATCTCAAGATAGGCAAAAGAAGTATGCAGATCCTCACTGTGAGAAGAGGGAATTTGAAGTAGGTTCGTATGTCTTTCTGAAAGTATCGCCTTGGAAAGGGAAGATACATTTTGGAAAGAAAGAGAAGTTAAGTCCATGGTTTATAGGACCTTTTGAAATTTTAAGAAGGGTAGGAGAGGTAGTTTATGATGTGACACCCCCAAATTCGGGTACTTGATTTCCACCATATTTGGTGTTCACTCAATAAAAACATGCATATCTAACTACCCAAACATAATGAAGTTTAATAATAAACTTTCCCATTAAAGAGTTACATCAAAAAGTCTAATAAAAATCTCCCAGGTTATCTAACCTTTAAATACAAACATCATATGCGGAAAAATTAAATAATTACATCACAATAACTAAAAACAAAGTCTGAAAATATTAAAAGTCAACATGTTTACAAGTCTTCAGTACTTGCTCATCTTTCCTTTTCCTTTATTGGTGCTAGGAACATCGACCTTCTTAACTTTAGCTGTAATAGTTATATAAGAAAGAGTGAGCAAACAATGCTCACTTGAAATAATAATGAACAAAACTTTATAACAGCTGCCAAATAATAGGCTCAATAGAACTGAACAATATGCTCTAATAATGATAATCAAAATTTGAAATATATATATCCGAGGGTCATAAGACCACAAACTATGTCCATAGTTATAAGTAATCTTTCAACTTAAACTTTAATAGTCATAAGACTATAAGGACTCCTCGTACTTAGGGGGATCAGCCCTTCGTACAATGTATTATTCACAAACATTTCAACGCCATGCGTAAATTATCCCCTATATTATGGTTGTTAATCTCATCATTTAGAATACGAGTCCGCACCAAAGTAAGTTTGGTTTGAATAGGTTTCAAGGTAATTTAGAGTTTACGAACATCAACTAAGGATTAGTTAAATAAAAATGTAATAACATTATGCTTATAATAAATCATAAGTGAATCAACATTGTATACTAATGTCATGCTTTAGGAATAATCTAAGAGCATAAAAATTGAATAACGTAACATACCTTGCTTGAAAAATGTTAAGCTAAGGTTAAAACCTTATTTAGAGTTGAGTCTTAAGCATGCATAACAAATAGTAAGTTGAATGATAAAACTTGCTCAACATTAGTGTATCATAATGTAGAAATTTGCATGCTAAATAAAAAGTTAAATATTGGCTCAATATCAAGAGATAAGGTTTAGGAGCTTGCACGATATAATTAGGGTTAAGAAACTTGCACAAAGAAAGCTTAGAGTTAGAAAACTTGCTCAAAGAAAGTTTAGAGTTAGGAAAACTTGCCTCGTGCGTAGGTTAAACAATCACTACTCACGTTCACCAGAAGTCCTACACATACCATATGTATTGACAATACACATTAGTTACACTAATATTAGCTTCATGAGTTTCTTTCTCACTTTTAATATAGCTCACAAACTAAGTTTAAGTTTAAACAACATCACATCTTTTCATGAGCATCACATTTTAGCTTTATCACAACTACTTAAGTGATCATGTCATTGCACCATATACAAATTAACAACTTGATACACATCCTATTACATGTCCAATATGTTATCATTAGGTTATACTAATACACAAAGGATTACACTTGCATTCGCGCATTCCGATGCCCTCTGATTGCCTCCAAATGCATAATAGTCCCAAAGATAGCCATTTTGAACCTTGATAAAGATTTCAAATTGAAAAACTTAAAGAATAAAAGTTATAGGTCTATTCGTCCTCGTTTCGGATCATCTTGAATCGCATCAATCGGAGTTCGTATGAAAATGTTATGCTCATTTTAGTAAAATATATCTGGTCAATTTTTTTTCCAAAATTTGGCTAGGGAGACTACCACCCCCACCGAGGCGGGGGTTTTTGTACTAGGGGGCCCACCGGGGCGGGGGTTCCTTCTGTGATTTTACGATTTATGCTCTAGAACACTACGAAAAGCCAAATTAGGCCTACAAACTCCTTTCTAACAACCATACCAACCTACCCAAGGTGTAATAAGTTTATAGAAATATAAACTAATATTTTCTAACACGTTTCTAACCACCTAAACAATATAAACATCAAGATTACAATCTTTAATTTTCACTATTTTTGCTAAAACTTCACATTTTGAAAGTTTCAGTGAAAATCATCACTGTGATTTTGTTTTTCAACCAAAACAGTTAATTCAACGTTACTATGTTTTAGTTTCTTCATCTTCTTTCCAAAATTAATAGTCAAATTATATGTTATACAAAGAATTAAACCTCAAATTTTTACTTTCAACTAATCCCTATTCACATATATTCATACCAATTCACTGTAATATGATTTCCTTCATAAATAATTACATAACATGAATTAATTCATCTATAAACTTATGCAAACAACTTTTTAACCACTAAGTTATCATATAAAACTATATATAACAAATAATTCAACCTCTACAAAGATTTTACAGAGTATTTTGGAAGAGAAAAAAATTATAACTTTAAAAAAAAAAAGAGAGAGTAAGATGATACCTTAGTTTTAGAAGATGATAGCTATTTTTTGAAAGTTTTATCTTCCCCAATTACTCTCTCAAATTCTCTAGCCTTCTCCCAACTCTCTCTCAATTTTCTTTCTCTGCAACTCTTTCTTCTCTTCTTTTTCTTCTTCTGAGTTTTCATATCTAACTCTAACTTACGTACTAACAAATATAACGTAAATAATAATATAGGTATTAATTTATAATATAAATATATCTATAATTGACATTAATTATTTTTATTTTTTGAAAATCAAAAGCCATAAGGATTGTTTGGCTAACTACCTTAAAATTAACCAATTAATCCTTATGCTTTGTTTGGTAAAACATATTTAAATTAAAGACTTAATATTCATTAAGCCTTGGTTGACAAAACTGAATTAACCTCTCTTAACTTATTTTAATAACTCCTTTATAATATAGTTTATGGTCACACTTAATTTAATTATTTTTAATAACAATTTATTAAATTAGTTTACCACATAAATCAATACAATAAAATTATAATTTTCTTTATAATTATAATTTTATTTAATAAATTAACACATCATTTTAATTATAAACTCAAACTAAAATATCATTATAATAATTCATTTAATCATTATAAGCTCTCTAACTTAATTATTAATTTAAATTAGAATATTATCTCATGATAATTAATTTCCTTAACTCATTAATTATTTATTTAACAAATAATTAACCAAATCAAATCAAATTAAATAAATTTTTATTCAACAATAAACACATCCATTAAATATTTATATAATTCAATAAATATTTAAAAATTATAATTTAAAATTCTGGATTGTTACATCCTTCCCTCCTTACAAGGATTTTGTCCCCAGAATCATAACTCAAAGAAATTATTCGTCACATTCTTTCCTCCTTACAAAGATTCTGTCCCCAGAATTAAACACATAGATTAAACAAATAACTCAAGGTAATTCTTTATCATTTCAGCTTCGAGTTCCCACGTAGCCTCTTCGACATTGTGGTTCCTCCATATTACTTTCATAGAAGGTAACACCTTATTCCTGAGCACTTTTTCTTTCCTGTCGACTATATGGATAGGAATCTCTTCATAAGACAAGTCTTTATCGAACTGTAATGGTTCGTACTATATCACATGCTTGTAATCGGGTTTATACGGTTGTAACACCAAAACATGAAAAACATTATGAACGTGTTCTAACTCTGGAGGTAGAGCTACCTCATAAGCCACTTCCTACTCTTCGCAACACTTTGAAGGGTCCAATAAACCTCGGGCTTAGCTTTCCTTTTTACCAAAATGAATTTTCCCCTTCCAAGGAGAAACCTTTAAGAACACGAAATTTCCTACATTGAATTCACGATCTTATGCGTGTTGATCGAAGATACTTCTTACATGCATCTTGGCGGCTACCAATCTTATCCTGATGAGTTTAACAACCTCAATAGTTTGCTGTACTAGTTCTGGTTCTAATAGTTGACGTTCACCAACTTCATCCCACTACAGTGGAGTTCTGCACTTCCTGCCGTATAATGCTTCGTAAGGCGGCATGCCGATGCTTGCGTGGTAACTGTTGTTGTAGGCAAATTCCACCAATGGTAAATGTTCATCCCAGCTCCCTTTGAAATCCATGATGCATGCTCTAAGCAAATCTTCCAACGTCTGGATTGTTCGTTTGCTTTGGCCATCTATTTGTGGATGATATGCCGTACTCATTCTCAACTCGTGTTCCCATGCATTCTTGTAGTTTCTTTTAGAAGTTTGATGTGAATCTCGGATCTCTGTCTGATACAATTAATATTGGAACTCAATGTCTTGAGACGATCTCCTTACCATACAGTTTTGCCAGCTGATCAAGATTAAATCTAATCTTTATTGGCAAAAAGTGTTCTTATTTTGTTAATCTATCCACTATCACCCAAATCGCATCGTATCCTTTCTGAGTAGTTAGAAGACCCACAAAAAAATCCATTGTGATGTGTTCCCACTTCCATTCTGGTATTTCCAACGGTTGAAGTAATTCGCTTGGTCTTTGATGCTCGGCCTTGACTCTTTGACATATCAAGCATTTTACAACACATTCTGCGACATCTCTTTTCATGTTTGGCCACCAAAAGTGTCGTCGTAAATCTTGATACATCTTCATACTTCCCGGGTGTATCGAATATCTTGAGCTATGAGCTTCGGTCAAGATTTCTTCTTTAATATCTTGTACTGCTGGAACCCAAATTCTTCCCTCGAATCTTAGCATTCCTTCAGTATCAACCTTATACTTCACCTCTTTACCCTCGACCACACTTTCCTTTATTTTTCTGCATTCTTCGTCCTGTATTTGAGCATTCTTCACCTTGTCCACCAAAGTTGAACTAGCTTCTATCTGAAATAGTCGTTCATCGGATTCCTTTGGAAATTTTATTTCCAACTATAGCTTTGTCATTGCTGAAATAAGCTCCTCCTTAGTGGTTATCAACATCAACTTTTCCCGACCTTTCCTGCTTAAAGCATCTACAACCACATTCGCTTTGCCTGGATGATAAAAGATCTCACAATCGTAATCTTTTATCAATTCCATCCATCTTCTTTGACACATGTTCAGGTCTTTTTGAGTGAAAATATACTTCAGACTCTTATGGTCTGTGTAGATCTCACATTTTTCTCCATAGAGATAATGTCTCCATATTTTTAGAGCAAATACCACTGCAGCCAACTCTAAATCATGTGTCGGATATCCTTTCTCATAGTCTTTCAGTTGTCTTGATGCATATGCAATAACTTTGTCGTTCTGCATAAGAACACAACCCAATCCTTTATGTGAGGCATCACTATACACCATAAAATTTCCTGTATTATCTGGTAATGACAACACAGATACCACATTTAACTTCTTTTTCAATTCTTGAAAACTTTTTTCACACTTCTCTGTCCAAAAAATTTTATAGCTTTCCTTGTCAAATTTGTTAACGGAGTATCAATCTTGGAAAAGTCCTGAATAAACCGTCTATAATAGTCGGCCAGTCCCAAGAAACTCCGCACCTTCGAAGGTGTTCTTGGTTGTTCCCAATTGATTACGGCCTCAACTTTTGATGGATCCACTGAAATCCCATCTTTATCAATCACATGCCCAAGGAATTGTACACTTTCTAGCCAAAATTCACACTTAGAGAATTTCGCGTACAACTTTTCCTTTCTTAGCATCTCCAATGTCAAACGTAAATGTTCCACGTGTTCTTCTTGAGATTTGGACTACACCAGAATGTCATCAATGAATACCACCACAAACTTGTCTAAAAATGGTTTAAACACCCTGTTCATCAAATCCATGAATACAACAGGGGCATTGGTCAATCCAAAAGACATTACCAAAAACTCATAATGTCCATACCGAGTTCTGAATGTCGTCTTTGGTACATCCTCCTTTCTTACTTTCAATTGGTGATACCCACTTCTCAAATCTATTTTTGAAAAATATCTAGCACCCTTCAATTGATCAAACAAATCATCTATTCTTGGCAATGGATATTTATTCTTAATAGTGACTTTGTTCAATTCCCTATAATCAATGCAAAGACGCATTGACCCATCCTTCTTCTTCACGAATAACACTGGTGCTCCCCATGGTGACACACTCGGCTAAATGTACTTCTTGTCTAACAACACCTGCAATTGTACCATCAGTTTCTTCATCTCTATCGGAGCCATCCTGTACAGGGCCTTTCGATATTGGAGCAATTCCTGGCGCTAAGTCGATCACGAACTCAATCTCTCGGTCAGGCAGAAGTCTTGGCAAATCCTCCGGAAACACATCTACAAATTCCTTAACCACTGGTATCTCTTCCAGTTTCACCCCCTTACTTTGAGTATCGACTATGTAAGCTAGGTATCCTACATAGCCCTGACTCAATAACTTCTTGGCCTGTATAACCGTCAGACGTCTCGGATGTCTAGGCGATCTGCTACCAAAGAAAACTACCTTTGACGGAGTCAAAAGCTTTACACATTTCTTTTGGCAATCAATTATCGCTCCATAATTGAACAACCAATCCATTCCCAAAATAACATCAAACTCTCCCAATTTTATTGGAATTAAATCTACCATCATGACATTTCCCTTAATGTTCACCCTACAATTCTTGTATACGAACCTAACAGGAATAACTTCCCTATTCGCAATTTCTATGTTTAAAGGGAAATTCAATTCTTTACTAGGTAATCCTAACCTCTTTGCAAATTCATCAGATATAAAAGAGCAAGTAACACCCGAATCAAATAATACATAAGCATCAATATCATTGATTGAGATAATACCTGACACAACATCTTTTGATTGCACTGCATCCTACACAGTCATGTTGAAGGTTCTGGCTGTGTGTCTGTTTGATGATGTTGGTCCCGCAATGGTCAATGTACCTCCACTGCTACCTCCTTTGGTTCTCGTTGTGTCTTCAACTTTCTTCTTAGGGCATTCAAGAGCAAAATAATCCTTCGACCCACACATGTAGCAAACATTCTTCTTAGGTTGACTGCAATTTGGGGAAATGTGACCCTCCTGGCCATAGTTAAAGCATACACGCTTCCCCCTTAAGCATACACCTACGTGAAACTTCTCGCACGTAGCACATGCTTTGAACTTCTTCTTCTGCTGATTACCCTGCTGGTTTCTAGAACCCACATTACCATTCCATTTCCTCTTCAGGTTATGGCTACCATTTCCACCACTACCACCACCATTCTTACCTTCACCCTCGTTCTTCTTCTTTCTTTGTTCTTGATTGTACTTTATCACAGCCTCGCCTCCACCCTCAGCGAGAATTGCCTTCTCAAGCACCGCTATAAATGTCTTCAGCTAGAACAGGGAGACCCTATTGTACAACCAGGGCTTCAGTACCTGCTCAAACCTCCTAGCCTTACGCTCATCCGTGTTGACTTGATATGGCGCAAACCTCGCTAATTTGTTAAATTTTGTGGCATATTCCGATACCATCATTGTTCCCTGCTTCAGTTCCAAAAATTGCACCTCCATCTGATTCTTCGAACTCTCTAGGAAATAGGTCTCAAAGAATATCTCCTTAAACCTTTCCTATGTCATCACCCCTTGTCCTCCTCGAGTTTTATTAGCTTGCCACCAATAACTAGCCTCTGCTTTCAACATGAATGTTGCAAAAGCAGTCTTCTAATTCTCCCCTACCCTAGCTACATCAAACACCTTCTCTATCTCCATGATCAAGGTCTGTGCCTCAACTGGATTCATGGACCCACAGAATTCTGGTGGTCAAACTGCCTTGAAGTCCTTAAATGTCATAGCTTGATTCTGCGGTTGATTCTGTAATGCACCCGTCAGTAACGTCACTAGCTGTTGAACTGGATTAGCCTCAACATTGTTGTTATTGGTAGATCCCTCAGGGGTCTTTGTTAGCGTTGACGTCTTGGAGGCATTTTATGTTAAAAATATACTCATTAGATTATTACACAATTCCTTTAAGTATTTTCTTCTTAACTTGCACCCCATAACAGATCATCACATAACACATAACACTTTGAATAAAAAACAACTTTTATTCATTCATAATCTTTTTGAAAACATAAGAGCGATAGCATCACTGCTATTTACATTACTTTCTTGAACTACTAAAGTTCCAGGATAACATCATCATCATATCCCATAGGTTACATAACACCTAGGATTTACATTTTATTTATCATATCATTAATCGCATATCAGGTACATTCCCTACGATGTCCTACTAAGATACTGCGTATCCTTACGACGCTCTTCCTCTATAATTCGGAACATTGTTCGGCGATCTAATATGTACAATGGCAGCGTCTTGAACTGAATCGGATGACCCATGACCCGATCTTGAGCTCGATTAATCACAATGTTGAATACATTATTCATCTCTTCCATCTTGATCCTCTTTGCTTGTGCCTCTCTCTCTGCTATCTCGGCTTGTTGATAAGCTTCCTCGTACGCGTCTTTGGCTCTTGCCCTCTTAGTAGATTCTTCTTTCAACTTGTTCTTCAGCTCTGCAATCTTCTCTGTCATTTGTTCATTCTCTCCTTCACTGTGGACCAGCTTCCCTTTGACATTATTCAGACGTTCATCTCGATCCTGGATCTCGTTGTCCTTCTGCGCAATTGAGGTCTGTTGTTGAGCTACTATCTCTCTCAACTCTTTGACAACATCCTGAAGTTCCACATTGCGGTCGTATACTTCATCGTGCATATAGGCAGCAATCGAGTTAAGTGGAAGCTCATCTTCCTCGTCATCATCATCCTCATCCTCATCCGATTGTGGCAGCTCTACGGGGTCCTCCTCGTCCATCTCTATCTCATCCTCCTCATCAGGTAAACCCTCCTGCTCAACCACTATAACCAACGGAGATATTTCCCGTGGCAGTAGTTGTTCCCAAACCACTTGAATATCTCGAGGCTCCTCCTCTCTAGGTATCTGGGATCCTTCCTCCCTAGCCTAATTGGATTCTCATACATTAGCCATCCTGATAACCAAAATTTTAAGTTTTAATTACTAATCATTACTACTCGACACTCACGAGCACATAGGTTGCAACCACATAAGCACATAAGTGTTTTATTATTTCTTTCTTAAAACTTGATAAGAGTTTATCACCACTATCTTATCAAAGGTCACTTCCTAAGGCTTTTCCCCACCTAAGGTTCATAACCTAAAGCTTTGATACCAACTTGTGACAACCCCAAATCCGGATACTTCATTTCCACCAGATTTAGTGTTTACTCGATAAAAACATGCATATCTAACTACCCAAACTTAATGAAGTTTAATAATAAACCTTCCCATTAAAGGGTTACATCAAAAAGTCCAATAAAAATCTCCCAGGTTATCTAACCTTTAAATACAAACATCATATGCGGAAAAATTAAATAATTACATCACAATAACTAAAAACAAAGTCTGACAATATTAAAAGTCAACATGTTTACAAGTCTTCAATACTTGCTCATCTTTCCTTTTCCTTTACTGGTGCTAGGAACATCGACCTTCTCAACTTTAGCTGTAATATTTTTATAAGCAATAGTGAGCAAACAATGCTCACTTAAAAAACAATGAACAAAACTTTATAACAACTGCCAAATAATAGACTCAATAGAACTGAACAATAAGCTCTATCAATGATAATAAAAATCTAATATATATATATATATATATATATATATATCTGAGGATCATAAGACCACGAACTATGTCCATAGTTATAAGTAATCTTTCAACTTAAACTTTAATAGTCATAAGACTATAAGAACTCCTCGTACTAAGGGGGATCAGCCCTTCATACAATGTATTATGCACAAACATTTCAATGCTATGCGTAAATTATCCCCTATAACAGGGTTGTTTATCTCAGCATTTAGAATACGAGTCCGCACCAAAGTAAGTTTGGTTTGGATAGGTTTCAAGGTAATTTAGAGTTTACGAACATCAACTAAGGATTAGTTGAATAAAAATGTAATAACATTATGCTATAAAATAAATCATAAGTGAATCAACATTGTATACTAAGGTCATGCTTTAGGAATAATCTAAGAGCATAAAAATTGAATAACGTAACATACCTTGCTTGAAAAATGTTAAGCTAAGGTTAAAACCTTATTTAGAGTTGAGTCTTAAGAATGCATAACAAATAGTAAGTTGAATGATAAAACTTGCTCAACATTAGTGTATCAGAATATAGAAATTTGCATGCTAAATAACAAGTTAAATATTGGCTCAATATCAAGAGATAAGGTTTAGGAGCTTGCACGATATAATTAGGGTTAAGAAACTTGCACAAAGAAAGCTTAGAGTTAGAAAACTTACTCAAAGAAAGTTTAGAGTAGGGAAAACTTGCCTCGTGCGTAGGTTAAACAATCACTACTCACGTTCACCACAAGTCCTACACATACCATATATATTGACAATACACATTAGTTACACTAATATTAGCTTCATGAGTTTCTTTCTCACTTTTAATATAGCTCACAAACTAAGTTTAAGTTTAAGCAACATCACATCTTTTCATGAGCATCACATTTTAGCTTTATCACAACTACTTAAGTGATCATGTCATTACACCATATACACATTAACAACTTGATACACATCCTATTACATGTCCAACATGTTATCATTAGGTTATACTAATACACAAAGGATTACACTTGCATTCGCGCTTTCCGACGCCCTCTGATTGCCTCCAAATGCACAATAGTCCTAAAGATAGCCATTTTGACCCTTGATAACGATTTAAAATTGAAAAACCTAAAGAATAAAAGTTATAGGTCTACTCTTCCTCGTTCCGTATCATCTTGAATCACATCAATCAGAGTTTGTATGAAAAGGTTATGCTCATTTTAGTAAAACATGTCCGGTTAGTTTTTTCCCAAAATTCGGCTAGGCAGACTACCCCACCACTGGGGCGGGGGTTTTTGTAATAGGGGAGCCCGCCGGGGCAGGAGTCCCTTCTGCGATTTTGCGATTTATGCTCTATAACACTACGAAAAGTCAAATTAGGCCTACAAACTCCTTTCTAACAACCATACCAACCTACCCAAGGTGTAATATGTTTACATAAACATAAACTAATGTTTTCTAACATGTTTCTAACCACCTAAACAACATAAACATCAAGATTACACACTTTAATTTTCACTATTTTTGCTAAAACTTCACAATTTGAAAGTTTCAGTGAATATCATCACTGTGATTTTGTTTTTCAACCAAAACAGGTAATTCAACATACTATGTTTTAGTTTCTTCATCTTCTTTCCAAAATCAATAGTCAAATTATATGTTATACAAAGAATTAAACCTCAATTTTTTACTTTAAACTAAGCCCTACTCACATATATTCATACCAATTCACTGTAATATGATTTCCTTCATAAATAATTATATAACATGAATTAATTCATTTATAAACTTATGTAAACAACTTTTTAACCACCAATTTATCACATAAAACTATATATAACAAATAATTCAACCTCTACAAAGATTTTACAGAGTATTTTGGAAGAGAATAAAAGTATAACTTTTTAAAATAAAAAATAAAAGAGTAAGATGATACCTTAGTTTTAGAAGATGATGGCTATTCTTTGAAACTTTCTCTTCACCAATTTCTCTTTCAAATTCTCTAGCCTTCTCCCAACTCTCTCTCAATTTTCTTTTTCTGTAACTCTTTATTCTCTTCTTTTTCTTCTTCTGAGTTCTTCCTATCTAACTCTAACATACGTACTAACAAATATAACGTAAATAATAATATGGGTATTAATTATATAATATAAATATATCTATAACTGACATCAATTATTTTTATTTTTTGAAAATCAAAAGCCATAAGGCTTGTTTGGCTAACTACCTTAAAATTAACCAATTAATCCTTATGCCTTGTTTGGTAAAACATATTTAAATTAAAGACTTAACATTCATTAAGCCTTGTTTGGAAAAACTGAATTAACCTCTCTTAACTTATTTTAATAACTCCTTTATAATATAGTTTATGGTCACACTTAATTTAATTAATTCTAATAACAATTTATTAAATTAGTTTAACACATAAATCAATACAACAAAATTATATTTTTTTATAATTATAATTTTTTAATAAATTAACACATCATTTTAATTATAAATTCAAACTAAAATATCATTATAATAATTCATTTAATCATTATAAGCTCTCTAACTTAATTATTAATTTAAATTAGAATATTATCTCATGATAATTAATTTCCTTAACTCATTAATTATTTATTTAACAAATAATTAACCAAATCAAATCAAATCAAATTAAACAAATTTTTATTCAACAATAAACACATCCATTAAATATTTATATAATTCAATAAATATTTAAAAATTACAATTTAAAATTCTGGATTGTTACATATGAAGTAGCTTTACCTCTAGAGATGGAACATATACACAATGTGTTTCACGTGTTAGTGTTGCGTCCCTATAAACCGGACTACAAACACATAATAGAGTATGAAATTATTCAAATAGAAAAAGATTTAACGTATGAAGAACTTCTAGTTCAAATTGTTGATAGGAAGGAACAAGTCTTTAGAAATAAGATAATACCTTCGGTGAAAGTTATTTGGAGGAACCACAATGCTGAAGAAGCAACGTGGGAACTCGAGAGTAAAATGAAGGAAAATTTTCCTCATTTGTTTATGTAATTGTAGCGAGATTCTGGGGACAGAATTCTTATAAGGGGGGGGGGGGGGGGAGAATGTAACTCCAAAGAAAATTAGATTTTTATATGAATTAAATTTTTATTTGATTATGTGGATTAAATGAATTTAATTGATTATTTATATGAGTAAGCTGTATGAAGGTCGTTCTATAACCTAGAATGTGAGGATGTGGTTAGGATTCTTGCTATGTGCTAGAATTGTAACACCCTATATCTATACTCCCATGGTATTCGATATGGTGTTTACAGTGAATCTACATAATGCATTTAAATCTATACACCCATGGTATCTGATTAAAATATTACATTAAATAGAGGGACTATCAGATATAATTTCCATAGATCCAAGATTCACAGTATACCATAACAGATTGCAATTTTTTAGAGAACTGTTACTGTGTTTGGATACCCTCACTTGGATATATGAACTGTATCTGTGACTAAAGTCTATCTATCCGAAATTCAAAGTACCAGTAATAACATGAACAGTCCATATTACTAATACCCTCACCCAGATGTATAGTTTAAGCCAAACGAATTTATACTATCGTATCGATAGTAATTATCTATCTGAAATCCAGAGTATCAATAACAACATGAACAGTCCATGCTATTAATACACTCACTTAGATAAATAGTTCCCAAGGATCTCAACTAGATTCGAAGAAGTCTAATTTTACATCTATATATGTAAGAAAACACGGTTGCGGAAGTAAAAGATGTTATATAAATATATATATATATATATTAAGATTCGATTACATGATTCTTATAACGAGTCCTTATTACAAGGTATTCAAACAGATAAGAATATAATCTAATCTATGTAGGGATGCTTCCCTTTGTCTACTCCAGATTTTCCAGGATTACCATCTAAAACTGTAAAGGGAATAATTTGCAAGGGTGAGCTATGACAAGCTCAATAAGTTTTGTATTTATAATAATATATGATTTGAAGAAATACACAATTCAAATTTCGACTGATAGTTGTTATCATTTCTGGATTTCTATTTATTTCAACCATTTCTGGAATTTATCTTTATTTCTATCAGTCACACAGACTTAGAAATTTTGTTCAGATATGAGATAGGGGATCAACCCATTCAACATCTTAGGAGTATGCATCTCATCCTACCAGTGCTCAAACGCACCCAACATTAGTGTCAATATATTATTGACCAAATTTAGATCCCTTACGGGATACCCAACTTCAGTATAGGATGTCTTACCAAAATAATATGATTTGACTCAACAATTTATGCTCAATAAACAATATCATATGAATAAATAATTTATTTCTTAGTTATGCTGAAGCTATAGCAATAACTTTACAATAAAAAGGTAATTCAGTTGTAGATGTAGTATATTATATCAACAGCATATCAAGATAAAAATCTTGTTTAATGAATAAACAGGGTTTAAGAAATTTTCATAAGTAATAACTTGGGTATAGGAAACTTGCCTGATCGTAGATCAGTCAAGTTATGCTATTCAATCGTTAATAAATACCTAAGATGTTCATATATATAAATCTAACACGTTAGTATTGATAAAAATACTCAAATATAACTTTTATATAAAATTGGGTTAGATTTAATAGGGTTTCGATGTTTAATATCTTTGATAAATGGACTAAATTTTATTTATAAAATTTAATTATCCTTTATAATACTTTTTTAGAAGTTTTAAAGTACTTAAAACATTTATTTATCTTTTAAATAATTTTAAATCATTTACTTCTATTTTTAGGTAATTAATATTTACTTAAAATTTTACAAAAACATTGATTATTATTTTTAAATAATTTATATTCTTTATTATAATTTTATATCATTAATAATATTTTTTTCATAATTATTTAATATTTATAAATAATTATTCTAATTTCTTTATTAATAAGTTAATTATTAATAATATCTAAATAAAATAAAATAATTATTAAATTTATGTAAAAATATCAGAATTTAATTATAATTATTTAATATAATTTTTAAAACTGTTTTTATATTTAATTATTAATTATTTATAATTTTTATAATTTATTTTAGAAAAATAATTTCTATCTGTCGCTAAAGCCCTTCAGTGACAGAAAGTGTCGCTATAAGTGTTCGTGAGTTTTTGGGTAACAGTTTGGTCATGGTCGAGTGACTAGTTTGACAACTAATTAAAAAGCTACTGATAATGATTTTTGGTTTGGTCAAGAGTTGACGTTGTAGTACTCATACAGTAGTACAACATGAATATAAATTTAGGCTTTAACCTACATATAACAAGAAGTTATAGAGGCTCAAAGTCAGTGTCAGAGTTGTTCTTGAGTTTCTGGGTAACCTAGAACAGTAGTCATGACCGGTCAAAGGTTTTGTGGCTTAAATATGTTTGATTCTGTGTATTAGATGTGTGGGGTGTTTGTTGTAACATGTAGTATATATGTCAGGGTACATATATATAACATTAACTTGAACAAAGCATAAATCTATGGTCTCTAATTATGTTGGTCAAAGCATGCAAACGTTAACAACTTTCTTCGTGTTCTTCGAGCTTTCTGCAAACCTGAAAAAAACTTGGTCAAGCTCGGTCAACGACTTTTGACCATTAATTCTAGTATTCCTATTAGTTGTTTAAGCATTTTGAGATCATAGATATGTAGTACATATAATAAAGTATTGATCTATAACAAAACTTTACAAAAATAACAAACAGAACACGATTAAAAAGATTGGTCAAAGTAGCCGGTTTGATTTCTTGAAGTTTTCTCGGTAACTCGAGAAAAAATCAAATCCGTGAACTAGTCCAACCCACTTTGACTACTTATAACTTGAAATATATGGTTCCAATGAACCTGTTTTCTTTTCCATATTAAAGACCTACTAACAGACTACAAATACTAAACAATTAACATACCAAAACATAAACACATATGAATCTATAGGCCCTGACATTTGGCTGTCAAACTTAGTTTTTCAAAATTTCTAGATTTCTTAAAACACTTAATTAAGGCATCTAGATGTTATAAAAACGTGTTCTACCAATCTAACATACTTTCTAACATACTAATACATATTTCCAAACATCTAACCAACAAAATTAACAAAGGATCAAAGAGCTAGCTATGAACTAGGGTTTGTACCTTTTCTTAAATGATTTTCGATTATAGCTTCTGATGTTGTTGCTGCTAACACCCAAGCTTAATTTTGTAAGTTTATAAGTGTATCTAGGCCTAGGAATTTTGTGAGTTTGCTCAACCCTAAGGTTCCTATTGATAAAATTCTTCAACTTAGCTTTTTATGTTAGGTTTGTAATATTCATGTGCGCAATCAAATTGCAAAATAATGCGGAAGCGTGTAAAATCAAAGTTTAAAAATTTACAAACCATATACCCGGATCACCCTTTATGCACAATTATTAAATTAAACGAAAAGATAAAGAATAAAATCATACCCTTGAAGATCGAGCTTCCTCAGGTACAAGTTCACCTCCAAATCCTTTCGCGTTCAATCTTGAATCCACCGGGTTTGGTTCCTTCCTTTGATCAATGTTAGCCACCCAAATGTTTGGCCTCTAGAGGTGATCCACCAAGGAAGAAGAAAATTCAAGAAGATGGGTGGTTGGCTAAACCCTAATTTTTCTATCTCTATAGAAAAGGACGTACTCTCCAACTATTGGAATTATTACGTGTGTTGTAAAAGTCAACAACACCCTACACACATAATAAGACTCCTCTTATTTATAGATGTGGGCAACCCACCTTAACAATTAAGGAATTGAGATTTATTTTAATTAATTAAATTCTTTTAATTAATTAAACTCCCTAATCTTATTAGGGATAATTAATTAAACTCCTTTAACTAATTTTCCTTCCTAATCCAATTAGGAATAAATGAGAGTACTTATAATAAATTAATTCCTAAACTCTTTTAGAAATTAAAATAATAATAATTGTAATAATATTAATAAGACTCCTCTTATTAATTTATATTTAATATTTCTAAAATATTAAATAATAAATATTAAGCTATTTAATTTATTCTATCACCATAGATTAAATTAAATATACTTAACATATTATTACGATTATGCCATTAACTTCTTAAATAATTATTCTTCCTTTTATGGTGTGACCTTTTAGGTTCTCCATATTAAACCGGTTGTGAATAAATCAATTAGAACAATTCTAATCTTATTTAAATAAATAAATTAAACAATTAATTTATTTAAATAAATAATATTTATTCTACAATAGGGATAAGCCTCCCTACTAGCGTTCACGACTTTCCGGATAATATAGATTTCAACATTAATCATAAAAGAACCTTTGAGTAAATAGTTACTGTACAATTCAATCCTTCCACCATACAATGTCCCAATTAAATATAAGACATGGAATTCTTTGTCAAGTCTTATTTTATTTAATTATATGTATTTCGATCCTTAAATGCACAACTCCAAATAATGCAAATTAGAAACTCCTTTCTAATTTCATTACGCTATATAACCAAGGACTCTTGGGTTGTCATTTATCGAATCACATAGGACATTTCTCTTCTTTTATTAGAAGTGGTAGATTCTTTATTGATCATACATTATCTCCATGTATAACTTATTATACCCAAGCATACCCTTTGATATACCCTAAGGGTCTTAAGGAATAAGTCAAAGTATAACTCATCATACATAAGATACTATGATGATCTCAAGTCCAAGGATTACTTGTACTTACTATCACTCTGAGAATTCCTATTGACGACAAATAAATAAAACTCCATTAGGTATTCCTTAGCGAGCCACGTTCGAGTGAACTTATTCTCTAATAAGCACCTACATACTTGCTTTAGTGTCTCCACACAAATGATCATGAGATCAATCATCCTCATCCAATGAAGCAAGCAACGTATGTACCAATCTATCCGAAATTCACTAATCCCCAATTTAGTAATCCAATGATTGGGAACTATTTTAGTTTTAAGCTTTCTAAGAATTTAGATCTCATTAGAATGATCATCATCATTATTCTAAAAGCATTGCTTAAAACTATGGGTTTATCACATATTATAAAACAGCATCATGTAGATAATTAAAAGCCTTTAATAAATTAATACTTTTTATTAATAAATGAATAAGATTGTTACAAAGTATATGCTTTATCATCAAACATGATTGGCTTGTGTGCATATTACTTTCAATCTCCCACTTGCACTAAAGCCAATCGCCATTATATCTTATACTCTTCTTCTCTAAGTGACGATTATCCTGCTGTTGGATAAGCTTTAGTTAATGGATATGTAATGTTGTTCTTGAGAGTCCACCATCTCTATAGTGATTTCCCATCTTTCAATGATTCTTATAATCAAATGAAAGTGCCACAACACATGTTTAGATCCAAGATGAGACTTAGAACTATTCCTAGTTCTGCAATGAACTTTTAATCCAAACAATCAACTTGTAAATTTCATTTATAGCTATATACTTTGTCTTTATCACTAAACCAAAGAACTCTTTCTTTGTTTGGAACCTTTCAATTCAACGCACCACTTTATTCAAGATAACGCTTTACCTTAAAGTGGATTTTTCATCATCTTCGTCCGTGCATCGAAAAACTTGAGTCTGCAAAGCCCTCTAGTTTTAATTTAGACCCACCATGAATATGATCACATCCTTAGTGCTTGGGTTAAGCACTTTAAGATGTTTTCAGCGACTCATAGTGAACTTCTCCATAATATGACCGATCAACATCGGTCTCGTACACTTCATTGCATACATGATTGTCACTCATGCGACCTCTCTTTTTCGAGTCTGTGGGGACTATTAAGAGATACACTCCATAGCTCATCGACATGAGACATCTCTTGGAGTTTGCCATGCTAAACGACTTTAGCATCAAATGAATATACGTTCCTTGGGTTAAGTCGAGCATCCTCTTAAATCTATCTATATAGATTTATATCCCCAATTAAGATACTCTTCCAAATCATTCATGGAGGAATGTTTAGACAACTTTATCATTACTGATTGTAGCATTAGTATGTCATTCCTTATCCGTAGTATATCAACATATAATATTAGGAATGTCACGGCGCTCCCACTGTCCCTTTTGTACACACTAGAAGTCTTACCTTATCGAATGTAACTCTGGATCATCATCTTCTATGATGTGTACCTCATCATCATCATCTATGATGAATCCATACCTCTCAGGTATCTTCGGTACTATTCCAGATTTATGATTCAGTTGTGGTACAATAGGTCTATCTACAGGTTCCTTTTATTTGACTTATAGTGTTTTGTGGTTCTTGAACTCTTCAAGATCTATTATCCTCCCACTAGCCCCTTTTAATGATAAACACCTTTATCTTGGAAGGCAGCGTGTTTCGTAACAAACACCTTTTGCTAAGTAGGATTATAGAACATATACCCTAAACTTACTTTAGGATGTCCCACAAATTGTACTTGTCAAATCTTGTCCCAAGCTTATCCTTTGAAACCTTTTCACATAAGTTGGACAACCCCTTATCTTAACAAACTTAAGATTAGGAATCCTCCATGTCCATAACTTTTATGGAGTCTTGGGGCTAGATTTTGAGGTTACCTTTTTTACAGTGAATGTCACGACCATTTCTAGGACATGACCCTGAGAAGGATCTTTGGAATGTCGGTAAAATCATTATGGACCGTACCATGTCCAACAAGGTACGATTTTTCATTCAGATACATTAATCAATTATTACGTATCAGGATGTTTCCATTATGAGAAAACCATTTGAGATGATCTAGAAACTTATTGCACAAGTATTTATTCCTTGATCTAATCAAAGAATCTTAATACTTTGCCAATTTGTTTCACTTCTGAATTCTTTGAACCTTTCAAATAATTCACACTTGTATTTCAACAAATACATACATTCAACTCTTTGAATGATCATCTCCTTTTCTTATACTAGTTTGTTCAATTTGTAAAATATATTTTTCACGTAAGTCAAGTATACAAAATCCATTAAGTAATATTCAAGTTCTATACAAAATATTATTATTATAAATAGAACAACAATTGTTCTTAATTATAATACCAAAATTTTATTGTCCAACAATAAAATGGAAATAATATTTCTTACAAGAACCTGAAATACTGATAACAACTTATTGACTTAATAGATTTTCCGTGTAGCATTGCTAAACTATAAGTTTCTATGGCTAATGTAGCAACCTTTGTTACATTTCCCGCACTTAGGATTACTTATATTTGTTTAGCTTTCTACTTACGCTTGGTCCCTTCATAAATCTATATTTATGATAACCAAAGTCGGTATCCATACCCAAGTAGAACCTTGACTTAAGAAAAATTTATTTCAATCATGAACAAAAAATCGTATTATATGTAAAAACTTCACTAAGCTTCTTTGGTTAGCCTCTGCAAGATGCTTCTCGCGAGTTTCTTTCAAATTATCGAGGCTTATTGCGGTGGAAGCAAACTCCTTTCTATCCATGTCGGTTTTGTTCTTATTATCCTTTGTTTTTGCCTTTCTATTTACCTTCTTTGAATCGTTCTTCTTTTTCGTAAGATCCTTTGGCCCCTACCAATGAGACTTGATCTTTCTTGGTTGTAAAGTGACTCTCAACATTTTTCAATATGTTAAGCAAATCGGCCGAGGGCGATATCTAGCTTGTTCATATAAAAATTCACAACAATTGTGAAAGGAGTCCTGGGAGTGAGTGCAAGATCAAATCTTGGCTCAACTCTCCATCCATGACAAAACCAGGTTGTCTAATTGATCAATCAAATTGATTATGTTAAGAACCTTTTATGCATACTATAGTGCCATTGGCCATTCTAGATCGGAAGAGCTCCTTAGATGTCGATATCTATCGGTCCTACTTTCCTCACCATCAACTACTTGACGTGCGGGAGTATAGTAGAAGTATCCATAGTTTCAGTTGACGTTTGAAGCTTGTTACTCATGGATCTGAGCATGATGCATTGAGCCAATCAGTGCATCATCTTGCCACTTTCTAAAAGTATCAATCTCTTCCTCGGAGGCATTTTTGCAACCATTGCGAGGATAGGCGTATTAAGGACATAAGATAGCTTTTCGACTATGAGAACTATTCTCAAATTCCTTAACCAATCCGCTTAATTTGATTCGATTAATTTAGCATCTAATATGCTTCGCAGTGATAGTAATTTTAGACATTGTAAAATTCTATAAATGAATTTGTAATTAACAACATTTTAACATACATTCTATTATTAATTACCAAAATAAATTAGGTCTTGTTTTAAATTGGTATCTCCCACTATTTTCTTCAAACTATATTACCCTCACTTATATAGTTCGGCAAAATCTAATTAAAGATTTGCTAGTGAGAATAAGGATCCCATTTCAAATGTATATAGCCTTGTGGTGACACAACAAACTATATATAAATAAATAGGTAGACAACTTTTGTCAATTACATCAACTATCTGAACTCCTTGTATTTTGCCTCTTAGATTATTTTGATCAGTGGTGGCACATCCGAATCAAAATTATCCAAGTTAAGTCCGACCTAGCACTCCATATATTCAAAAAGAAAATATATCATCCTTGTGGTGACACAACAAAACAATATTGTTCAATTTTCTTTATAAGCATCAAATGTGATAAATTAACATCTTAAATACTTAATACTTGCCTTGTGGTGACACAAAAACTCATATTAAATATTTAATACTCTATTAATTTTATCATGCTAGAAAAAGCGACGTTCGATATTCCAAATATCTTTGAACGCTTAGGACTTAATATAAAAATTGAGGGGTTTGTTATTAATTTGTCTCATCTTGTTTAGCGTGCATTTATATATATATAAAAATACGCGTCATATTAATGAACATGCGAAGCATGTTTGCATAATATATAATATATATAGTATAATGCATGCATATATAGAATACTATATTCTACTCGGATTGATTATGGACTTTTATTCTAGTTTGGTTCACTAGAGCCACCAAGTGAACCAAAAGGTCAAACCCCCAGGGGTGCAAGAAATAATATTTAAATATAACTATTACATTTAAACCCTGGGCTCCATTACAAACGGGTCTTCAGCTCTTTGCTCCTTGATCTCCAATTTTTCAAAATTAATTCTAACTATTCCTATTACAAAACTATTTAAAATAAATAGAAACCTTGATCGTGATCGAGGGAAATACATAGGAGAGAGATAGAATTTACATTAAGAAAAAAAAAAAAATTAGAGAAGACGAGTCTGCAGAGACCCCATTTAATAAAACCCATACATTCATGCATCCAACTAAAATAAAATCCAATCACATTGGTCAATAGTCCATAATCAATCCCATTTATTATCATACACATCATCATATGCATCAATAAATAACATTCATCCTATGAATAATAAACATTTAATATATATATATATATATATATATATATATTTAATTTAATGGGCAAATTTAGTTAGTATAAAATCTAATTTTGAATCAAAATAAACTCCTTTATTTTAATCCAAATTTAAATTAAAATAAAACTATTTTATTTTAATTTATCCAATTTTGAATAAAATAAACTATTTTATTTTAATCAAAATCTTTAATCAAAATAAACTCCTTTATTTTAATTAATTATGGAATCCAATTCCATGTAATAAAAAAAAATTTATTAAAGGAAACACGGATTATCTTTCCTATTCACAAATAAACTCCTTTATTTTGAATAATATGAAATCTTATTTCATATTTAAATAAACTCATTTATTTAAGGAAACACGGATTTTCTTTCTATTCACAAATAAACTCTTTTATTTTGAATAATATGAAATCTTATTTCATATCTAAACAAACTCCTTTATTTAAGGAAAGATGGATTTACTTTCATATTCACAAATAAACTCCTTTATTTTAGGAAAAATAAAATCCAATTTCAACTCCAATTAGTTATCATGGAATCCAATTCCAACTCTAATTAGTTATCATGAAATTTAATTTTAAAATTAAAATAAACCTAATTTTAAAATTAAAATAAACCTTTTATTTTAAAATTAAAATAAACTTTTTATTTTAATTATAAAATAATTAAGAATAATATATATATATATATAACTATTATATATATATATATAATATAAACCGAATATATATATATATATATATATATATTGTTAACATATTATACTATATATATATATAATATCCATACGTTCCTTTTCAAAAAAAAAAAATGCATGACCAGATATTTTTTAATTCTTTGTTGCCTTGAAATCCGTGCATGCTTCATTTGTGTGTGAGGCCACGTGACCAGCAAAATCAGGATCTTTATAACATATCTCCTGCCGATTTTCTTGTTACACTTGATTTTCGTGATTCACGGTTTTTCCTTTTTTTTTTATTTTATTTTATTTTAAATTTTGTACAATAAAATTATGCCCAATTAAATTGTTCTAAACACATATCAATATACATATCAAATTTGAACAATTAATAATTTACATAAAGGTTTGGCTCTGATGCCACTGTTAGGTTTGTAATATTCATGTGCGCAATCAAATTGCAAAATAATGCGGAAGCGTGTAAAATCAGAGTTTAAAATTTACAAACCATATACCCGGATCACCCTTTATGCACAATTATTAAATTAAACGAAAAGATAAAGAATAAAATCATACCCTTGAAGATCGAGCTTCCTCAGGTACAAGTTCACCTCCAAATCCTTTTCGCGTTCAATCTTGAATCCACCGGGTTTGGTTCCTTCCTTTGATCAATGTTAGCCACCCAAATGTTTGGCCTCTAGAGGTGATCCACCAAGGAAGAAGAAAATTCAAGAAGATGGGTGGTTGGCTAAACCCTAATTTTTTCTATCTCTATAGAAAAGGACGTACTCTCCAACTATTGGAATTATTACGTGTGTTGTAAAAGTCAACAACCCCCTACACCCATAATAAGACTCCTCTTATTTATAGATGTGGGCAACCCACCTTAACAATTAAGGAATTGGGATTTATTTTAATTAATTAAATTCTTTTAATTAATTAAACTCCCTAATCTTATTAGGGATAATTAATTAAACTCCTTTAACTAATTTTCCTTCCTAATCCAATTAGGAATAAATGAGAGTACTTATATTAAATTAATTCCTAAACTCTTTTAGAAATTAAAATAATAATAATTGTAATAATATTAATAAGACTCCTCTTATTAATTTATATTTAATATTTCTAAAATATTAAATAATAAATATTAAGCTATTTAATTTATTCTATCACCATAGATTAAATTAAATATACTTAACATATTATTACGATTATGCCATTAACTTCTTAAATAATTATTCTTCCTTTTATGGTGTGACCTTTAGGTTCTCCATATTAAACCGGTTGTGAATAAATCAATTAGAATAATTCTAATCTTATTTAAATAAATAAATTAAACAATTAATTTATTTAAATAAATAATATTTATTCTACTGATAGGGATAAGCCTCCCACTAGCGTTCAACGACTTTCCGGATAATATAGATTTCAACATTAATCATAAAAGAACCTTTGAGTAAATAGTTCTTGAAACAATTCAATCCTTCCACCATACTGATGTCCCAATTAAATATAAGACATGGAATTATTGTCAAGTCTTATTTTATTTAATTATATGTATTTCGATCCTTAAATGCACAACTCCAAATAATGCAAATTAGAAACTCCTTTCTAATTTCATTACGCCTTAAACCAAGGACTCTTTGGGTTGTCATTTATCGAATCAAATAGGACATTTCTCTTCTTTTATTAGAAGTGGTAGATTCTTTATTGATCATACATTATCTCCATGTATAACTTATTATACCCAAGCATACCCTTTGATATACCCTAAGGGTCTTAAGGAATAAGTCAAAGTATAACTCATCATACATAAGATACTATGATGATCTCAAGTCCAAGGATTACTTGTACTACTATCACTACTGAGAATTCCTATTGACGAGCAAATAAAACTCCATTAGGTATTCCTTAGCGAGCCACGTTCGATGAACTTATTCTCTAATAAGCACCTACATTCTTGCTTTAGTGTCTCCACACAAATGATCATGAGATCAATCATCCTCATCCATGAAGCAAGCAACGTATGTACCAATCTATCCAGATTCACTAATCCCCAATTTAGTAATCCAATGATTGGGAACTATTTTAGTTTTAAGCTTTCTAAGAATTTAGATCTCATTAGAATGATCATCATCATTATTCTAAAAGCATTGCTTAAAACTATGGGTTTATCACATATTATAAAACAGCATCATGTAGATAATTAAAAGCCTTTAATAAATTAATACTTTTTATTAATAAATGAATAAGATTGTTACAAAGTATATGCTTTATCATCAAACATGATTGGCTTGTATGCATATTACTTTCATTTTAGTCATTTTTGAACAACTTGCCTCTACAAATATCTGATCTGATGACAAATGTCATGCTTGGGAGTTACAAGTATGTCATGTGCAGCCTAGGGACTTGAATGGTGACTCCTAACCTACTTGTGAGCTAGTTAGGTTTGTTTAGTAGCTTAGTTTTGTCCAAATCCTCACTAATCTTGATTAGGGTTTTGTTTTTAATGGTTAGGAATGTTAAATGATATTTATTAGTACCTAATTGAAGTTTACTAACCATGATTAAGTGTTAACATAAGCTAATTAGGGTTAGGTTAGCTAATTAGGGTTAGGTTTATAAATTAGGGTTAGGGTTTTACTAAATAGGGTTAGGGTTTGTTAATCAAGGGTTGTTAACCTAAATTTCTCACTAATCCTAACAAGTATGACAAAGCATTTTGTCAGTGTAAGCACGACAAAACAACTTGTTAAAACGATTATACCGAAAAGTCCGATTACAGAAGAAAATTTTTAAGCACGAGGTGTTAAGCACGATGTTTTTCGGATAAAAATTTATTTGGTCAAATTTGTTAAACAAAGTATATATTAACACATAACACATTCAAAACGGAGAAATTTTATTTATATAACGGAATTTTATATATACGAGTCTTATTAGGGTTTTGGGTTTTTACATTTACCCCCACTAATAGAATTTCATCCTCGAAATTACAGTACAAGTTAAGTAAATAATTGAGGATAATTCTCTCGCATTTTATCTTCAAGCTCCTATGTAGCTTCTTCAATGTTCTGATTTCTCCAGATCACTTTAACCGATGCTATCACTTTATTTCTCAGGACTTGCTCTTTACGATCGATGATCTGCACATGTTCTTCTACATAAGAAAGATCTTCTTCTATTTGGATTGGCTCATATTGTATAACGTGTTTATAATTATGTTTATATGGTCGTAATACGGACACATGAAACACATTATGGATATGATTCAACTCAGGAGGTAGTGCTATTTCATAAGCAACTTCACCCACCCTCTTCAAAATTTCAAAAGGTCCAATGAATCTAGGACTTAGTTTTTCTTTCTTGCCAAAATGTATCTTGCCCTTCCAAGGAGATACTTTCAAGAATACGTGACTTCCTACATTAAAGGTTCGTTGTTAACGATGTGGGTCGACGTATTTTCTTTATCGATCTTGTGATGCTTGTAATCGTTGACGAATAATTCTGATGGTTTCAGTTGTTTGTTGAATTATCTCAGGTTCTAGCATTTGTCTTTCCCCGACTTCATCCCAACATAAAGGTGTTCTACACTTCCTCCCATATCATACTAGCATACCTATGCTAGTATGATAACTATTGTTATAGGCAAATTCAACTAAGGATAACTGATCTTCCCAACTTCCTTTGAAGTCTATTATACAAGTTCTTAACATATCCTCTAAGGTTTGTATGGTTCTCTCACTCTGTCCATCAGTCTGAGGATGATAAGCTGTACTCAATCTTAATTGTGTTCCTAAGTGTTTCTGAAGGCTTTTCCAAAAATTAGAGGTAAAACGTGGATCTCGATCTGATACTATGGAAATAGGTACTCCATGCCTAGAAATAATTTCATTAATGTATAGTTTGGCAAGTTGGTCCAAGTTATGAGTAATTTTAATAGGTAAAAAGTGAGCTGATTTAGTTAAACAGACAACTATTACCCATATGGCATTATGGCCCTTTTGTGTAGCTGTAAGACCAACAACAAAATCCATAGTTATATGTTCCCACTTCCACTCAGGAATTCGTAAGGGTTGAAGTAAACCACTTGGCTTTTGATGCTCAGCCTTAACCCTTTGACACGTGAGACATTTGCTTACCCATTCAACTATTTCTCTTTTCATATTCGACCACCAAAAGTGTTGACTTAAATCCTTGAACATTTTAGTGCTGCCAGGATGCATGACAAATTTAGAATTATGAGCTTCATTCAAAATTTCATCTTTTAAGGCTTGGTTTAAAGGAACTTAGATTCTATCTTCATACCTTATTATCCCATCCTTATCCATTCTAAATTTATTATACTTGTTATGAGTTATGTTAGACTTGTATTTCTAACATTCTTCATCCTTTTCCTGTATCTCTTTGATTTGGACAAGTAGAGATGAAACTCCTTGTAAAATATATAATTTTTGGGTAGAAGTAGTTGCATATTCCACCTCAATTTCTAGATTTTCAAAATCTTTTATTTACCTATCATTGGTGGTTAATAAACTCAGTTTTTCCTGATTCTTTCTACTTAACGCATCAGCTACGACATTGGCTTTACCGGGATGATATAAGATTTCACAATCAAAATCCTTTATCAGTTCTAACCATCTTCTCTACCTTAAATTTAGTTCCTTTTGTGTAAAAATATATTTCAGACTTTTATGATCTGTATATATCTCGCAGTTCTCCTCGTACCAGTAATGTCTCCAAATTTTTAGAGCAAAAACTACCGCGGCTAACTCTAAATCATGAGTAGGATACCTCTTCTCATAATCTTTGAGTTTTCGTGATGCATAAGTAATCACTTTCCCATGTTGCATCAACACACACCCTAAACCTCTGTGTGATGCGTCACTATATACTACAAGACCTCCTGTATCATCTGGTAAGGATAACATTGGAGCCATGCTCAGTCGCTTCTTCAACTCTTGGAAGCTTTCCTCACATTTATCTATCCAGACGTATTTCACCGTCTTTCGAGTTAAATTGGTTAATGGAGTTGATATTTTTGAAAAATCTTTTATAAACCGTCGATAATAACCCGCTAAACCGAAAAAACTTCGTACTTCTGTTGGAGTTGTTGGTTGTTCCCAATTCACAACCATTTCGATCTTAGTTAGATCTACAGATATACCATCCTTGTCAATTACATAACCTAAAAATTGAACTCTCTTCAACCAGAATTCACACTTGGAAAAATTTGCATAAAGTTGTTCCTTTCATAATATCTCCAAAACGACTCTCAAGTGTTTAGTATGCTCTTCCCGTGTTTTCGAGTATACTAGAATATCATCGATAAATATTACAACAAATTTGTCCAAGCATGGTTTAAACACTCGATTCATTAAATCCATAAATTCTGCCAGGACATTTGTCAATCCAAAAGACATTACAAGAAACTCATAATGTCCATAGCGTGTCCTAAACGTTGTTTTCGGCATATCCTCCTTTCTTACCTTTAATTGTTGATAACCTGTTCTAAGGTCAATTTTTGAAAAATGTTCGACCCCCTTTAATTGGTCAAACAAATCATCAATCCTTGGTAAAGGATATTTATTCTTAATAGTTAACTTATTTAGTTCCATCCTTCTTCTTTACAAACAATACTGGTGCTCCCCAAGGTGAAACACTAGGTTGTATGTACTTTTTATCTAAGAGTTCCTGTAATTATATAAGTAACTCTTTCAGTTCTATAGGTGCCATTCTGTATGGTGCCTTAGAAATCTGATGCCGCTTCGATGCAAGAATCAATGACGAACTCAATTTCCCTATCTGGAGGTAAACCTGGTAAGTCATCCAGAAATACATCGGGAAAATCCTTAACTATAGGTATTTGATCTAGTTTTACTCCTTCCTGTCGAGCGTCAACTATATAGGCTAAATAACTTAAACAACCCTTTCTAAGTAATCTTTCTGCCTGAATTATAGTCAAACATCGAGATTGCTTAGGTGAATAACTACCATTGAACACTACCTTTGACTTTGAAGCAGTCAAAAGGTTTATACGCTTTTGATGACAATCAATCATCACGTTATGGTTAACTAACCAATCCATTCCTAAAATTACATCAAATTCTCCCAACTGGATTGGTAAAAGATCTACCACAAAGTTATGTCCTTTTATTACCACACTACAATTCTTGTATATGGTTTTAATCGGAATTCTCTCATTATTAGCAATTTCGACACAAAATGGATTGTCTAAATTTTCATAAGCTATATTCAAGTTTATGGAAAAACGTTTAGAGACAAAAGAACATGTAGCACCAGAATCGAATAACACATGCATTTAAAGTGTTGATAGGGATGATACCTGTTACTACTTCCTATGAAGCAACAACATCCCTCACCGATATATTAAATGTTCTCGCAGTAGGTCAATTTTGAACCCCAACTGCAGCTACTGTTGATTGATTATTCTCTGGTACTCTATTCCCCTTTCCTCCTTGGTTCTTGGGTTTAGGACAATTCTTAGAAAAATGGTCCAACGAACCACAATTAAAACATCTATTTTTATTTGGAAGAGGACACTGTGGAGAAAAATGTCCCAATTGTCCACAATTAAAACATTTGTTACGATAGCATTCTCCTTTATGTTTCTTACCACAAGTAGGACAAGGTTTAATGATATTATTACTAAAGTTGTTATTAGTATTTCATATCTTTTTCCCCGGGTTGTTAGAAAAAGTATTATCCCATTTCCGTTTGTTATTAAACACACCTGAACTTGGTTCTGCCCTAATTTTCCCTTTTTCATTTTTACTTTTTTTGTCCTGGTGAAACTTAGCAAGACTCTCATTCTCACATTCAGCTATAGTAGCTTTCTCCAGTATTTCTGAGAAAGTCTTAATTTGAAGTACTAACAACTTACTCCGAATCTAAGGTTTTAAACCCTCTTGAAACCTATGTGTTTTTTTTAAGTTCAGTGGTTATCTGATGAGGAGCAAACCTGGACAGTTCATTAAACTTGGTTGTATATTGGGTTACAGTCAGGTCTCCTTGTTTTAAATCTATAAATTTTATTTCCATACGATCTATCAAGGATTGGGAAAAACAGTTTTTAAAGAACAACTCTATGAACCTATCCCAAGGAACAATTTCAGTTTTTACCCGACCTTTGGTTAATTCCCATCAATAGTTAGCCTCACCCTTCAAGAAAAAGTTTGCAAAAGTTATCTTTTAGTTATTATTAACATTGGTTACTAGGAAAAAAATTTCTATCTCAGAAATCCAAATTTGTGCATCTACAGGTTCTGATGTACCTTTAAACTCAGGTGGTCCAACTATTTTAAAGTCTTTAAAAGTTGTATTTTGGTTTATAGGTCTATTTACAACTCCTAGCATAAGGTCAACTAACTGCTGGGTAGAATTATCATCATTCATTTCTCTTTGGAGTCTTCTGGTTGGTGGCATGATTCTATATAAAATAATAACCAAAAATTCACATAAGAATTTGAATAATATAACATATTGTTTATTTTATATATCACAACAGTTTTACACAACAACTTCATAGTTAAACATACTACTATCTTACAAAGTACTGATTATAATACAAACTTTGAATGCTTCTTTCTTGTACTAATATAAAGCATTCAACCACCTATGTTACTCTCTAGAATTCATTGATATCATCAAAGGAATCCTGAATCATGTGACAAACCACAGATCGATCGATGAGATAAGCCGTTTTCTTCTCCTCTACTTAATTTGAGTTACACAGCGCTGCAAATCATTAAAAGTATCTCGAACTCCCAGAGATGTTTTAAGAAGTCTTAACTGAATTTACTTTCTTCCCCTTTGTGCATGGTGCAGTTGTACTTTTAGTCGATGACTATGCCCCCTTTCATGCTGTAGCATTCCCTCAGCCATATCAGCCCTAAACTTCATTTTATTATTCTCATATTCTGTTGTCTTCATCAGTGATGCCATTGCCTCATCATGTTCATCAATTCTCATTAATTGTCCTTCTACTAGATCTTCCTCTTCCTCAGCATCTAGCAGTTGTTGATCATGAAGCAATTCTTCCTCTTCTGCATCACTAGCTATAAATTACTCGATTTGCGGTGGATTGATTACTATTACCATTTCTTCAGCATTGGAGTTAGCCATCTATAAAAGAAAACCCCTTAACTATTGGTATAGAAATTTACGCAACAAATATTTTTAATGTTATATTTTATGTGTACTTTAAAATTTTTATGGACTCGAAGACTATATACTAAGATTTCTCTTCCTTATATCTATAGCCTTGAACAGCTTTGATACCAAAATTGTAACACCCCCATATCTATACTCCCATGGTATCCGATATGGTGTATATAGTGAATCAACATAATGCATTTAAATCTACACACCCATGGTATCTGATTAAAATATTACATTAAATAGAGGGACCATCGGATATAATTCCCATTGATCCAAGATTCACGGTATCCCATAACAGATGGTAATTCTTTAGAGAACGATTACTCTATTTGGATACCCTCACTTGGATATATGAACTGTATATGTGACTAAAGTCTATCTATCCGAAATTCAGAGTACCAGTAATAACATGAACAATTCATATTACTAACACCCTCACCCAGATGTATAGTTTAAGCCAAATGAATTTATACTATCGTATCGATAGTAACTATCTATCCGAAATCTAGAGTATCAATAACAACATAAACAGTCCATGTTATTAATACCCTCACTTAGATAAATAGTTCCCAAGGATCTCAATTAGATTCGAAGAAGTCTAATTTTACATCTATATATGTAAGAAAACACGGTTGCGGAAGTAAAAGATGTTATATATATATATAATATTAAGATTCGATTACATGATTCTCATAACGAGTTCTTATTACAAGGTATTCAATCAGAAAAGAATATAATCTAATCTATGTAGGGATGCTTCCCTTTATCTACTCCAGATGTTCCAGGATTATTATTTAAAACTTTAAAGGGAATAATTTGCAAGGGTGAGCTATGACATGCTCAACAAGTTTTGTATTTATAACAATATATGATTTGAAGAAATACACAATTCAAATTTTGACTGATAATTGTTACAATTTTGGATTTCTATTTATTTCAACCATTTTTGGAATTTTTCTTTATTTCTGTCAATCACACAGACTTAGAAATTTTGTTCAGATATGAGATAGGGGATCAGCCCATTCAACATCTTAGGAGTATGCATCTCATCCTACCAGTGCTCAAACGCACCCAACATTAGTGTCAATATATTATTGACCAAATTTAGATCCCTTACGGGATACCCAACATCAGTATAGGATGTCTTACCAAAATAATTTAGTTTGACTCAACAGTTTATGCTCAATAAACAATATCGTATGAATAAACATTCATTTCTTAGTTATACTGAAGCTATAGCAATAACTTTACAATAAAAAGGTAATTCAATTGTAGGTGTAATATATTATATCAACAACATATCAAGATAAAAATCTTGTTCAATGAATAAACAGGGTTTAAGAAATTTGCATAAGTAATAACTTGGGTATAGGAAACTTGCCTGAGCGCAGATCAGTCAAGTTATGATATTCAAGCGTTAATAAATACCTACGATCTTCATATATATAAATCTAACACGTTAGTATTGATAACAATACTTAAATATAACATTTATATAAAATTGGGTTAGATTTAGTAGGATTTCGGTGTTTAATATCTTTGATAAATGGACTAAATTTTATTTATAAAATTTAATTATCCTTTATAATACATTTTTAGAAGTTTTAAAGTACTTAAAACATTTATTTATCTTTTAAATGATTTTTAAATCATTTACTTCTATTTTTAGGTAATTAATATTTACTTAAAATTTTACAAAAACATTGATTATTATTTTTAAATAATTTATATTCATTTATTATAATTTTTATATCATTAATAATATTTTTCCATAATTATTTAATAATTATAAATAATTATTCTAATTTTTTATTAATAAGTTAATTATTAATAATATCTAAATAAAATAAAATAATTATTAAATTTATGTAAAAATATCAGAATTTAATTATAATTATTTAATATAATTTTTAAAACTATTTTTATATTTATTTATTAATTATTTCTAATTTTTATAATTTATTTTTAGAAAAACAATTTCTATCTGTCGCTAAAGCCCTTCAAAGGATGTAAAATGTCATTAGAGGTGTTCTTGAGTTTACAGGTATGAGTTTGGTCATGGATTTGCCAGTGACCAATTTGACGATAATTAAAAAGCTACTGATAATGATTTTTGGTTTGGTCAAGAGTTGATGTTGTAGTACTCATACAGTAGTACAACATGAATCTAAATTTAGGCTTTAACCTACATATAATAAGAAGTTATAGATACTCAAAGTCACCGCGGATCTGTTCTCGAGTTTCGGGTAACCCGAAACGATGAGTCAAATGGCCCTCCAACGGTTTTGTGGCTTAAATATCTTTGATTCTGTGTATTAGATGTGTGGGGTGTTTGTTGTAACATGTAGTAAATAAGTCAGGGTACATATATATAACATTAACTTGAACAAAGCATAAATCTAAGGTCTCTAATTATCTTTGGTCAAAGTAAGTACTAACTAAATTTGTTCTTCGTGTTCTTCGATTTTACATGCGTACCCGAAAAAAACTTGGTCAAGCTCGGTCAACGACTTTTGACCATTAATTCCAGTAATCCTATTAGTTGTTTAAGGATTTTAAGATCATAGATATGTAGTACATATAACATGGTATTTATCTATAACAAAACCTTACAAAAATAACAAATAGAACACGATTAAAAAGATTGGTCAAAGTAGTCGGTTTGACTGTTCTTGAGTTTTCTGGGTAACCCAGAAAACTGAAATCCGTGAACGGTCAACCCACTTTGACTATTTATAACTTGAAATATATGGTTCCAATGAACCTATTTTCTTTTCCAGATTAAAGACCTACTAACAGGCTACAAATACTAAACAATTAACAGACCAAAACATAAACACATATGAATCTATAGACCTGACATTCGGCTGTCAAACTTAGTTTTTCAAAATTTCCAGATTTATTAAAACACTTAATTAAGGCATCTAGATGTTATGAAAATGCGTTCTACCAATCTAACATACTTTCTAACATACTAATAAATATTTCCAAACATCTAACCAACAAAATTAAAAAGGGTTAAAGAGCAAGCTATGAACTAGGGTTTGTACCTTTTCTTGAATGATTTTCGATTCTAGCTTCTGATGTTGTTGCTGCTAACACCCAGGCTTGATTTGGTAAGTTTATAAGTGTATCTAGGCTTAGGAATTTCGTGAGTTTGCTCAGCCCTAAGGTTCCTATTTATAGAATTCTTCAACTTGGCTTTTTGGTCATTTTTGAACAACTTGCCTCTAAAAATATCTGATCTGATGACTAATGTCATGCTTAGGAGTTACAAGCATGTCATGTGCAGCCTGGGGACTTGAATTGTGACTCCTAACCTACTTGTGAGCTAGTTAGGTTTGTTTAGTAGCTTAGTTTTGTCCAAATCCTCACTAATCTTGATTAGGGTTTTGTTTTTAATGATTAGGAATATTAAATGATGTTTATTAGTACCTAATTGAAGTTTACTAACCATGATTAAGTGTTAACATAAGCTAATTAGGGTTAGGTTTACAAATTAAGGTTAGGGTTTTGCTAATTAGGGTTAGGGTTTGTTAATCTAGGATTGTTAACCTAAATTTCTCACTAATCCTAACATACACGACAAAGCGTTTTGTCATGTGTAAGCACGACAAAGCAACTTGTCAAAACGATTATACCGAAAAGACCGATTACGGAAGAAAAATTTTAAGCACGAGGTGACAATCACAACGTTTTTCGGATAAAAATTTATTTGGTCAAATTTGTTAAACAAAGTATATATTAACACATAACACATTCAGAACAGAGAAATTTTATTTATATAACGAAATTTTATACATACGAGTCTTATTATGGTTTTGGGTTTTTACAAGAATTAATTGTTTTGAATTTCCAAGACGAAAATAAATGTTTTCCGAGAAATTTCTGTAAAAACACTATTCATCCATTTCTGCTCGGGAATTAAGTTTGAAGTTCTGAGAAACGCATAATGATAGAATTCTAAGACGGGATGGAATATCCAATTATATTCCAGTTATGGCAAATGAAGTTTTCGCTTGCGGACTTAAAACCTAAGGGTTAGGAAAAGTGATTTCTGAGAAGGAAATGAATGCGTATAATGATTAGGGTTATTATACGTGTAATATACGAGTATGATACTAGTTAGTATACGAGTTGTAATACCCAAAAAAATAATATTAAATAATAATAATTATTTTATTTTAAAACATATTAATTGGACTTTGTCATTTATTTTGGGTCAAAATTAGTTATTTAATTTGTGTGGGCTAATAAATATTAATAAGAGATTGGTAAATTAATTTAGTACAATTTGGGCCTTAAAATTTATTTGGGTTTAATTTAATTAAATGTGGGTAATATTAATTTTATTATAATTAGGAGAATTAATAAGATAAATAAAAAATAAATAAATACTAAAACATAATCATACATGCGATACAAATCAAAAAGAAAAGAAAAAGAGGTTGGCGGCTGTGTTGTGAATAGGGAAGAAACAATTTCATTCTTTATCAGGTAAGTATCTAATGATTAACAGTATATGTGTGTTAAAAGTATTGCATATATGATCACTACACCTAATGGGTTGAGCACTCTGCACTTCAGAAGATTCTAAATATGTTACTTTTGCATTAAAAATGAAGAAAGTCTTTTATTTCTAGAAGATGTTCAACCAGATTTATAAGTAAGGGTATTCATGCATGATATCCATTATATATCTATTATATACATTAATAAGGATTATTTATATATCAGGTGGATTGCAGGCTTGCAACACTACTGCAGGCGACGTTTTCGTTATATATATATATATATATATATATATATATTAATAAGTATTTGGCCATGAAACTTATAAATTAGAATTGGTAAATCAAATTGAAGTTATGTATATTAATTTAAATTAATTAATTTTGCTAACATAGTTATAAAAGTTTTTAATAATAAATTTAATAGTATTTTGTTATTAATGATTGGATTGTAATTAAATCTTATTAAATTATTTAGATTGAACGGAGAGAGTCTAAGCGAGTCAAATTGGAATATAAATTTTGGGTATTATATTGCTTAATCTATGTACGGATTCTGTACTCTTTCACCGAGATTCTTTTGTTTTTAATTTGTTCGTTTCGTTATTCGTTTTGAAATTTAGCATTGCCTCTCAAAATTATTCCTTGTCAATTTATTTTGATAGTTCGTTTTGGCGTTCATAGTTGGAACTCATATTTGTACTCTTTAGACTAGTACAACATGTCTAAATTTATTTTGATAGTTCCGTCTTGGTATTGATACTTAGAACTCGTATTTATACTCTTGATCTAGTGTATCATCTTTTGTATTTATTTTGATTCTCGTAGAAAGTACATGTTAATATTTTTGGAGACTTTGAATTGATGATTCATTTCAGTTTAACATGTACATATTAGAAACCCTTTTGTTGGTATTATATCACATGTTTTATGACATGGTATCCTTCTTAGAATATACCGTAGGGTATACCTGAGCTATAACCACCTGTGGGGGTACCACATGCATGTTCTCTTGGCACCGAGGCATGACACCTTCCGTGGCGGTGTGATCAGTCCATGACATCTCCGTTTTGTGCTCCGGTGGGAGTTAGCCATTTGGTGTTTTGTTGTGGGAGGCATATCGGTCGACCCTAGTTTTTTGTTCTGTTATGTTCTGCGAATTGGTGATGTTTGTGCCAAACACGCCTTCCGATTTTACATGCATTGGATTCGCGGTCCAATGTATGTGACTTGCATGTGTGACATTATTTGATTTGCTTGTGTGGCATTATTTGACTTGCCTGTGTGGCAAGGTATATTCTGTTTTGTTCTGAGCTCGGTATGAAATAACACCCAACCATTTGATTCAGCCTATTATTTCGTTGTGTTAGTTTTGTTTGTTTCAGTTCGTTTCGTTTCAGTTCATTTAATTGAATTAATTATTTTATTTCATTATTATTTATATTCTATATTCGTACTAGGCATTTGGCTCATGCTTTATTTTTCTTCCAGCAGTTAATCAGGGGGATCAAGTGCAAGTGTGATGAGAGCTCCCTTCATTCCAATGGTTTAGAAATATTCTATTTAGGCTTGATATATTAGTTTATTTGGAATTGTAATAATTATTTTAGATTGTGGTTTGAGTCAAAGTGGCATTTATTATGGACATTTAATCATTAAGAGACCATTCTTTTATGGCATAAAGCTTTCATTTCAGTTTTTTTGTGTTTGAGTAACCTCTCTTTATATTTTAGAAAGGGGGTGTTACACGAGTATAGTATGAAGAACATTACAACGTATAATACGAATATTGTACGAATACTATACGAAGAGAATATATGAGTTATACGCATAGAATATGATTAGTTCTTATTGGACTTTGAGTTTATGGACTTTGTAGAATCTAATTGGACTTGGATTATGTCAAGCCCAATGTGTTGTGAAATGAAGCCCAAGGTTGAGTATAGTTAAGGCCCAATGCAAGGTTAAATAAGGCCGATCTAAGAAATCGAACCGCGGATCGAATCGATGGGTAAAACCCATGGGGCAAATCATAGAGGAACCCACAAGGCCATGGGGGCCGGCCACTTGGTTGCCAAGTAAAGTCATTACTTGGTTACAAAGTAATGAATAGTAAGGAGGTGCACCAAATGACCAAAATACCCTTCATTTGATTTTCTATATAAGGAAGCTTAGCTTGGTCATTTCTTGTTTTACAAACTTTGACCATTATAATTTGAGAGAGAGAAAAGAGCTAAAAATAAGTAATCAAGTGAGCTTGAAGCAAATCATATGAGTTTTAAGCAAGAACGCGAAGAACGTAAAGGTAATAATTCTTAAAACCTTAGTATTCGATCCGTTTAAATTTATTTTTTGTAGAGAATCATGAATTGGTGGAGCATGTCTCTTCTAGAGTATAAGGATGGCTATTAGTTCATTAATCATTTACAAGCCATGTATAAGTAGGAATCATAAGTGTTAAGTAAGTTTTATCGCGGATAAACCATTGAATTTTGACTTGGTTGTTGATGGACAAATTGAAAACCATCATTTATAGGGTATGTGAATATTGATTGGTTAGGATATCGACAATGAATCAATGGATTGATTCCATTTGATTTGGTGTATAAAACCCGAGTAACGAAGTTATGGCAAAATTTACAAAATTAGACGTTAAACGTTGAAATCGTATAATTCCGGATTAGTAGTCAAAATTTGACATTTAGTTCGGAAAACCTAGTTTTCGATGGCATAGCGTAGTATAACGTATTCCAGAGTCGTGGACTCAAGAACGATTGAATTCCAACTTAGAACGAAGAAAACGAGCTATGAACGCTCAAGAACGTTTAACGAACGCTTATTAGAACGTTAATAGTGAATTCAAAATTAACAGATTTAAAAAATATTTTTATTCAAATGAAATCATATTACATGGAACGTGTAAGAAAATGGCTTTTGAACGAGCCAAATCTGACTTAAAACGACTAAGTTATGAGTCCAGAAAGAATCATATTGAAAATTTGAAAAAAAAATTTCAAGGTTTCTCGAAGTGGTAATGCATTTCCACCCCGAAACATAAAAACTTACTGCCAGATGCCGCTTAGGGAGACTTAGCTACTAGAGAGTGGCGCCGTAGCACCACTATTATAAAGGGATCTCATGCACATGACACGCCGAGACCGCAAATAACACATCATTAGTTGGTAGCGCTTATGCTAATAGTGTATTGATGTCTTATTGCTTATTTTGGTAGTGTAGAAAGGTTGGGCAAGTTAGTTTTCTAATTCCAATTGATTGTAAGCCAATAGTGGGGCATGTATATACTTAATATACATGATAAAACCATTCCTATATAGTATATATATAGTGATGACTTTAGAAGATGAGTGTCGTAATTAAACGAAGAACGCGATATATACGGAAGTAATGTGTATTCAAACTTTGGTAATTAACCGATGATAATCAAGTCTTGGTTTAGTGATGTAAGACGTTAACAAGCCGTAAGGAAGAATAGTAAGTCAAATTGGCATTTATTAATGAAATAAATTCAATTAAGACATAGAAGAGAAAGAAGCTGGTAAAAATAATGTGATTAAATTGTTTGGTAGCTAATTACAGTGTGCTATGTGAATATATCATGTAGAGACTGTAAAGATCAAGAACTATTGAATATTTTATTTGAAGATGCTTGAAGGCAAGTTTTCTTAACGCTTGTCTAACCTTCGTGTTAGCCAAGTTTTCTGTGATTCATGTTCTGAAATGAATGAATTGTTTTATGAAAGGGTCGATGCCAGTTTTAACTCGGCTAGACTATTCTTAAGAGTTAGATTGATTAGTTTACAAGTCTTTCGATATAGAACTATTAACGCTATTCTATGCCAAGTGTTTGATACAGATTCAAGGTAAGCTTAACTATGAACAAACAAATATATTTTACATCGATTATTTAATGGGCACATGAGGTTGCCAAAACTTAAATGTAAACACGTTTAACAGATGAGTGTTGATCAATATAGAGTACTATAGACTGATCACCTAGAAGTGCTTGTAAGATATATCGAATTTACGGACTTAGTGCCGAGTTGTCCTTTTTCATGAATGAAAATGAAAAGAGAATGTTCATGGTCTTTTGACCAGCTCCTAATTCCTAAGTTATTATATATACTTTGGAATTGTGTTATGAAATGAAAAGTGCTATTTAATATTTCATAGTACTTCATAGCTACTTGTTTAGTTATTGAAGATAATCATATAATTCTCAATGTGGTATTAATATTATCTATTGCTAGACTTGCTGAGCTAGTTATGCTCACTTCTTGCTTGAATTATATGATTGCAGCTAAGGCCGAAAAAACTAAGGATCCCATTAGGGATAAAGGCAAAGCTAAGATGGATAAATAGATTATCCTGTAATAAATTAGTATGTTGTAAGAATCACATTATGATAAAAGAAGAATGTATCGGTTTCAGAACCTGAGGAAGGATTATACTTATTATTGTAATAAGAATGTAGTAATTATGTTCATTCTGATGTTGTTTCAATGGAATGAATGTATAGTGGTGAGTACCATGTAGCACAATATCTATGGGTTGAAAGTAACCAGATTTGGGGGCGTTACAATCCCAATATTCTGACCGAAAAATAAATAAGCTTAAGTAGGACACACTAGCGAAGGATATACTCGTTTCTCCCCTCCTAGTTCTAATCCCAGATCTCCACCAGAGATTATATCCCTAAGCTCTGATACCAACTATGACGCCCCCAAAATAGTTCCACACAACCCATTCTGAGTAGCCAAATATATGGTACAGAAAACAACTACAAACTTCATTATTACAATTATCGTGCAAAATACGACAACACATATGCCTTGAGTTTTAATATAAATATTATCTTCTAGACAATATCCAAACTCAAATGGGATAAATCAACTTTTGGTACCTGTACTGGGACACGACTTACAATTTGGTACCCAAAGTGAAAATAGTTACAAACTGGTGATTGTATTTGAAAAATGTTACACCCCATTAAACATTAGGGACACGACTTACAATTTGGTACCTGAAGTGAAAAAAGTTACAAATTGGTGATTGTACTCGAAAAATGTTGAAATCTGGTGCTTGTTCTTTCCAATTTTTAAATAATCGTTAAAATTAATCCAACGGGAGAGACAAATATACAGAGAGAGAAGCGAAGTTGTCGCGAAGAAGATCATTGATATTTTGTTCTATCTTTCCTTTCCTCCCACATTCGCACCATTTCATTACAATTTTTGATACACTATTTTATAAATAGTGAGGACTGCTAAAACAACTGTTTTGAACCATCACTCCACACTTCGACTAGTTCCCGCTATATTCTCTCCCCTTGAGGAGAAAAATGAAACAAAAAGGAAAAGGATGAGCTCAACTAGCTCAGTAAAGAATATTATGACTAAGATAATGAAAAATAATTTATCGTTAGCCTTCAATGAATCAGATAAAATATAAAGGACAACAAGTTTAGAATAATATTCGCAGTGAAAATAACAATTCATTAGAAGAGTTAAGTAGATAATGAAGTCTACTATCTTCTATAATTTAAAAGTCTATCATCAATATTTTATGTGAGACCCCGAATTTATGAAATAAAAGTATTCAATTTTCTTATAATTATTATTTTATTTAGTAAATGGTTAAATTGATAAAAGGTTAAAGTTCAGGGTGATATTTAAAAATTTTGCAAGTAAGCAAGTTGATATAAAATATTCGTTGTGTCGGGGAATATTCGTTTGGTCGAGGAATATTCTTTCGTTGGGGAATATTCGTTCGATGACACCATCATTGGTGGACCCCACAACGGAAGTATTGTCATAGTTAGAAAATGATGGAAATAACTTTTTATAAAAATAATGAAAAATGTTTTACCATTTACAGTTGAAATATCCGGTGATAAAAGTACAGTAATAAGCGTGGTTGCATAGTAGCACACAATATTGATTATTGATGCTTACGTAAGAAGCCACTCAATTTACTCAATTATTTCTACAGTAATTGCTACATAGTATCTCACTTTATTTAATTCAATTATTGTCACAGTATCATCTGTATAATATTTTATATTATTAAATCAATAATTGAGAAAACACATTTATTCATAGGATTATTTATATTATTGACAATGTCTAGAATGTTTTGTCGAGGAAAGAGGTTTGATCACCTAATTGCACGCTAATAAGGAGAAATCTTTATCGGAAATCCTCCTCTTATCCGGGAATGATCTGGTTGTCAATATTGTAAGTTATAATATTAATGATGAATAATTGTTGAAATATTAAAAATGTGTTTATTGAAGATAAGTGAATTACAAAAGTTAGAAGGGAATAATGCAAACTTGGAAAACTTTAGGGGTACTAAAGTGTAATAAGTTAAATTAATCTGGGCCATTAGTAGTGGTTTTAATAGTAAATCAATTTGGACCGTCAATGGTGGTTTTAATAGTAAATCAATCTGGACAGTCGGTGGTGATTTTAAAACTAAATTAATCTGGACCGTCGGTGGTGGTTTTAAAAGTAAATCAATCTGGACCGTCGGTTGTGGTTTTAATAGTAAGTAATATGGACCGTCCATTCTAATAGTAAATCAATCTGGACCATTTGTGAATTAGTTACTATTTAGTCATTTCTCCCATAAATAGAAGCTTAATTCTTCTTTCATTCTCACCAATTCACTAAGACTCACAAGAGAAGCTATAGAGAGAGAAACTATAGAGAGAAAGAAGAAGAGTATTTTGTTACTTCACTATTGCAGTATCCAATCTTCTACTAACGTACATAAGGGATGTTATTTTTGTTTGGTAAGGGATATTATTTATTGTATTTGTAAGGGGTATTATTTCTTTCGTATTCATACGGAATACTATTTTTCGTATTCATCCTTTAATATGTTGGAATAACCTGTCTACGCGGATTACGTACCGTATAACAGGTGAAAATCTATTTGTAGTTTTATATGTTATTTCTTTTCATATTTTTAAATCTAAACTTACTATGGTAAGTATTGCTTCGATAATCCTTGAAATTAGTGGAATATCCTTGAGTTTTGCGCTTCATCCAGTATCGTTTGATTGGAATATTGATCTAAACTTTCTTATTAAATATCAATATTTTCACCCGGGATACTATTCATAGGTTATTATTCACCTAAGTACTATTCACTATAATATTATTCATTCGGGTATTTGGGACACTTTTCATGCCGGGGTACTATTCACCCAATTACTATTCACTTAAATATTATTCACTCGGGTATTTGGAGCACTTTTCATGTTGGGGTACTATTCCTAAAGTACTACTCACATGGTACTATTCACGGGGTACTATTAACTGAAAAATTTATTTCTTTTCTGTCCAAATTATTTTTGATACATGAATATCATTCTTGAATTTTACTCCACAAAGCAGTATCATGTTAACAATTTGGACTTTATTAAACTCTAGATAAATTTAAAGTCTTTAATAATTATCCTTGATTTTGTTTGATTAATGCTTATATCATTGTCATCATCCTCATGCTTATATTATGATGAAAGTCATCTTCGGCCAAGGGTGCGAAGATGAACTGTTGATTGATATTGTTAGTTCTCGGAGGCACAATAGTTATCTAGAAGGGGGGGTTGATAGATATTTAAAAATCTTTTCATTTTTGCTTTGTCAATTTTGATAATGATTTGAACACAGTAGAATTAATGTTTGTTTGATCTCCCTTTTAGATATAGTGAATTAATGAGAGTGATGCAGTTAAATAGTTATAGCAGTTTTAGCAAGAATGCGATAGACACAACAGTTTTAAGGGGTTCAGAGAACTTAAAGCTCCTAGTCCACTCTTCTACTCCTCGAGTAGGAAATCCACTAAGGATGTCTTACACTTTCTGAATCTCACAGATTCCTTCTAGACTAGCAATCTAGGAACTTCTTAGTTCACTCTTGAACTCTTCAAGTCCACCAAACTTGGCTCTTCACAGTTCACTTAGAACTCTTCAAGTCCTTCTAACTTGGAACTCTTACTTTAGTTGATTGGTAGTTATTGAGTTCTTGGTTGGTACTACTCAGTTGCCTTTAAGATCTTGTTCGAAAGAACTGAGTAGCTGTACAAGCTTTCTCTTTTTCTCAGATCGTAGAGTTGAGCGTTGAGTATTCTTATTTTTTATTCAATTTCTTGCTTACTTCTATCATCTGCAGATGTCTTCCATATATGTGATCTTTGAAATCTTCCTGTTGAATCCATCTGTTGGAGCATTTAATGCATTTGACGTTTCTGAGCCTTGATGGAGACATTTATGCATATCTTCTGAAATGCATTTTGGCCTACTGACATAGCAGACTGCTTTCTCACCTAACACCTGAAAAGGTGTTTTCCTCTGTCCCATAGTCCTTTCCTTAGCTTCTTGAATACGTCTTTTTGTTGCATACTAAGGATATTTTTCATGCCATTGGAACTGGTGATTACTTCAACGTTTGTAACCCATTCCACATTTGTTAAGATTTAATCTTTGAACAAACGATCAGGGCCCATAACTTCTGACACAGCCAGATGATACTCTACGATTCTTATCATGGTGTCTTGCCACCTCGGTGCTGAATTCAACTAAACGAGAACACTACGATTTCTCTTTAGGGCAGGCATACTATGATCTTCACTTGTCTTGTCTTGCGAGACTTACGCGAGAGCACACTGCGATCTTTTTGAATTCGCTTCAAATGTCCGGACCACTACTCTCGATCTGGCTTTGAGGCCCTTCAAGGTAGATATACTACGATCCTCGATACTTTACGATTACGCCTTGGCTTTTTCAAGGGAGTTCTTGATCCTCGATACTCGATATCTTCGCAATTTTATTGAATAGACCTTTTATCTATTACATTTTATAGATCATCCTAACATCTTTGATCTCTTTATCTATACATTCATTTACAGAATGATAAACATTAAAAGCTAAGATCAACCTAACAATTTGATCTATCACTAAGTCATTGTACATACATTCCTAGAAGAACTTTACATATAATCATGAGTATTAACTTTAAACATCAAATCACAATATGCACTCTTCCAATAATCTGCCCCTATTTGATGTTGACATAACCAAGGAGATTTGTTGTCATGATTATCAAATTCTATATGCAGTTGCAGCAAAGTAAACATGACTTAATATTTTAGTGAGAAGCTGAAATATCTAGAGAATAAGCATGAATTTATTGATGTTTGAAGATAGATATTACATTTAAGTTTGACTACATCAATAAGAATTAAAATTCAACTTATCTCTATTTCTTTGACCTTTTTTTTGTGGAGGATTTGCATACTCCTCGCTCTCCTTTTCCTACTTGTTTCGCTCTCTCTGCTAGATCTTCCAAGCTCACTTGGACTTAGTCTTGGATTGTGATCATGCTATTCATGAATGCAGGATCTCCAATTGGCATTCTTGAGCTGTGGTGGTCAATTCTTATGAGTGGGGGTTGGCCCTAGACTCCTTAATAGTTGAGTCATGATGATTGGCTCATGATCGATCGTTGAATATTATGATGGCGGATCGTGGAGTCTGCATTGGTGATACTTGCCTTGGAGGAGGATTCTCGGAAGATTGTTCGTAAAAGGTGCCTCTGCCTCTTCTTCGCCTTGTTCTCCTTTCCCTTATTCTCCCCTTTATGTCGAAGATCACGGGTTTGAATGTCGTCAGAGAGATGAGTTATTCCTTGGACAAGCTAGTTGAGTTGACTTTGAGTTTGAGCAATGTCCTCGCGATTTTCTTTAATCAAAGCATCAGATCGAGCTTCCCGTCGTTGAAGGATGTTTAGGACATTTTTAGTCTGTTACATTTGGCCCATGGAGATGTTATAAAATTCCTTCACTGCAGTTTATAGACTTGTGATGCTGTTTATCATAAGTTTGTTTTGAGATTCCAGAGTCTTTTGTAAGATCAAGACAGCATTCCTATGTCATTTAGCTGCGAGAAAGTGGATCTCATCCCTGTCCTTTATGCTTTGAATCATTTCTTTGATGATCTCCTTAAGCTTCTTAGTGAGCTCAGAGCTTAGAGTGTTTGGGAGACTATTTGCAGCATTGATCATTGTTTTTAATCTCATGTGAATGAGTTCAGTGTGTTCTTCAAGGCTATAATCGATGTCCTTGATTACTTTCTTGGACATTTCTGATAAATTAGTTTTGGTGGGCAGTTCTGAAAGAAGTTCATTGAGTTGGGGAATTTGAGAAGGAGGGGGTGCTCTCTTGTGTTGATCGTGTAATGAGTAGAGGGAAAGATCAAGGTTGAAGTTTTCATTTGTGGATGAGGAGGGAATATCAGATGGAGGGGCCTTTGGTTGGGTGTCTGGAGTAGGTGGCTCTATGATTTGAGCGAGAGACCCTTTGAGGGGGTTAGAGTCAGTAATCGTAGAGATGATAGGAGTTGGGATCAATATGAAGTTGGGCTCATTTGGTTCATCAGTTATAGAATTTTGAGATTCAGTAACTGGGAATTGAGTTAGTGGATTAAGAACTACTTCCAACCAACTTGGAAATTCATAAAATTGGCTGGAAAAAGATGGTGGACAGTGATTAACCCTGAAAGAGATTGGGATAGATACTACCTCACGCACAGCTTTTGAAGAGGGACCATTTGAGATTAGATATTTGGAAAAGTTGATGGTACCTGGAAATCCATGAGCTAGTATAGAGATGGCAGGATATTCTTTGAAGCTCCAAAACATGTGATTCTAGGAGTTTAGAATCTGAGCTTGATGAAAAGGCATCATGAGTAGATAGGAGAAAAGTTGCTCGTAGTTAGCTTTTCGATACCCATTAATGCCCACATCTATGATCTCGATCTCATCATCTTCATCCTCTTCTCTGTCTTCGTTCAAGGATTCCACTATTTCAATGGCTTCATTTTGTTCTTGTTCTGGTTCTCCTTTATTTTCTGCAGGAACAGCTGCTTCTATCATGGGGATATCATGAGGCTCCCCCTCAACATGATCATCCTTCTGTAGGACTAGTAGCTCCCCCTCAGCTGGAGTATTTTCTAGGGTGATAACTTCAGGTATCTCCCTCTCAGGTTGAGCTTTGTCCTGTTGGCTTTCTCTGGATAGTTCATTTTCAGCAGCCATCTTGTTGTCTTCCTCTTTGAGTACCCTTTCATTTACAAGGATGTGCTTCTTAACCAATTTTTGTCTTGGTTTTCTAGGCTGAGCCACAGCCTCAGGACATCCTTGAGCTTTAGCTCTATTTTGTTGGTCAGCCAGAACATCTAATGCAATAATTTCCATGCTCAAGGTGTTCAGTCTGGTCTCTACGATTGGTAGAGACTCTACAATCGAAGGGACATATGGCTTCTTAGATTTTTGTCTGATTTTGTTCTTTTTTAGCAGCTGTGATATGGTGGCTCTGTCTTCATCAGCCTCAGCCTGCTGTTCTTTTCTTCTTAGGATTTTTAGAGCCTCAATGTCAGAGGACTTTATAGGTTTATTAGTAATTGATCCCTGGGGGTTTTTTGCCATTCTAGCCTTTAGCTCTCTCTTGCCCTTGCTTTTTCTGACTAGGGCAGTGGGTTCTTCCTTGTTGGTTTCTTCTTCATCTTCTTCAGTTTCCCTGACAACTGACATATTCCCTGGAATCCCTGATTCCTTTGCATCAGCAGTTCTACCACTGGACTCAGACATCATTCGTACATTTTTAGCTGGATTCCTTTTCCAGTTCTTGAACAGTTGCTAGGTTATTCTTCTATTTGTATTTATTTATTCACCTTCATCATCCTCAATTTTATTGCCCAAGGCAGACTGTAGAATGATACTGATGAATCTTCTGTAGAGCATCTTCCTAGAGCTCTTTGACTTCTTTTAACTAAGAATCCACTTCCGAATCCATTCAAGCAACAGGGCTCCATAGTTGAGCTGTATCCCACAACTGATGCTGTCATGAGCTTGAGCTGTACTTCGTTTACAGAATCGTGGCCTGAGCTCTTGCAACATATGCATTTTCCAACAATGTCAGCCAAAAATTCATACCTTTGAGGAAATTCTTTTTTCTTGTATCCTTTGACAGTGGGGAATTTCTTACGATGCATCCTTTTAAGTCCCTCGTGGAAATCTATGCCATCTATGAACGAAAACCCTTCAGATTTGAAACTTAGGGCTAGGTTGATATCCTCAGCCCTCAGCTTGATTTCCACATCCCTGACTTTCGTAGTGATGACATCGTTTTCGAACATAGCATTTTTGTAGAATTCTTTTATTAGCTTTGGGTAGATCAGTGTGGTCGTACCCAGAGCCTCTTCGAGACCAGCCTTCTTTACTGATGATAGAGTTTTGTGAAATTTGGGTTTAGCTATTTTGAACTCGTTGAAACAGAGTCTGTAGCCAGAGATGAAATTGGAGGTTGCCATTGATTTCTTTGCAAGGAGAATGGTTGTCTGAACTTTCTTTCGATTTAGGGTTTCTGTTTGTAGAGCGAAAAAGAGAGATGAGCTTTTTAAACTTCTGATTTCAAAAAGGTTTTTTTCAATTTGTACTTATAACTTCCCTCTCTCCATTTTGCTTAGTGGGGTAGGTGTCGACTTCTTCTTAGCTCTACATTTATGACTGAGGAGGATTGTACTGATTTTCACTTAGCTTATTCTGAGCTAATGTGTCCTTAGGAAGGACTACGATCGTTGAGGTGGCCTTTGTGATTGTTGAGTCTGTATTGCATTCGTTGTGTCTGCTTTCGTAGAATCAGATTCGCTTTCAAAGAATAGTCGTGTCGAACTGCAATCATCGAAATCGAACTACAATCGTCGAGTCTGACCGAGTCCTTGTGATAAACTTTTAACTTAGCAATCTTCTCGGTTTAAGGTATCTCAAGAAGGGCTAACCTCATGGAATGAATCAAGGGTTAGGTTTGTCCTTGAGGTGCTTATCAGAGAGATTGCTTTGTTTTGTTGGACTTTTGTCATCACAAGAGGCTCCTTTATTATTCCACTATTGAGTCAGTGCTGCAATCGTTGTCTTTCATGTCACTGCAACTCTACGATCGTGGACTTCCTTTTATCATGTCTATGATTTCGAACATAGCCTTTTATATATACATGGTTAGCACAAGCTAGAGCATAGATTTAATGGTTGTAGATTAAGTATACCTAGCTCACTTATTAATTTGTAGAACCTTGATTAATCTAAAGGTTTTGTAAAGACATCAGGAAGTTAATTTTTAGTAGGGATATATTGTAAGGATATGGTTCCATTTTGCACATGATCCCTAATGAAATGATACTATATTTCTATATACTTGGTCCTAGAATGCATGACAGGATTATGAGTTATTGCTATGGCACTTGTGTTATCACAGTGAATAGGTATGGATTTGAATTCAAACCCATAGTCTGCTAGCTGATTTTTCATCCATAGGATCTCGAAAGTACAAAGAATGCCCAAAGAAAGAATGTATTCAAATTTCTGCAGTTGAGGTAGATACTGAGTTTTGTTTCTTGTTGAACTAGGACACAAGTCTGTTTCCTAGTAACTGACAGGTGCCACTGGTACTCTTTCTATTTATTTAGCAGCCTGCAAAATCAACAGCTGTGTAGCCTGTTAGTTCAAATGAGGACTCCTTGGGGTATCAAAGCCCCAAGTGAGGTGTTCATTTGAGATACCTGAAAATCCTCTTTACAACAGTTAAATGTGATTCTTTAGGATTAGCCTGAAATCTAGCACATATGCATGTTGCAAACATTATGTCTAGTCTACTGGCAGTTAGATATAAAAGAGAGCCTATCATACCTCGGTATTGAGTTATATCAATACTTTTACCTTTTTCATCTTTGTCAAGCTTGGTTGCAGGAGCAATTGGGGTTTTCATGGGAGAGGCTGATTCCATGCCATACTTCTTAAGTAAATCTTTAATGTACTTGGCTTGGTTTATGAAGATTCCTTCATCAGTTTGCTTTACTCGCAGTCCAAGGAAGAAATTCAGCTCACCCATCATACTCATTTCAAATTTGCTCTACATAAGCTTGGAGAATCTCTTGAATAACTTTTCATCAGCATATCCAAAAATAATGTCATCAACGTATATTTGAACTAATAAGACTTTATCTTTACGCTTTCTAAGAAATAGTGTGGTATCTACTCTACCTCTAGTGAACCCATTTTCAATAAGAAAGTTAGTTAGTGTTTCATACCATGCTCTAGGTGCTTGTTTAAGACCATACAGGGCTTTGTCTAATCTATAGACATAATTAGAGAGAGATGGATTGATAAAACCTAGAGGTTGTTCTACTTAGACTTTTTCTTGAAGTTCACCATTCAAGAATGCACTTTTGACATCCATCTGAAAGACCTTGAATTTCATGTGAGTAGCAAAGGCAAGAAATATTCTGATGGCTTCTAGTCTGGCAACAGGTGCAAATGTCTCATCATAGTCATTGCCTTCTTCCTGAGAGTAGCCCTTACCCACTAGTCTTGCTTTATTCCTGGTTATTACTCCATCTTCATCCATCTTGTTTTTGAAGGCCCACTTGGTTCCAATGACAGGATGGTTCTTTGGTCTTGGTATCAGTCTCCATACTTTGCTTCTTTTGAATTGATTAAGTTCTTCCTATATGGCTTATATCCAGCTGGAGTCTTCCATGGCATCCTCTATCCTATTAGGTTCTATTTGTGATATGAAGCTTAGATAGAAACATTCATTTTGGGTGGCAGGTCTTGTTTTGACTCTTGCACTTGGATCCCCAATGATTAAGTCTTGAGTGTGATCTCTTGCCCATCTACTTCCTGTTGGGACATCTGTCCTGATGCCTTCTTGTCTGAGGTCTTCAAGATCTATATCTGCTTCTTGGTGTGGAGGTTTATTATCTTGCATAGGCCTCTCTACGATCTCATTTCCTTACTCAACAATTTCACTATCTGGAACTACGACTGTAATGTTGAGCTCGACGACCTCGTTCGTAGTGTCTGAACTGTTGGTCGTAGTGTCTTGCAGCACTATTTTGACTAAGTATGTCTCATCAAAGATGATGTGAATCGACACTTCAACATTTAGTGTCTTCTTGTTGAACACTCTGTAGGCTTTACTGTCTGTGGCATATCCAAGAAAGATTCCTTCGTCTGACTTGGGCTGGAACTTTGTCAAATACTGCTTTCCATTGTTAAGAATGTAGCATGCACAACCAAATATATGAAAGTAGCTGACACTTGGATTTTTTCCTTACAAAGTTCATAGGGGGTCTTCTCAATCGTAGAGTGTATGAGTGATCTGCTCGAGTGTAGCATGCAAAGGTTGTTGACAGCTTTTCGCCTGTAAGTATTCAGTAGATGGATTTGCTTTGCTAGTAGAAGTTCTTCCACCTTATTAACGTCCTATTCTTTCTTTCAAATTTACTCCATTTTGTTGAGGAGTTTGTGGAGCTGAGAAGTTATGACTGATGCCATTGTCTGTGCAGAATTTGTCCATTTCTGAGAAGTCGAATTCTCTACCATGATCACTCCTTATGGCCTTGATTTTCTGCTCTTTCTCGTTCATCACTAGTCTGAACATCTTGATTAGTTGGGAGCTTGTTTCATCCTTTGAGGTTAGAAAGAATACCATGTGAATCTGTTGTAATCGTCGACTATGACCAGTGAGTATCTCTTTCCTCCGAGGCTCATTATTGGAATTGGTCCAAATAGATCCATATGGAGCAACTGCAGGGGCTTGTCAATTGAGTTGGCAGTTTTGCTTTTAAATGAGCTTCTGGTCTGCTTTCCAAGCTGGTAGGCATTGCACGGTCTTTCTTTAACGAAGTTGAACTTAGGTAAGCCTGCAACTAGATCTTTTGAGGCTAGTTTGGACATGCTCTTGAAGTTGAGTTGGGATAGTCTTCGATGCCATAACCAGCTCATTTCTTCAGATGATTTAGCCAGAAAGCATATTGTCTCCTCTGAGCTTAGTTGAACAAGATTTACTGTGTAAACATTTCCTTTTCTTGTTCCTGTTAACTTTACAGCAGATGTCTTCAGGTCTCAGACTTGACATTGATTGTTGAGGAATGTTACTTGATGGCCCTTGTCGCAGAGTTGGCTAATGCTTAGAAGATTGTGTTGTAGTCCTTCCACATAGGCTACTTTACTGAAGAATACTACATCATTTCTAGCTAAGCCATATCCTCTTGTCTTGCCAGAGCCGTTTTCTCCAAAGATGACTGAGGGACCCTCCTTCTCTTTGTAGTTTGACAGAAGGGCTTTGTTCCCAGTCATGTGCCTTGAGCACCCACTATCCAGTTACTAGGTTGTGATCGTGGAGCTCTTTTTCTGTGGTAACATTAAACCTTCATTTTGGTACCCATACTTGCATGGGTCCTACTTTGTTAGTACCCTTGGGGACCCAAATCTATTTGATTTTGAGTCTCATATGCATGGAATTAAAATGGCACTTTGCAGCCTTGTGGCCAATTTTATAGCACATAAAACATCTAATATGATGCATGTTTGTGTGTGTGTGAGAATTCTTCCTCCATTTGGACTTTTGTGGATCTTTAGTCATTCTTCTGTTAAGTCGATTTTCCTTCTTCCACGTGTCCTTGTGTTTCATGATTTGTGAGGAGTGTACCTTACCTCTACTGTACCTTCCCAGTTGGTTCGTAGAGTTGGTCTTACTTGACTCTATGATCCTTCGAGGTTAATGAGTAATGGCTGGGTTACTCTTCTTTTTTCTAAAACCCAGGCCAGCATAGGATCCCTTGCTTCTTAGAATATGGATTGAATCAGTAGAGCAGAGTTTGACTGGTTCATCCTTCTGTGAGGATTTCACAAATATAATGCCTCTACTAAAACTTGAAGCATTACTAGTGCTAGTTTCCTTTACTTTTTCCACACATGGCTCTGAGGCAGATTCCCCAAAGCCCAAACCTATTTTGTCAGAGATACTTCTCTGGCTAGAGATTAGGGAGTCCATGGATGAAGAGGATTTATTCCATGTAGAGATTGTCTTTTCTAGTTCCTCAATTTTAGAGGTTAGACTTGACTCTCTTTTTGCATTGAGCTCATTGGTCTGTTTTAAGAGCTTATTCTCAGCTTCAAACTTGGAGAGAGAATCAGTACTTAGAAGGGTTGTTTCCAGTTCTTCTTGAACTTTTTCTTTCTCCTTTTGAAGAAGTGAATAGTCCTTAGTCAGAACTCTAAACCATTTCATGTATTGATGCAGATCAGATGTTATGCCATGCAGTGCAGTTCTTAAGTCATCAATGTCTACATCAGGAGAGTTGAAGTCAAATACCTCATCTATATTTACTTCATGTATGTTGGAGTTCTATTTGTACTTTGCGTTCTTGGCCATCAGGCAAATATTTTCCATTTTAGGATCTTTATCATCTCCAGATTCTGGAGTTGAGTCATTGTCTGAGTCACTCCACGATCCTCCAGCTACAAGGCCTTTGTCTTTCTTCTGAGGCCTTTTATTGCCTCTGTATTCCTTATTTGAATGTGATTTCTTCTTTAGTTCTTCTCTGGGAGGTTTGTTGCAGTTAGCAATGAAGTGGCTAGGTTTTTTTCAATTGTAGCATAGATCATTCATTTGTTCCTGGCTGGTGTAGTTGCTGACTTTCTTTAGCTTACTGGTTTTACCTTGACGAATGAACCTTCTGAGTCTCTTTACCAGCATTGCAAAGTCCTCATCATCATCTTCATCATAGTCAGAGTCAACTTCAGTGTTGACTTTGGAGGTGTTTTCAGTTGCTTTGAGAGCAACACCTTTATCTTTCTTTCTTCTTTCTGATAGAGTTTTTGCTCGTTGAGTCAGCTCCAGTTCGTATGTAAGAAGGTTTCCATATAACTATTGAACAGTCATTTCATGTAGATTCTTCGACTCTCTAATGGTAGTGGTTTTGGCATCCCACTTTCTTGGTAAGGCTCTCATGAACTTTATGATTAAATCTTTGTTTGGATAGATCTTTCCATAGGCTCGTAAAGAGTTGAGCAGAACATTAAATCTCTCGTAGGTCACAATGACGTTTTCTCCTTGAACGTGTGCAAACATCTCATATTGCTGAGTCAAGAGGGATTGTTTGTTTTCTTTGACTTCTTCTATTCCTTCATGCATGATGAGCAATGCTTCCCAAACCTCCTTTGCTGTTTTATTATTGACCACGTTTTCGAACAGATCTTCTTCTAAGGATTGGAATAAGATGTTCTTGGCCTTTTTATCGAGTTGAACAGCTCTCTTCTCGTTTTCTATCCATTCCTCTTTGACCTTGATCTGTATTCTGTTTGGATCGTCTGTAGTTGGTGCAAGCTTTGTAAGAACGTAGGGCCCATTCTGAACTATTTCAAATAGATCTTCATCTATTGAATCCATGTATGCTTGCATCCGAACTTTCCAGTTGGAGAACTTGTCTTTGTTGCACATAGGTGGCTTGCTGCCTCCTCCAGTCTTTGATTCGCTTGGTAAGTGTGCCATTGGATTTACTTAAGCTTTGTAGGCTATAGAATAGAACCTGCTTTGATACCAATTGTTAGTTCCCAGAGGCACAATAGTTATCTAGAAGGGGGGGGGGGTTGAATAGATATTTAAAAATCTTTTCATTTTTGCTTTGTCAATTTTGATAATGATTTGAACACAGCGGAATTAATGTTTGTTTGATCTCCCTTTTAGATATAATGAGTTAGTGAGAGTGAGGCAGTTAAATAGTTATAGCAGTTATAGCAAGAATGCAATAGACACAATAGTTTTAAGTGGTTCAGAGCACTTAAAGCTCTTAGTCCACTCTTCTACTCCTCGAGTAGGAAATCCACTAAGGATATCTTTTACACTTTCCGAATCTCACAGATTCCTTCTAGACCAGCAGTCTAAGAACTTCTTATTTCACTCTTGAACTCTTCAAGTCCAGCAAACTTGGCTCTTCACAGTTCACTTAGAACTCTTCAAGTCCTTCTGACTTGGAACTCTTACTTCAGTTGATTGGTAGTTGTTGAGTTCTTGGTTGGTGCTACTCAGTTGCCGTTAAGCTCTTCTTAGAAAGAACTGAGTAACTGTGCAAGCTTTCTCTTTTTCTCAGATCGTAGAGTTGAGCGTTGAGTATTCTTTTTTTTTTGTTCAATTGCTTGCTTACTTCTATCATCTGCAGATGTCTTGCATATATGTGATCTTTGAAATATTCCCGTTGAATCCATCCGTTGGAGCATTTAATGCATTTGACGTTTCTGAGCCTTGATGGAGACATTTCTGCATATCTTTTGAAATGCATTCTGGCCCACTGACATAGCAGACTGTTTTCTCACCTAACACTTGAAAAGGTGTTTTCCTCTGTCCCATGGTCCTTTCCTTAGCTTCTTCAATACGTCTTTTTGTTGCATACTAAGGATATTTTTCATGCCATTGGAACTGGTGATTACTTCAATGTTTGAAACCCATTCCACATTTGTTAAGATTTAATCTTTGAACAAACGATCAGGGCCCACACCTTCTGACACAGCCAGATGATACTCTATGATTCTTATCGTGGTGTCTTGCCACCTTGGTGCTGAATGCAACCAAATGAGAACACTACGATTTCTCTTAAGGGCAGGCATACTACGATCTTCACTTGCTTGTCTTGCAGATTCTATGTTTCCGAGAGCATACTGCGATCTTTGAGTTGGCTTCGGCAAACGTATGGACCACACTACGATCTTTGAGTTGGCTTCGACAAACATTTGGACCACACTAGGATCTCTGAGTTGGCTTCGACAAATGTCTGGACCACACTATGATCTCTGATTTGGCTTCGGCAAACGTCTGGACCACACTACGATCTCTGGAGAGGCCTTTCAAGGCAGACATACTTCGATCCTCGATACTCTACGATTCTGCCTTAGCTTCTGTAAGTTCTTGATCAACTCAATAGACTACAATTTTATTGAAGCCTATCTATTACATTGTATAGATCATCCTAACATCTTTGATCTCTTTATCTATACATTCAATTACAGAATGATAAACATTAAAAGCTAAGATCAACCTAACAATTTGATCTATCACTAAGTCCTTGTACATACATTCCTAGAAGGACTTTACATATAATCATGAGTATTAACTTTAAACATTAAATCACAATATGCACTCTTCCAACAGATATGATTATGACCAGGGATCATTCGGTATAATCATGACCCGTAATGTTATAAATGATGTGGTAAAAGTCCTCATTGGCCCGTAGTGCATTGATGGACAGTTGTTGGTATGATTATGAGTAGGGATTTTTGGTATAATCATTACCATTAGTGAAAACATGAATATCCTTGGCCTGTAGTGCATGGATAATTCGTGGTCGTGATACTAATGAATATCCTTAGCCGTAGTGCAAGGATGATTCGATTATGTGGATTATTTATTAAGCTGAGTCTCAGCGATAAAATATTGATAATAACCTTTTAATTCGTAGAAGATAGTAGATATCATGCTCTACTTGACTCTTCTAAAAATACAGTTGCATGTCTTTGGCCTGTAGTGCAAAGATGAACTGTTAATGAATATCTTTGGCCCGTAGTGCAAAGATGAATTTATTAGTATGAGTATGAACAGGAACTGTGATTTTGTATAACCATGATCTTCGATGTTTAAGGTAAAGACAGGTAATAAAAATTATCTTCGTCCTGGGTGCGAAGATGAATTTAGAATCACAATTATGATTATGAGTTATTCACATAATTGTGGACAGGAACTGTTGATTGATGTTACAGGGATAAAACATGGTTGGTAGACTTTTAACATGGAGAAGATAATAGACTTTATGGTCTATTTGACTCTTCCAATGGATTGCTCGTTCCGCTACAACTATGGTTGAAAAGTTTTATCATCTACCATATGTTCTAAATCTCTGATTTATTACTGACGAAGGCTATTTATAATTTAATTATCTTTAGTCATGATATTCTTTACTGGGCTAGTTGTACTCATCCTTTTGTTTCACAATTCCTTTCAGGTAATAAGAGTGTAGCTGGGTCGAGCGGGGGTAACAGGGGAAAAGAACGATGGTCTATAGCTGTTGAGGTTTCCTCTAAAATAGTATGGAAATAATTTTATTGAAAATTATAGATAAATGTGTCGTATTTTTATACGTCAATTTAACCGTTGATTTTGGTGAACCGAATATGGTGAGGTGAACCCAACTTTGGAAGGGCTTTTTGCCACTATCATACAAGATGTCTAATGACAAACGACCTCGTGTTATCATAAGACAGGGTTGTGCACATGCACTTGCTGATTATATCTATGAGCACTACCTATATAATCTTAGAGTTTGGTTGAAATATAATTCTCACTTGGAGACAATGGAGATAATTATATGTCAACAGAAGACTCACCATTGGAAAGAACATGATAGTAATCTTCTCATTTTTCTTTGGGGTCTTAAAATATTTGTTGCTGTATTTTATATGGCATTGTAATAATTTGAGTTTGGATACTGTCTACGAGATAATATTGTATTAAAACTCACAGCTTATGTGTTGTTGTACTCTGCACGATAGTTCAACAGTTGTATAAATAAAGTTTGTATTTGATATTTGTAATGTGATATCTGACGACTCAGAATGGGTCGTATAAACCTATTGTGGGGGCGTCACATTTTATCCCTAAGACATCAATCAATATACATCTTGAACGATATATTCATATTTGCACTACTGGCTAAAGATATTCATTTGTATCACCAGTTGGTCACGTTCATCTCAACACCTGTCCATCTTTGCACTACGGGCCAATGATATTCATCAAGTAATCATTCATCTTTGCATTATAGGCCAAAGATATTCAGTTATATCACCATCTAGGACTGAGGATGATAAAAATATTTTAAAGAAAACGAATCCAGTGAGATAAAAGGACAAAGATTAGGGATTCACACTTTAGTTTATCTAAGTTCAAAAATACTCCATAATAAACAATTGTGGAGCAAAATTTAAGAACGAAAATCAAAACATGGATACAATCAAAGATAGTAACCATAATAGACAACTTGGACAAAGAAAAGAAAATTTAATTTTTTTTGTGAATAGTGTTGTATACGTGAATAGTGTCGTATACATGAATAGTAATCCCGAAATGAAAAGGTAAAAAATTCATATCAATATTTCGGTATAATGATATTAAAAGAAATAACATCATTTATAAAAAAATAGCATCTTTTACCTTACAATAATAGTACTTTTAGCTGGAATATTGGATATAATACTGAGGAAAACTTGCACTGAATAGTAACACTCAAAGTATTTAAATACTCACAAAAATACGATCGATATTATAGAGAGGGAAACTTCTGATTCTAGTGTGATTTCAAATTCTAACCTAAGCACCTTATTTATAAGAAAATGCTTAGAATGCCAAATTAGAAAATTTAATAAAATATTATACTATTAAAAAAAATTCCACACACCTCCTTAACCCTTTCATCAGCCCACATAAGTGGGACCCACCTCACAAAAAAACATTTTTTATTAAGAAAATATTTATAACCCTAAAAATCAATTTAGACCCAATATTCTGAAATTTCAATAATTCATAATAAATAACCCTTTTATCAGAAAAATACAAATTTTATGTCCATTCCATAGAAAATTTAATTCTCTACAACTTTGTAGAAGAAAGTTTTTCTAAATTCAAAACAGAAAATGACCGAAATCCACATACAGATGATCTTGCAGACTATAATCAAATTTCAGTAAAAAATGGGGCCCACCAACATATATAACATATTTTTTGTAACAAAAATACTCCGGACCCAATTTGCTCTCTTCCTTTTCATATATTCATATATCGTGCATTCATTATAAAAATATCATTGTTATTATATTATTATATTACTACCTCATACACTTATAATGTAATATTATAATAATATATTTGAATGAATTATTTTATCGAAGAAGATAAAATATCAACTCTTAATAATTGTCTCTTTAAAAATTCCTCCATTAAATAAATATTTTCTTATCATTTTTATCAATAGTTAATTACTACAAAAAATAATATTACGAATCATAATAATGACAACCAATGTCGTTTCTCAAGAAAGAGGGGCTTTCCTATAAGGATTTCTCCTTCTCTGCGCCAGCAATTAGGTGACCAAACCCCTTTCCTGCATGTAACTTCCTTAGACATTGCCAATAATGTTATCTAATAATATTATTCAAATAATATGAATTATTGATCCGATAATGGAAAATACTTGTGCGGTGTGACAATTATCAATCAATAATATAAAATATCAACGTAGCAATTATTGAATCAATAAAATAAATTATTGAACAGTAATTACTGTAACAATTATTGAGTAGTGACTTCTTACGTAAGAATCAAAAATTAAAATTATTGAGCAATACTGTGTACTACTGTGCAACACCGCGTATTATTGTATTTTAACCACCGGGTATTCCAACAGTTTTAACGGTAACAACTACGCCGTTATTTATAAATACTCATACTTGTCGTTTTCTTCATCCGACAATTTTCCGTTATGTGACCTACAAATGGCTGCGCCGTCGTATGAATATTCCTCGACAGCAAGAATGTTCTACGACCAAACAAATATTCCCTGACAAGAATGAGTATTTTATAACCACTTGCTTATTTAAAATATTTGCGCAGTTTACTCATAACTAACCACATTAATCAAATCAATCCCTTATTATTTCAAAATAGAGGAAATTTAATTTTATAAAAAGTTGAGGTCTTACACATAACACTACTTCCAAACAAACTGCACATTGACTTACACACACACACATTCAGATAAAAGTTTAAATTAAAAAGTGGCGATTATCGTGTCATCACGGAAGTTGGGGGGTGCCTAACACCTTCACTCCTCTTAATGAAGCCCTCGAACCTTAAATAATTTCAGGTTTTGCAGACTAGTTAACAATGTCACATCACTGGGTCTTTGTGCAAACCTTTTCCTAGTTGATTTGGTGAAATCATTTAAAAATATCAACTGACGACTCTTACACTCAAATCATTGACATATACATGTCGGACCTTTTCAAACTTATTTTTTCAAACAAATCTCACCTAACATGAGAACACCAAAAAAATAAGAACAAAAAGGGACAAATAAAAATTCCGTCGTCGACAGTTAGATATATATATATATATATATATATATATATATATATATATTAATGAATGAGAAATTTATCTAAAATAAAATAACTGGGTGTGACATATAGAAAGGGTGTGTTTGGTTCATATCTTTTCAAATTGAAAAGGTACATTTTCAAAGGGATGTAACATTTTCAAAGGGACGTACCTCTTCAAAGGGATGTACATCTTTAAAGGGGCATTTGGAAACCTATAAATAGGTTTCAAATCTACCCAAAACAATTACGTTAACTTCAATCTTTCTCAAGTTATTAAAACTAAATTCATTCTTCATTCATTAAAAGTCATCCAGAGTATTCAAATTTTATTGGTTCGTGGAACTCTTCCATTTAAGTGTTTCTAGTGAGAGTTGAAGACCATTTTATCCTGGGAAGTAGACGTTCATTTTTCCATCCGTAAGCACCTATAGCGGGGATAAAATCTGTTTTAAGGAGAAATTGTCCAACAGTTGACTTGGTTTTAAATAGTTTCTCAATTGCATCTAGTAACTCTTTATTATAACATTGTTTATCTTCTACTTCTGTTTATATAATTAGTATATAATTATTAATGGATAAACATGTTGTTTATGATTTCTACATGAATAATGTATAGGAATAGTTTTATTATGAAGAATCATTGTATTTTCATTGTTTCTCAATTACAAAAGTCCCGAATCCTTCCCTAAAAAGTTTATGAAATTAGTTCATCTAAAAGGTGGAATGGAAAAATGTATAATGAAAAATACAAAAGTTGCACTGAATCAAAAATAGTTTGCTTGAGAATTTGGAGGAAACTATGAAAGTCATAGGAAACAAATTAATTTATGGTGGGGTTTCTATTTCTAGGTTGAGGTTTTATAAGAAAATGGAAGATAAAACATAAAATATATCATTAGTATTATTTGGAGACATGTATGCTGGTTTGTTACGCGAGGTTTGATAACAAAAATACTTTGCAATTTGATAGCAAAGATATTAAAGTATGAATGAGAAATATTGTTCGGTATCCATAGAATAGATGAGAGTTTTACTTCAGTTTTAAGTTTTTTTATTCACTGGGCAAATGGAAGCACCCTAACATACCTACTAGAAATTGAGACTACCATGTACTCAAATAGTGAAATTGAGAATTGAAAATTGACATAGAATAGGAGATATGGTAGAGAAATAGGGGAGGAAAAAAGAAAACAAAAATTACAGAAAAAAAGAAGAAAAGATAAAACCATCTCATTCATAATTTTCCTCAAACTTCAATCACTCAACTAAAAAAATTACACCCATGCTATTTCCTTTGCTTTTTTGACATTCTCATTCCCTCAAAGAAGTCCGACGATTTTTGTTGTTTGTTTTTTTTATTTTTTTGATGCAGTGGAGGCCTAAATGGCCAAAAAACTGTTTAAAACAATTTTATTACAATCATAGTCAAGTAAGTTAAGTAGATTATATGATGGTTTGGTAAAATATAAAACATGGGAGTGGTTAGAGTGAAGTTAACTTTGGTCAATTGATCAATACATTGTCGATACGCAAACGAGAGGGTATCTCTCTGCGTGTCAGTACTATATTGGTCAATTGTCAATTTTTAACTTCATGATAATCGGATCCATAAAATATCATAAGAAACTAATTGTCCTAAATATGCCAACAAATTAGCATACCTACTTCCATTCCTTCCAACATGGTTTGACTTTCACATTTTAAGGAATACGAAGAAGTTTTCTAGAGTGTTTGAATAAGTTTAACATCCAAATGAATGGTAAGAGTTTTTCTTATCCATAAGGCACTTGATCGCTATTGAAGAATCCGATTGCACCTTGAAGTTATGAATTCTTATTTCCCAGCCTATGAGCAGACCTTCCCATAAAGCCCATGGTCGAATAACCAGTTAGATTTTTGTTATAAAAATACTATTTATCTATTTATTTAATATTTATTTATTTATATTAGACATTGATTTATAAATAAAAGTACACCATTCATTAAATGGTCGTTTAGTTTATTTATATAAATCTCCATATTATTTATGTTATGGTTTTTGTTTAAAAATAAATGTTATACACATTAGATATAAATCATATGTAATATATAAATAAAGAAATATTAATGGTTTATAACCTAAGATGATTTGAAGATATTATCCTGTAGTATATAGTACTTTAATAGAGATGAATTATCTTGATCATTAACGTTAGACTTCTAATTAAAGTACTAGTGCATTAACGATGCGCACTAAAAAGGATCATTTGATAATATTTTATTTATAAAATACTTTCACATAAATACTAGTTTGTAAAATTTCCTAATTTTGAAATAATAAAGGACTTAATATTGTTATATATATATATATATATATATATATATATATATAACTTGTTGCTCCAATGAGTGAGATTAAATCGCTTTTAATTAATATCTCTAATGTAGTTTAATATATTTAATTAATATTATGAACATTATTATTGTCAAAATATTTATAAGATTTTTCAAAAGAAAATTTATCATTAATCATAGAATCTTGACCAAGGGTTTTTAATATTTATTATTAAAATGATTGATTTAATTGTTAAATCAATTTATGATCAAATAGAGATAAATTATGAATTTATGAAATTAGTTTAAATGTATCTATAACAATCCAAAAAATTAAATTGTAATTTCAAATATTTATTGAATTATATAAATATTTAATTAAAATATTTAATTAATGTGTGTATTGTTGAATAAATATTTATTTAACTTGATTTGATTTGATTAATTATTTGTTAAATAAATAATTAATGAGTGAAGGAAATTAATTATTATGAGATAATATTCTAATTTAATTTAATGATTAAATTAGAGAGTTGATAGGATTAAATGGATTATTAAAATATTTTAATTTAATTTGGTAATAAAAGTGTGACAATAAACCGTGCTATAAATGGGTTATTAAAATAAATTAAAGGAGTTTAATTTAGTTTTGCCAAACAAGGCTTAAAGATATTAAGTTTTTAATTTTTAAAGAGTTTTTGCCAAACAAAGCCTTATGGCTTTTGAATTTTGAATTTTAATTAAAATAAATAAAATATAAATAATATATATTAATTTTGGTAACTGATAACTTATTAGTATATTGATTATAACGTCAGTTTTAGACGTTTGGGTGTGTGCGTTGAGTTGAGTTTTATTTTACATAAAATGCATTTGGTCTAAGACTAATAAGAAAGGAAGAAAGAAAGAATACAGAAAAATTGAGACAAACTAGGGAGAGTTTGAGAGGAGAGAAAAGTTCTGTGAATTGCATGTTTTCTAACCCTAAACTTTCTTTGTGCAAGTTTATTAACTCTACTTATATTGTGCAAGCTCCTAAACCTTACCTCTTGATATTGAGCAAGTTTTTCTAATCTTGAACTCGTTATTTAGCTTGCAAGTTTCTAAATTCTGATACACTAATGTTGAACAAGTTTTATCGTTCAATTTACTATTTTTTATGCATGTTCAATACTCAATTCTAAACAAGATTCTAACCTTAGGTTAATATTGTTCAAGCAAGGTATGTTATGTTATTCAATGTTTATGCTCTTAGATTATTCCTAAAGCATTACCTTAGTATACAATGTTAATTCATTTATGATTTATTCCATAGCATAATGTTATTACATTTTTATTCAACTAATCCTTAGTTGATGTTCGTTAAACTATAAATTACCTTGAAACCTATCCAAACCAAACTTACTTTGGTGCAGACTTTTATTTTAAATATACTGAGATGAACAACTTTATTACAGGGGATAATTTACGCATAACGTTTAAATGTTTGTGCAAAATATATTGTACGAAGGGCTAATCCCCCTAAGTACGAGGAGTCCCTATAGTCTTATGATTGTTAAAGTTTAAGTTGAAAGAATACTTATAACCATGGACATAGTTCGTGGTCTTTTGAACCTTAGTTATATATTTCAATTCAGTTCCTGATTATTATTGATTAAGCACATTATTCAGTTCTTTTGAGCATATTCGTTTGACTATTGATATGATGTTTATTCATTATCGTTTCAAGTGAGCATTGTTTTCTCACTCTTGCTTATATAAATATTATAGCTAAAGTTGAGAAGGTCGATGAACCTACAACCATTAAAGGGCAAAAGAAGATAAGCAAGTATTAAAGACTTGTAAACCTATTAAATTTTATATTGTCAGACTTTATTTTAAATCCTGTGAGGTAGTTATTTAATTTTCTGCACAGGATGTTTGTATTTAAAGGTTAGATAACCTGGGAGATTTTATTGAACTTATTGATGTAATCCTTTAATGGGAAGGTTTATTATTAAATTTATTATGTTTGGTAGTTAGACATGAATGTTTTATCAAGTGAACACCAAATCTGGTAGAAATGAAGTACCCGGATTTAGGGGTGTCACAAGTTGATATCAGAGCCTTAGGTTATGAACTTTAGGTGGGAAAAAGCCTTAGGAAATAACATTTGAATAGATAGTGGTGATAAACTCTTATCGAGTTTTAAGGAAGAAGTAATAAAACACTTATGTTCTTATGTGAATACAACCTATGTGCCCGTGATAGTTGAGTAATGAGGATTAGTAATTAAAAATTAAACATTTTGTTGTCAAGATGACTAATGTAGGAGAATCCAGTCAGGCTAGAGAGGAGGAATCCCAGATGCCTAGGGAGGAGCCTCGAGATATTCAGGTGGTTTAGGAACAACTACTGCCACGAGAATCATCTCCGTTGGTCACAGTGGTTGAGAAGGAGGGGTTGTGACACCCCCAAATTCAGGTACTTGAAACCCGAATTCAGTGCTTCACGATACCATTTCTTTGAGCGAAATAATAATAATTTTATCATAAATATCAAACTTAATTTACATATCAGAGTTGTCTAAATCCCAGGTACGCGACCTTAAAACATTTCATTACATGATAGATAGTAAATATCATCATCTTATTTAAGTCTAGCTATTACATAAGATAACACAAACTTATTCTGACAACTTTCCTTTCCCTTTGTTCCTGGCAGAGCCCTCTGGTTGGTCATACTTAACTGAAAACATTTAAATTAAGCAAGAATGAGCATTTTGCATGGCCTGAGCTACCATGTTCGTGAAATTCTGCATCAGGTCTGGTTGTTGTCCTCCAACATTATTGACAAATTCTTCTGCCCTTTGGTTTTGAGTTTGACGTCTTGGCGGCATTTTCTGGTTAAATAAAAAAAAATCTATATTTTATTAACTTACATTCTAAACCTTATCATATAAGTTTAATATTTCAAACTTATTTCTTTAATCAAACATAGATTCATATTCATTCGACTAATTCATAGTACATAGCATATCACATACTGCTTTAAACATCCGATATCCCTTTGTGACCACTAAAGTCGGGATTCGCTACCACAACTTATTCAAAAGTGAAAATATTACACCGACATACTTATCATAGAACACACATATTCAAACTATACTTATACTACTTATTTACTACGCCTTTTTTCCTGATCATGGACAACCTTTCACTCGATGACCTTTTAATCCACAAATAAAACAAGCACTTAGCTTAAAGTCGGGACAATGATGAGAGATATGTCCCTCGTGTCCACAAATGTAACATATCTTTTTCCCTTTCCTGCATACGCCTTCATGTTTCTTGCTACAGTTTGTACACTTTTCTATTTTACTAGCGTTCTCTTGGTCATTATCAGAATTTCCTAAGTCACGATCTTTTATCTTCCTTTTTCCCTTCTTTCTTGGAGCTGCACACGATATGTTACTTTTGGCCCCTATCTGATCAATTTGGATCTTAAGCTTATCTTATTCTTCCATAGTTTCGATTAATGCCTTTCGTGATTGACTATTTAGTATCTTTTCTATCTCCCACAACTTTTTCAGAAAAGAATCCTTGTTCCTCAGATTCTGCACTTCAGTTGATGCTTGATCAGCTCCAACTTCGGTGTCTGAATCACTATATTTTAGTTCCATTATTTCTGGGTCAAGTACTATAATTTCCAAAATGATCACCTCATCAAGGTTATCTTCAATGTTAACCTCTATTTCAGCTATTGGCATTGATATTGGCTTGCTTATGGAGATTGGCTCCTTCTTTACAATCTTAGGCTATCCTAATCCTTTTCCTCATGACATCTACACATAAATTATCCTGATTAGCATATAATATATACACACAGCAAGTAAAAGTTTTATATAAGTTATCTTTAATTTTTGTTTGACGGTGAATTTATTCGATTCATCTCCTTTTAAACTCTATACGAGTTATTTGTACTTTCAACGTTTTCCTCTGCTCTAAGGTTATAGCCTAAGGTCTACCCTCCCACCTATGGTTTCTAACCCTAAAGCTCTGATACTAACCTGTGACGCCCCCAAATTCAGGTACTTAAAACCCGAATTCAGTGCTTCACGATACCATTTCTTTGAGTGGAATAATAATAATTTTTTCATAAATATCAAACTTAATTTACATATTAGAGTTGTCTAAATCCCAGGTACGCAACCTTAAAACATTTCTTTACATGATAGATAGTAAATATCATCATCTTATTTAAGTCTAGCTATTACATAAGATAACATAAACTTATTTCGACAGCTTTCCTTTCCCTTTGTTCCTGGCAGAGCCCTCTGGTTGGTCATACTTAACTGAAAATATTTAAATTAAGCAAGAATGAGCATTTGAGTGCCCAACAAGTAATAGCAAATAATAAACATTAGCTGAAGGGATTAAATATTTTCTTTGAGTGACACTTCTATAACGAAGCAATAGTTGTGAAGTAACTGAAACAATTTTAATCAACATACCAATTCAATTTCAAAATTTTGAAACTATGTACTGACTATAAATGGAGATCAGTCGACAGACTATGAACATTATTTTCTATTTTTGAAAAGGTTTAACAGAACTTCATCTATAAACCGTCATAACTTACAGGCACGGGGGGTGATCAGCCCGTTATGCCCTGTATTGATCAATACTACATTCCAGAACGATATTCTCGTTCATCATATCCGCCTTGGCACACAAAAGTTTCCCAAATTTGGGATGTTCATACTTAGCCTGAATCCGAACCAAAATAATTTGGTTGGATATCATTAGGGTTCTATCATGTTCAACGATATTCTTCAATCTGTGTCTAGCCGAGTCAAATAGCTTAGAAGACTTTTAATTAAGGTATACATACTGGAAATCAACAATTATGTATCAACATGTACAATAATTATCCAAGTGAGGACACTTGTATAACCATACTTAGAATTTAACGAACAGAATATATATATCTGAATCTTATAGTAATACGGTACTGATAAACAATGAACAAATAAAATTTGGGAACTTGTATGAATATAAATGATTGGATACATAATCAATAACAATAGAGTTTAATAATCTTGCATAATGATAATATAATTCTGAAACTTTCTAACTCATGTCCATTGCATAAAGGAAATACAAATGTTAGGATACTTACACAATGTAAAAGATAATTCAGATACTTGCCTATACGTGTCCATTGCATAAAGTAAATGCAAGGGTAAAGATACTTGCCTGGTCTGCTTCTTACACAACTTAGTTCTATCTTTAATTCAACGACCTATCATTTATAAGATTGTTCTATTGATTAGAAAATTATATCATAACATATAGTAATGTTATTTATAGTCAACATATAAACTAATCACATTGTCACATAGATATATCAGTCATTAAGACACAAACAAACACTTATACAATCAAACTATATAGGTTCGGATCAATTTCAGTAATATTTTGGTGTACCGACGGCTTCATCGGATAATTATCGAGTTTATCGTTGATAAAACTCTAATATGTAACTCAAATATTATTCTGGATAATTTAAATATCAATCATATTATTTTTCCATGACTTATAATAATTTGAAATAATTATTAATATTTATCTTGATTTTTCAAACTCTAGAATCATTATTAAATGATTTAAATATTAGATAATTTTATTATCATTAATATTTAAATAATATTAAAATATTTATGCAACCCTTGCCAAAATATCAAAGTTATTTTATAATAACTCAAAATATTTTTAAAGTATTAATTATTACCCTTAAATGATTTTTAAAACATTTAAAATCATTTTTAAACAATTACCATTAATATTTAAATATTAAGGTATTATTCAAGAAAAATATTAAAAGTTATTTATAATAACTTAAAATATTTTAAACCATTTATATCCTTTGTAAATGATTTTTCAATCAATAAAACCATTTTTAAATTATTTATTTATTAAAAATATTAAATAAATCTAACATCATTAATATTAAATAATTAATGAAATTTATCTTAAATTATTAAAAGTTATATTTATAACTTAGAATATCTTTAAACTCTTTATTTTCATTTAAAATAATTTTTATAATATTAAAATCATTTTAAACTAATTTATTTAATATAATTATTAAATAAATCTAATATCATTAATAATGAATAATTAATGAAATTTACATTAAAATATTGAAAGTTATATTTTATAACTTAAAATATTATTAAATACCTTATTATCATTTAAAATGATTTTTAATATAATATAATCATTTTTAGTTAATTTATTTAATGCATTTATTAAATAAATTAAATATCAATAATATTCAAATAATTACTAATATTTATGGAAAATATGTCAAATTATTAAAAGTTAATTTTTTTATAACTTAAAATAATTTTTAAAACTGATTTTATAATTTTTAGAATTTATTTACTATTTTTAAATGATTTTTAGAAATTAATATAATTAAAATTAATAAAACTGTCGCTATAGCCTTTAGCGACAAAATCTGTCACCGTAGGTGTTCTTGAGGCTCAAGAACACTGACAGACAGTGATCAAGGTGTCTTGTTTGACCACCTCTTAATCTCTGTCTAAACATAATCTGAGCTAACTAAGACACTGACATTGTAGTATTGTTGTAACACTACAAGGTCCAATTATCATCTAAGTCATAACACATTACAACAAGGAGATCTAGCCCATCAAACTCATTGTCAGAGTTTCCTGGGTTTTCTGGGTTACCCAGAAACCCAGTCAGCTTCGAGGGTACACTTTGAGGCTTAAATTTATTAGGGTTCTAGTTGATGTTATGGTGTTCTAACGGTTCAAGCATGTAGTCAAGTAAGAGATTCATTACATAAAACTCATCTAACAACATTACAGGAACAAGATCTGTGTCGTTCAACCTCTATCAGAACACATGTTCATCAGTTTTCTGGGTTACCCAGAAAACATGAACTGTGCTCGACCAAGCTACTTTGACCGGCCACTGAATCCCTTCAGTTTGAGATTTATGTGTTCTAAAGGCCTTATCATGCAGTCTATATAACATATCACAACTTATTACAACAACAAGAGCAAAACAACAAAAACCTGACAGATCTAGAGCCTTAAAAATCTTGTCAGACGCTGGAAAATGATTTCTAGATTTTCTAGAATTCATCTGGTCATGCCCGGTCAACGGGTTTTGACCACTAATAACATGAAATTTACATATCCTCTGACTCTGATTCCAGTTCTAGATTAAAGATATCATATCATACTATAAGTTTAAACATTTAAACAACAAAAATGATAACCAGATAAAGATCTATGTGGTCTGACATTCGGTTGTCAGACCACTTTTGAAAATTTCCCAGATTTTGTAAAACTTAAATTCGAGCATATAAATGTTATGGATCCACTATTTAGCAACCCAGATCACTGATTCACACCTTATATAACATATTTTAACATTCATACATCAAATCTAAGATAGCATACATGATTAAATTTTCTTGGCTTAGGGTTTACCTTTCTTAAACAAGATCTTGAATCTAATTTCTGATCTGCTACAAGTGATAGTGGGGCTTGATTGGGGATTGGTCCAACACTAAAATTCGGATGTTTGAAGTAGAGAGGGTTTTGGTTGAGTGTTTGTAAGTAAAATGAGCTAATAATGATTTTTCCCTCTCTTGATCTTATATAATGACATAGATGCAATGCACTTGGATGTGAAAGTGACTGATTTGTATGGTTTATAGGCACATGGCTAGCTAGAGTTGGTCACCAACTAAAGTTATGGCAACCTATACAAGTTATCTATTAAAATAATGCAAAAGGGAAATTATGTCGTTTGGCTTTTACTTTTAGTGGCAAAGTTGTCAATTTATATCAACCCTTAGGGTTTGACCCTTAAGGTTTAACCCTAAGGTTTCATAAGCTGAATATCTAGGATTGTGTATTAAGGGAAAAATAGAAATCTTAGTCTCTACAAATGTGAATTTGGGTTCCCTAATTAAACTAGGTTTTCCAATCACTTAGGACTTATAAATTAGGCTTTATAATGTACTAATTACCATAAACTTGCTAAATTAATAATTAGGGTTTATAACTTAGCAATTAGGGTTTTAATTTAGTAATTAGGGTTTCTAAATATTAATTAGGGTTTACCTAATGAACATTAAACATAATAATGGTCATTAATTGCATAACACATAGCTTAACAAATCTGAACAAATCTTACATAGATTTAGGGTTTTGAATTCATATCCCACATAACCTTCATACATATAGCATTATTAATTAAGTCAAAATAATTAACTTAACTAATATAATAAAATACTTATCATAATATTCTTAGTTATCATATCATATATACCATAATCATATTTTCATAGAAAATAAATAATAAATACTCTTATTAAAAAATTAATTTATTATAAGAATATAATCTATAATGATAAATAATTCTTAAAAAAAAATTATTTACAATTATTCATGTAATAAATAATTTTATTTATCATATACATACATATATTTTACCTTGCACATATTCTCACCTTTATATATATAAAAAAAATTATTCGCAAAATTTCTTATTGAAAATATTAGGTTATTACAGGGGTTACCTGATAAGGATGATGAGATAGAGACGGACAAGGAGGACCCTGTTGAGCTGCCACAGTCGAATGAGGATGAGGAGGACGAGGAGGAAGAGATTCCACTAAACTTGATCGTTGCTCGTATGTACGACGAAGTATACTACCGCAATGTGGAACTTCAGGATAGCGTTGATGAGTTGAGAGAGATAGTAGTTGAACAACGGACCTCAATGGTGCAGAAGGACAACAAGATCTAGGTTCTAGCGGAATGTTTGAGTAATATCGAAGGGAAGCTGGTCCACACTGAAGGAAGAAACGAGCAACTAACAGAGGAGATCGCAGACCTAAAGAACAAGTTGAAGGAAGAATCTACTAAGAGGGCAAGAGCCGAAGACGCGCACGAAGAAGCTTCTAAACGAGCCAGAGTAGCAGAGAGAGATGTACAAGTGAAGAAGATCAAAATGAAAGAGATGAATAATATTTTCAACACTGTGATCAATCGAGCTCAAGATCGGGTCATGGGTTATCCGATTCAGTTCGAGACGCTGCCATCATACATATTAAATCGCCGAACAATGTTTCGTATTATTGAAGAAGAGCGTCGTAAGGCTATGCAATATTTTAGTAGGTCATCATAAATGTACTTGATATGCGATTACTAATATGATAAATAATATGTAAATCCCAAGTGTTATGTAACCTATTGGAATACCGCATGGCGGGCAACAGCAGAAATCACATCGACAGGATATTCCAACAAAATAATAAAGAATGGAATAACAACAGAAATCACCATGCATGCGACAGACTGCATAGACAGGTTATTCCAACAGAATAATAATTATGAAACCAGGTCAGGCATAATATGCACCGACAAGATATTCCAACAGAATAATAAAGAATGTAATAATAGAAGAATTTCACCATGTATGCGGTACTTCGCATATACAGGTTATTCCAACATAATAATAAAGAATGGAATAACAGAAGTTCTCTTAATGAATACGAAAGAAATAATACCCCTTACCTTAGAAGAAACTGGATATAGGAGTTGTGAAGTAGCATAATACTTTTCTTCATTCTCTCTATAGTTTCTCTCTGTAGAGTTTCAATGAATTCATAAGAAATAGTGAAGGAATGAGCTTCTATTTATAGGAGAATGGACTGAATAGTAACTAATTCATGAATGGTCCAAATTGATTTACTTTTAAACGGGCGGTCCATATTGGTTTACTATGCAGTATTAATAAAATATTCTAATAAAACAAAATCTTTTAAATAAAAAATAATATATTCTATTTATAGTCTAATAAAACAAATAACTTTATAAAAGTATTTTGTTTTATATAAAAATTTTTTACTATACAAACACTATGCAAAACACTTATGCATAATAGAATATAACATATTCTAATTATTGTCTAATAAAACAAATAACTTTATAAAAAGTATTCTGCTTTATATAAAAAGATTTTACTATGCAAAATACTATGCAGCACTATGCAAACACTATGCATAATAAAATATAATATATTCTAATTATTGTCTAATAAAACAAATAACTTTATAAAAGTATTATATTTTATATAAAAAGATTTTACTATACAAAACACTATGCATAATAGAATATAATATATTCTATTTATAGTCTAATAAAATAAATAACTTTATAAAAGTATTCATGCTTTATATAAAAAGCTTTTCTGCTTTTATTACATTAATAATAATAATAATAAATTAATATATATATATATATATATATATATATATATATATAAACTTCCGTGACTTCATAAAAAGACATCTCAATATATTTAACAACATTTATCATCATTATTATAATTCACAATATTAATCGACCAGGTTATTCCCAGGGAAGATGAGGCTTTCCAATTAGGATTTCTCCCTATTGGCGCGCAATTAGGTGACCAAACCTTTCCTTGGCAGAACTTCTAGACATCGTTAATATTGCAAATAATAATATTAATAACTCTGTCATCTCAATTATTGATTTAATAATATATAAAATATCGACAATAATTTAATCAAATAACGTGAGATACTATGCAACAATTACTGTAACAATAATTGAACAAAATTGAGTGACTTCTCACGTAAGCATCAATAATCAATACCACGTGCTACTATGCAACCACACATATTACTGTACTTTTACTACCGAGTAGTTCAACAGTTTTAACGGTAAAACTTCCGTCGTTATTTTCATAAAAGTATTTTGTCGTTTTCGTAATCCGACAATAATTCCGTTGTGCCACCAATGATTGTGCCGTCATGCGGATATTCCCTGACAAAAAGAATATTCCCCGACCAATCGAATATTATATAACAACTTCCATACTTTGCAAACTTTATAAATATTACCCACAACTATAACATTATATCAAATCCACACCATAATTTTGAAAATAATATTTCGAGAAATTTAAATCTTTATTCATAAAATTTGGGGTCTCACAATCTCCCCTCCTTATGAAATTTTGCCCACGAAATTTATGTACGTACTTGGTATGCCGAAGAGGTGAGGATACTTTGACTTCATTTCAGATTCTAAATCTTGAGGTATATCCTTTGAGTGTTAAATACGATCCTTCTTATCCAAGATTATAACACGTATCTTCTCATACGTTAAATCTTCTACTTTCTCGTCTAGTTCTAATTTAATAACGTGGTTCGGGTCATCCACATATTTACGTAACATCGATACGTGAAAAACGTTATCAACACGCGACATACTTGGCGGTAAAACGAGTCTATAGGCCACAGTTCCTACTCGATCAAGGATTTCAAATGGGCCAATTAAATTGAGGGTTGAGATTTCCTCTCTTTAGCAACTCTTGCTTTTAAAATAACGCTCTCTTGAACCTTCTTCTTCGTATTCATCAGCTCTGGGTCTGTAACTGTAACAGCTTTAACATTATCGACTAAAGTCGGTTCTAATCATATATTCGTTATCTTCACGTAGGTTCGTATATTCGCACTTGTAAATGCATATGATCTTCTACTCAATGCGTTAGCTACCACGTTCGCTCTTCCATACTGATATTGAATGGTATGATTGTAATCTTCAACAGCTCGAGTTAACGTCTTTGGCGCATTATACGTTCGTTTTGGTTGAAGAAATATTTAAGGGTTTTGTACTGGGGTCAATACAAAATTCGATTTCACGCTCTGGGGTAGGTCAAGAAGTCTTTAGGGAATACATCAGGAAATTTATTAACAATAGACATATCGTTTAAAAACTGTGACTCTCATCCAAGACTTGGATAGTATGTCACATTGATACCTATCAACTTGCCATCGTTATTCAGGACGTCCCCTACGGATATTCTAGCTTCGGTGTGTTCCAAGATTTGGAAGTCACCAGGGAAAGGCTCGGGGCTCTTTACTTATGGCTTGATATGATAGTGATTGACTTTAGTGGTTTGGTTACTTGAATTCGCATAACAGGTTGGTTAGGAATATGAAAGCTAATAACCTTACGAAAAGCATGATGAGTAGTTAACCAATCGATTCCTAAAATTGCATCAAAGGCAAGTATTTTCAAAGAGATAAGATCGACAGGTAAAGTGATTGTGGCCACTTGGATCAAACAAGATTTATAAATAGTGGAGGTAACGAAGGTTTCTACTAACGAAATTTCAACCAATAAGTCAAAGTCTAACTTCTCTGGGGTCAAATTTAAACGTTGAGCGCAAGCAAGAGAGATAAAATAATGGGTAGAACCGGTATCTAATAAGGTATAGACTTCGCAAGAATTTATAATTAACTAACCCGTGTTAACTTCGTTTGGGTTACTCGCACTTTGAGAAGTTACGAAAAATGCTCTTCCTGAAACCACCGACTTTGTTTTGTCCGTATCCGCCTTTGGTTCCACCGTCCCAGCTAGACTTGACTTTGGTCCACGACAAAATCGAGGTAAATGACCTTCTCTTCTTGAAATTTCCACTTCTATTATCTTGGCCATGATTACCACCGAAGTGGTTACCATTCTTGGCATAATAATTTCCCCCACGATGGTTATCATTGTTCCCATGGCCGTTGCCACCGGTATGATTATTATCGTGTTGTTGGTCATTGCCTTTTGGTTGTGCTGACTCATTATCGCGCCAATAATCGAGCCCTATTCACAACATCTGAATATAAACAAAGTTTGTGAGAAATGAGGTATTGACGTATATCGGGTTTCAAACCTCTTAGAAACATTCGCGTCATTAGCTTCTCATTATCGACCAAATGGGATGCAAACTAGGATAACTCCGCAAATTTAACACTGTCAAAAAACAAGGGTTAATTGACATATCACATATTATCCCTATACTCTGACCGACCAATTAAATACAAATACAACTTAATAATACAATTGTCGTATAAAATACGACAAAACATAAACTGAGAGTTTTAATAAGAATATTGTCATTTAGACAATATCCACACTCAAAGGAGTCCTCATTACATATATTGTCACACTATTTAATAGAATAGTGAGGACTATTAATGCTATCATCTAGACCGTCACTCCGTTCCCCGACTAAATCCCTATTTCGTTCTCATTTCTTGAAGAACGATGAAAGAAAGGGGTGAGCTCAACTAGCCCAGTAAGAAATATTATGACTAAGATAATGCAGAATAAATTATCGTTAGCCTTCAACAGTGTTAAACTGATACAATATAACTAACATCAAGTTTAACTGCAGCGGAACAAGCAATCCATTAAAAGAGTCAAGTAGAGAATAAAATCTACTATCTTTTATGATTTAAAAGATTTTTCATCACTTTTATCACTGGGACTCAGCTTAATAAATAATCCACATCATCCCTGCACTACGGCCAAGGATATTCATTAGTATCACAACCACAAATTATCCATGCACTACGGGCCAAGGATATTTGTGTATTCATCAATGGTTATGATCATGCCAACAACTGTCCATCAATGCACTACGGGCCAATGAGGACTTTTACCACATCATTAGTAACATTACAGTCATGATTATACCGATTAATCCCTGGTCATAATCATATCAAGTCCATCTATGCACTACAGGCCACAGATGACTTTCAACATAAAATAAACATGAGGATGATGACAACGATATAAGAATCCAATAAAACATGTTCAAGAATTAATTTATCCAAAATTCAATAACGTCCAAATTGTCAACATGATACTGCTTTGTAGAGTAAAATTCAAGAATGCTCAGAAGAATATTTACATGAAAAGATACTGGCTAAAGCGCAAATATCAAGGATATTCCACTAACTTCATGGAGTATAGAAGTCAAAACTTTAATCAACTGAGTATAATAGAATATATGAAACTGCAAATGGATTTTTTCCCGCCATGCGGTAATCCACGTATACAGATCATTTCCACAATTTAATAAGGAATGAATACAAAGGATCATTCACCATGTATGTGGTAATCCACATAGACAGGTTATTCTAACAGAATAATAAAGAATGAAATAATAGAAGGATTCACCATGAGTGCGATAGACTGCACAGATAGGTTATTCCCAATAGAATAATAAAGAATGGAACCAGGTCATGCGTAAATGCACAGATAGGATATTCCGAAAGAATAATAAAGATCGGAACCAGGTCAGGCGAAATTCGCACCGATAGGATATTCCAACAGAATAATAAAGAATGGAATAACAATAGAAATCACCATGCATGCGACGAATATAAAAGCGTTTATTCCAATGAATAATAATTAATAGAATCGAATTCAAAGTGTCATACGCATGCCGACGGGATATTCAACGTAATAATAAAGAATGCAATAACAGAAGAATTTCACCATGTATGCGGTACTTCGCATATACAGGTTATTCCAACATAATAATAAAGAATGGAATAACAAAAGTTCTCTTAATGAATACGAAAGAAATAATACCCCTTACCTTAGAAGAAACTGGATATAGGAGTAGTGAAGTAGCATAATACTTTTCTTCTTTCTCTCTATAGTTTCTCCCTCTAGAGTTTCAATGAATTCGTAAGAAATAATGAAGGAATGAGCTTCTATTTATAGGAGAATGAACTGAATAGTAACTAATTCATGAACGGTCCAAATTGATTTACTTTTAAACGGACGGTTCATATTGATTTACTATGCAGTATTAATAAAATATTCTAATAAAACAAAATCTTTAAAAAAAAATATATATTCTATTTATAGTCTAATAAAATAAATAACTTTATAAAAGTATTCTGCTTTTATATAAAAGATTTTACTATGCAAACACTATGCAAGCACTATGCAAAACACTATAAATAGAATATAACATATTCTAATTATTGTCTAATAAAACAAATAACTTTATAAAAGTATTCTGCTTTTATATAAAAAGATTTTACTATGCAAAAACACTATGCAAATACTATGCATAATAAAATATAATATATTCTAATTATTGTCTAATAAAACAAATAACTTTATAAAAGTATTATGTTTTATATAAAAAGATTTTACTATGCAAATAACTATGCATAATAGAATATAATATATTCTATTTATAGTCTAATAAAACAAATAAATTTATAAAAGTATTCTATTTTATATAAAAGCTTTTTGTTTTATTACATTAATAATAATAATAATAAAAAAAAATTTATATATATATATATATATATATATATATATATATAAACTTCCGTGACTTCATAAAAAGACATCTCAATATATTTAACAACATTTATCATCATTATTATAATTCACAATATTAATCGACCAGGTCATTCCCAGAGAAGATGAGGCTTTCCAATAAGGATTTCTCCCTATTGGCGCGCAATTAGGTGACCAAACCTCTCATTGGCAGAACTTCTAGACATCGTTAATATTGCAAATAATAATATTAATAACTCTGTCATCTCAATTATTGATTTAATAATATATAAAATATCGACAATAATTGAATCAAATAACGTGAGATACTATGCAACAATTACTGTAGCAATAATTGAAGAAAACTGAGTGACTTCTCACGTAAGCATCAATAATCAATACCGTGGGCTACTATGCAACCACGCATATTACTGTACTTTTACTACCGAGTAGTTCAACAGTTTAAACGGTAAAACTTCCGCTATTATTTTCATCAAAATATTTTTTTCGTTTTCTCAATCCGACAATAATTCCGTTGTGGGGTCCACCAATGATTGTGCCATCGTACAGATATTCCCCGACAAAAAGAATATTCCCCGACCAATCGAATATTATATAACAATTTGCATACTTTGCAAAATTTATAAATATTATCCACAACTATAACATTATATCAAATCCACACCATAATTTTGAAAAAAATATTTCGAGAAATTTAAATCTTTATTCATAAAATTTGGGGTCTCACATGAGCCCTATTCATAACATCTGAATATAAACAAAGTTTGTGAGAAATGAGCTATTGACATATTTCGGGTTTCAAACCTCTTAGAAACATTTGCGTCATTCGCTCCTCATTATCGACCAAATGGGATTCAAACCGGGATAACTCCATAAATTTAGCCTCGTATTGCGACACGGTCATATTGTTTTGCTCCAACTTGATAAACTCCACTCCTTCATGTGAAGAATACTTTCAGGAAAGTACTTGTCATTGAATAGCTCTTAGAACTTCTCCCAAGACATCTTGAGTGCGTCACGCTGGGTACGTTTTATAGATTCCCACCCGTAATCTACCTCTTCACGCAACAAAAAGGTGGCAAAGGGAACCTTTTGCTCCTCGGAGCATCCCAAGACATCAAATATCTTGGTGATCTGCTTTAACCACGTCTCCACCTTAAGTGGTTCTGGCTTTCTCAAAAACTCCGGCTGTCCCAGCTCCTTGAACTACTTAGCAGTGACTAGCCGTGGGTTGCCATTGTTTCCACCTGTATTTTCAACAGGAGTCTCTCTCGCCTGATGTTGCATGAATTGCATAAAGCCTCTGAACATCCCATCGTTCATCATCTGATCGGTGTTGTTATTTACCTGAGAATTATTATCTTCCTGTTGCACATTATCCTGGGTATTGATCATTGGTGACTCAACGGTGTCATGTGCTTCATTGCTTATCTCAACATTTTTGGATGCCATTTTCAAATACTGCCACAAAAAAAGGGTTAATTGACATGTCACATATTATCCCTATACTATGACCGACCAATTAAATACCAAATAAACTTAGGTAGGTCATACTAGCGAAGGAATTCCCCGTCTCTTCCCTCCTAGTTCTCGTCTCACATCTCAGCCAGGGATCATATCCCTAAGCTTTGATACCAACTGTGACGCCCCCAAAATAGGTATACATCACCCATCTTGAGTCGCCAAATACATGGTACAAAATTCAAATACAACTTAATAATACAACTGTCATGTAAAATATGACAAAACATAAACTGAGAGTTTTAATACGAATATTGTCTTCTAGACAGTATTCAAACTCAAATGGAGTCCCCATTACATTTATTATCACACTATTTAATAGAATAGTGAGGACTACTAATGCTATCATCTGGACCGTCACTCCGTTCCCCAACTAGTCCCAGCTATATTCTCATTTCCTGAAGAGAACAATGAAAGAAAAGGGTGAGCTCAACTAGCCCAGTAAAAAATACTATGACTAAGATAATGCAGAATAAATTATCCTTAGCCTTCAACAGTATAACAACTGATAGAATATAATAGACAACAAGTTTTAGATCAACAACTGCAGCGGAATAAGCAATCTATTATAAGAGTCAAGTAGAGCATAAAATCTACTATCTTCTGTGATTTAAAAAAGTTTTTCAGCAATTTAATCGCTGAGACTCAGCTTAATATATAAAATCGAATCATCCCTACACCACGACCAAGGATATTCATGTAATCATCAATGGTCATGATTATACCGAATAATCGCTGGTCATAATCATACCAACAACTGTCCATTAATGAACTACAGGCCAATGAGGACTTTTACCACATCATTCATCACATTACGGTCATGATTATACCGAATAATCCCTGGTCATAATCATACCAAGTCCATCTATGCGTAAGCCAAAGATGACTTTAATCACAATATAAGCATGCGAGATGATGACAATGACATAATAATTCAATAAAACAAGTTCAAGGATAAATTTTAAAGATTTATAATTTAATTTATCCGTAAATCAATAACGCCCAAATTGTCAACATGATACTGCTTTGTAGAGTAAAATTCAAGAATAATATTCATGTACCAAAAATAATTTGGACAGAAAAGCAATATATTTTTCAGGTAAATAGTACCCCGTGAATAGTACCATGTGAATAGTACTTTAGGAATAGTACCTCGTGAATAGTACCCCGACATGAAAAGTACCCCAAATACCCGAGTGAATAATATTCGGGTGAATAGTAATTGGGTGAATAGTAACCCGTGAATAGTAACTCGTGAATAGTACTCTGGCATGAAAAGTGCCTCGAATACCCGTGTGAATAATACTAGAGTAAATAGTAACCGGGTGAATATTAACCCATGAATAGTAACTCGTAAAAGAAAAATACCAAAGAAAATGATATTCCATGACAAGTACAAAAGAAATGATATCTCATACGAGTATAATAGAATATACGAATCTGCAAATGAATTTTCACCCGCTATGCGCTAATCCACGTAGACAGATCATTTCCACAATTTAATAAAGAATGGATACGAAGGGTCATTCACCATGCATGCGGTAGTCCGCGTAGATAGGTTATTCCAACAGAATAATAAAGAATGGAATAACAGAAGAATTCACCATGCATGCGGTAGTCTACGTAGACAAGTTATTCTAACAGAATAATAAAGAATGAAATAACAAAAGAATTCACCAGCCATGCGGTAGTCTGCACAGACAGGTTATTCCAATAGAATAATAAAGAATGGAATAACAGAAGAATTCATCATGCATGCGGTAGTCCGCATAGACAGGTTATTACAACAGAATAATAAGGAATGGAATAACAAAAGAATTCACCATACATGCGGTAGTCCGTATAGACAGGTTATTCCAACAGAATAATAAAGAAATGAATAACAGAAGAATTCACCTGGCATGCGATAGACCGCACAGACAGGTTATTCCAACAGAATAATAAAGAAGTGAATAACAGCTCTTATGAGTATTGAAAGAAAATAATTCTCTTCATGAATACGAAAGAAATAATACCCCTTACCTTAGAAGAAACTGGATACTGGAATAGTGAGGTAGAAGACTTCTCTTCTTCTTTCTCTCTATAATAATTTCTCTATAACTTTAGTTGTGACGCCCCCAAAATTAGGTATACGTCACCCATCTTGGGTCGCCACTTACATGGTATATAAATTCAAATACAACTTACTAATATAACTGTCGTGTACAATACGACATAAACTGTGAGTTTGAATACAAATTTTGTCTACTAGATATTATACAAACTCAAAAGGAGTCCTCATTACAACTATTATCACACTATTTCACAGAATAGTGAGGACTACTATTGCTATCCTCTGGACCATTACTCCGTTCCCCGACTCATCCCAAATATGTTCTCATTTCACTCAAGAGAAAAAGGTGAAAGAAAGGTGAGCTCAACTAGCCCAATAAGAAATATTATGACTAAGACAATGCGAATAAATTATCATTAGCCTTCAACAAATGTTAAAATGATAAAATACAATAGACAACCAGTTTAATGCAATGAATATGCAATCCATTAAAAGAGTCAAGTAGAAAATAAAGTCTACTTGTCTTTTAGGTTTTAAAAGGTTTTCATCAATTTTTTTATCATTTGAGACTCGAATTTAATAAATAAACCACCACATCTAATCATCCCAGCACCACTCGTCCAATGATTTTATCAAATTATTAATGGTCATGACTATACCCTAATCACCCCCGGTCATAATCATACCAAAAACTATCCATCAACGCATTACGAAAAGCCAATTGAGGACATTTATCACATCATTTATAACAAGCCATGATTATACCGAATGATCCCTGGTCATAATCATACTAAGTTCATCTATGCACGTAAGCCAAAGATAACATAATATAACATGAGGATGATGACAATGACATAATAATTCAATAAAACAAGTTCAAGAATTAATTTATCTAGGAATTATTAACGTCCAAATTGTCAACAAGATACTGTTTTGTAGAGTAAAATTCAAGAATGATCAGAAGAATATTTCCATGAAAAGATACTGGATGAAGCACAAATATCAAGGATATTCCACTAATTTCATGGAGTATAGAAGTCAAAGTTTTAACCAACTGGGTATAATAAAGAATGGAATAACAAAAGAAATCACCATGCATGCGGTACTTGATAGATCGGTTATTCCAATGAATAATAATAACGGAACCAGTCAAGTGAAATTCACAATCGGCATGGATGATCCAATGTAATAATAAATGCTTTGAATAATAAACAATGGAACCAGTCCTGTGTAAACACACGAGACGAGGATATTCCAATGTAATAATAAATGCGAATAATAAACAATGGAACCGAGTCCTGTAAACACACATGACGGGATATTCCAAATGAATAATAATAAAGAATAGAATAATGTAGAAGATCACCAAGTATAGGGATTCCACAGATACTGAGTTATTCCAACAGAATAAATAAGAATGGAATAATATAAGGATTTCACCAAGTATAGGGTATGCCGCGTATACAGGTTATGTATAGGGTATGCCACTTTTACAGGTTATTCCAATAGAATAATAATGAATGGAATAACGTGTTCTCTTCAAGAAGAAAGAATAACACCCTTACCATAAAAGAACCTGAATATAGAAGTAGTGAAGTAGCGGAATACTCTTCTTCTTTCTATAACTTTCTCTCTATAGCTTCTCTCTATAATTTCTCTCTCTCTGTAGTTTCAATGAATTAAATAAGAAAATAATGAAGGAATGAGCTTCTATTTATAGGAAAATGGAATGCATAGTAATTAATCCATGAACGGTCCAGATTGATTTACTTTAATCTGACGGTCCATATTTAAAGCAAAATCTTTTAAATAAAATATCATATATTCTATTTATATAAAAACATTTTACTATGCAAACACTATGCAACACTATGCAAAACACTATGCAACACTATGCATAATAAAATATAATATATTCTATTTATAGAATAACTTTAATAAAGTATTCTATTTTATATAAAAAGATGTTTCTGTTTTATTACGTTAATAATACGAATAAAACAAAACGTCATTATCGCTATAATAATTCATATTATTAATCGACAATAATGGAATCAAACTGAGTGACTTCTCACATAAGCATCAATAATCAATACCGTGTGCTACTATGCAACCACACGTATTACTGTACTTTTACTACCGAGTAGTTCAACAGTAACCACGGTAAAACTTCCGCCGTTATTTCAATAAAATATTTTTGTCGCTTTCTCAATCCGACAATAATTCTGTTGTGGGGTCCACCAATGATTGAGCCGTTGTACGAATATTCCCTGCTAAACCGAATATTCCCCGACCAATCGAATATAATATAACCACTTGCATACTTTGCAAAATTTATAAATACTACCCACAACTATAATATTATCTTAAATTCACACCATAATATTAAAAAAATTATTTCAACAAAATTTAAATCTTTATTGATAAAATCTGGGGTCTCACAATCTCCCTCCTTATGGAATTTAAGCCCTCGAAATTAGGGTGCGTACACAGTATGATAAAGAGGTGAGGATACCTTGAATACCTTTATCGTTGAAAACATTAAATTCATCTTTGCAATCCGGCCAAAGATATTCATTAACAATTCATCTTTGCACTACAGGCCAAAGATATTTATTAACAATTCATCTTTGCACTACAGGCCAAAGATATATAACCTAGAAAACCAAAAATACGGAGACTCGACAATAGTATCACAACCATGAATTATCCATGCACTCACCGGCTAAGGATATTCGTGTTTTTTCAATTACTGGTCATGATTATACCGAATAATCCGTGGTCATAATCATACAAAGTCTATCAATGCACTACTGACCAAAGATGACTTTTACCACATCCATGAATTAATATTTCATTCTTTGAGACTCAATTCAATAATTAATCCATATCATCGAATCATCCCCGCACTACGGGCCAAGGATATTCATTAGTATCACGACCACGAATTATCCATGCACTACTACCAAAGATAATCGTGTATTCATTAGTATCACGCGACCACAAATTATCCATGCACTACGGCCAAAGATAATCGTGTATTCATTAGTATCACGACCACAAATTATCCATGCACTACTACCAAAGATAATCGTGTATTCATTAGTATCACGACCACAAATTATCCATGCACTACTACCAAAGATAATTATGTATTCATTAGTATCACGACCACAAATTATCCATGCACTACTACCAAAGATAATTGTGTATTCATTAGTATCACGACCACAAATTATCCATGCACTACTACCAAAGATAATTGTGTATTCATTAGTATCACGACCACAAATTATCCATGCACTACTACCAAAGATAATTGTGTATTCATTAGTATCACGACCACAAATTATCCATGCACTACTACCAAAGATAATTGTGTATTCATTAGTATCACGACCACAAATTATCCATGCACTACGACCAAAGATAATTGTGTTTTTCAATTACTGGTTATGATTATACCGAACAATACCGTCATAATCATACCAAGTCCATCTATGCACTACAGCCATACGAGATGACTTTCAACATAATATAAGCATGAGGATAATGATATAAAGAATCAATCAAATGAGATAAAGGATAAATATTAAACATTTATAATATAATTTATCCGAGATTCAAGAATATTCCCATGTTATCAATCACTTAATAATCTCATAATCTAATATCATTAATATTATAACAATATTTTAATCACTTCTTAAATTTATAAACAATTTATCTTAATTGTTTACGCTTTTACCATATAATGCATTTAATCATTCAAAATGCCATACTCATAAGATATCATCACCAATTATCAAATCTCTCAAAAAATATGCATATACTCTATATAGGATTCTCTAGCCATAATATCCTATTTTCAACTTTGTTACTTCACATAACATATTTAACTCATATGTTCAGTAATTAAACTATTTTCATGAAAAATACCAAATCAGTCCCAAAAATATTTCTTTTCTGGGATTTAGCATAATATAGTCTCATAATGAAAATATATTTTTCTCGGAATTTTTAAAATTCATTTACTATTTTTCAAAAATCAATTTCTAATTAATTCCTTAAGAAATTAGCTACCTCAAGTTTAACTCCAAAAATTCCCAAATCTTGGCAGGACCTTACACATGTTAATGTGAGCCTCCAGTTTAAATTTTATGGTCATCGGAGTTGTAGAACTTCGGTTATATCGTTTTTCGTCGGAAAAACCTAAATATTGAAATGGTCATAACTTGCTCATTTTAAGTCAGAATGAGTTCATTTTTCGACAGGAGGTACTTTATACCATATACCTTCATGTCCCAAAAGGCCAGAATTTTTCTCATAATTTAAGTGGCCGAAACAGTCCCTTAAAGTTTCTGGGCAGTAGCATTTTCGAAATTTACAGCTTTGGCCTCCTTTGCTAAAATCAGTCCACACAAAATTCTACAACACCTTTTCCAGTAATTCCACTTGGATTAGTTAGGTAACTCATAGATCTAACTCTAGGATTTGACCACACTCAAAAATTCAAAATATAATAGGAGATATGGTCAATTGAATTTCTTGTTACGTTTTTCACCAAAATCTGATTTTTCAACCCTTTGTGATTTCTAAGAAACTTTCATGTTTTCACATAATAACCACATAACTCATCATAACACTTACTAATACTTCATATACCCATGATTTTCATTAGTCCAATGCTTTTATTATGACTTTCATCATAAACCACGTAAACTGTTCATTTTAGTTGAAGAAATATTTGAGGGTTTAAGAAATGGGTTTTGTACTGGGGTCAATACAAAATTCGATTTCACGCTCTAGGGTAGGCTAGGAAATCTTCAAGAATACGTCAAGAAATTTATTAATGATAGAAATATCATTCAAAATCATATTCTCGTCCAAGACTTGGATAGTACGTCACATTATTACCAATCGTGACTTCTATCCCTTAACACAGATGGCACCTCACAATGATACCTATCAACTTGCCATCTTCATCCACGGCGTCGCCACGTAAAGTCCGGCTTCTGCATTCCACACAAGGAAGTTAACAACGAAAGGATCGGGGATCTTTACTTATGGCTTGATATGGCAATGATTGACTTTAATGGTTTGGTTACTTGAATTCGCACAACAGGTTGGTTATGAATATAAAAGCTAACAACCTTACGAAAAGCATGATGATTAGTTAACCAATTGATTCCTAAAATCATATCAAAGGCCAGTATTTTCAAAAAGATAAGATCGACAGGTAACGTGAAAATGTTTATTTGAATTAAACAAGATTTAAAAATAGTAGCGGTAAACGAAGGCTCCTACTAACGAAGTTTCAACCAATAAGTCAAATTTTAACTTCTTCGGAGTCAAATTCAAACGTTGAACACAACTAGGTGAAATAAAAGAGTGGGTAGAACTGGTATCTAACACGGTATAGACTTCATGAGAGCTTATGATTAACTTACACCGATAATTTTATTCGGTTCCTCGTCACGAGAAAAAAAAATGCTCTCTTTAAACTACTGGCTTTGGTTTATGCAGGGACGACCTTTGGTGCCTCCATCCTAGTTGAATTTGTCTTGATGGCAACGACAAAATCGAGCTAAGTGACCTTCTCTTCCACAATTATAACATGCTTTGACTAAGATGGCGCAGCGATTCGGATCGATGTGTCCCTCTCCTCCACATTTGAAGCATATAATAGGTGGTCCTTCTCCTTCCTTGACAACATGTGCTGGTGCTGACATCTTTCCATCATTGTTGAATCTCCTTTTCTTGAAATGTCCATTCTTATTATTTTGGCCTACGATTACCACCGAAGTGGTTACCATATCCGCCCCGTTGATTCCCTCCATGCTTGTTGTCACCGCTTCGATGACTACTCTCGCTGGTATTATAATTTTGCCGGCTACTTTCTTTTAGTTGCGTTGACTCGTTATCACGCTCCACTAACTGAACCCTATTTACAACATCCGAATAAAAACACGCTTATGAGAAATAAGATGTTGACGTATCTCCGCTTCAAACCTCTTAAAAACATTCGCGCCATTCTCTCTTCATTATCTACCAGTGGGGCGAAAACCGTGATAACTACGCAAACTTTTGCCTCGTATTGCGACACGGTCATATTGTTTTGTTCCAACTTGATAAACTCCACCTCCTTCATGTGGCGAATACTTTCGGAAAGTATTTGTCGTTGAACGCCTCTGGAACTTCTCCCAAGATATCTTCATCAAGAGAGTTGAGTACGCGTTTCTGGAATTCCCACCAATGTCGCCTCTCTCTTACAACATAAAAAGCGGCAAAAGGAACCTTTTGCTCCTCGGAGCATCCCAAGACATCAAATATCTTGGTAATCTGCTTTATCCATGCTTCCGCTAGAAGTGGTTTTGGCTCTCCCTTAAACTCCGGTGGTCCCAGCTCCTTGAATTGTTTAGCGGTGACCGCCGAGAGTTTTCCGTGTTTCCACCTACGTTTTGGATGAGTCGCTTTACTTGATGTTGCATGAATTCTAAAACCTCTTAAACGTCACAAGTCGTTAGTCAATTGATCGGTGTTGTTATTTACGGGAGGATTATCGCCATCCCGTTGTACATTGTCACGATTATTGATCATGGAGAATTAATGATCTCTCATGCTCCATTGCTATTCTCAACATTTTGGATGCCATTTTCAACCACTTACACAAAATAAGGGTTAATTGACATGCAACATATTATCACTATACTCGTGAATCCCAATCAAATACCAAATAAACTTAGGTAGGTCATACTAGAAAAGGTATTCCCCGTCTCTCCCCTCCTAGTACTATTCTCACATCTTAGCCAGAGATCATATCCCTAAGCTCTGATACCAACTGTGACGCCCCCAAAATTAGGTATACGTCACCCATCTTGGGTCGCTACTTACATGGTACATAAATTCAAATACAACTTACTAATATAACTGTCGTGTACAATACGACATAAACTGTGAGTTTGAATACAAATTTTGTCTACTAGATATTATACAAACTCAAAAGGAGTCCTCATTACAACTATTATCACACTATTTCACAGAATAGTGAGGACTACTATTGCTATCCTCTGGACCATTACTCCGTTCCCCGACTCGTCCCAGCTATGTTCTCATTTCACAAGAGAACAAAGTGAAAGAAAGGGTGAGCTCAACTAGCCCAGTAAGAAATATTATGACTAAGACAATGCAGAATAAATTATCATTAGCCTTTAACAGTGTTAAACTGATAAAATACAATAGACAACCAGTTTAACTGCAGCGGAATATGCAATCCATTAAAAGAGTCAAGTAGAAAATAAAGTCTCATCTTTTAGGTTTTAAAAGGTTTTCATCAATTTTTTTATCGCCGAGACTCGACAATAAATAAACCACCACATCTAATCATCCACCGTATCCACGGCCAATGATTTTCATCAAATTATCAATGGTCATGACTATACCCGAATCACCCCGGTCATAATCATACCAAAAACTATCCATCAACGCATTACACAGCCACCGAGGACATTTATCACATCATTTATAACAAGCCATGATTATACCGAATGATCCTCGTCATAATCATACTAAGTTCATCTATGCACGTAAGCCAAAGATAACATAATATAACATGAGGATGATGACAATGACATAATAATTCAATAAAACAAGTTCAAGAATTAATTTATCTAGGAATTATTAACGTCCAAATTGTCAACAAGATCTTTGTTTTGTAGAGTAAAATTCAAGAATGATCGAGAAGAATATTTCCATGAAAAGATCTTTGGATGAAGCGCAAATATCAAGGATATTCCACTAATTTCATGGAGTATAGAAGTCAAAGTTTTAACCAACCGGGTATAATAAAGAATGGAATAACAAAAGAAATCACCATGCATGCGGTACTTAGATGAATGGTTATTCCAATGAGAATAATAATAACGGAACCAGTGTCGGTGAAATTCACACCGACGGGATGATCCAACGAATAATAAATACCTGAATAATAAACAATGGAACCAGGTCCGTATAAAACACACGCACGTGATATTCCAACGTAATAATAAATGCGAATAATAAACAATGGAACCAGAATCCTGTGTAAAACACACGAATGGGATATTCCAAATGAATAATAAAGAATAGAATAATGTAAGAAGATCACCAAGTATAGGGGATTCCACATTATCTGAGTTATTCAACAGAATAAATAAGAATGGAATAATATAAGGATTTCACCAAGTATAGGGTATGCCGCGTGATACAAGGTTATGTATAGGGTATGCCACTTTTACTGAGTTATTCCAATGAATAATAATGAATGGAATAATGTAAGTTCTTTTCAAGAAGAAAGAATAACACCCTTACCGTAAAAAGAACCTGAATATAGAAGTAGTGAAGTAGCGAATACTACTCTTCTTCTTTCTATAACTTTCTCTATATAGCTTCTCTCTATAATTTCTCTCTCTAGAGTTTCAATGAATTAAGTAAGAAAATAATGAAGGAATGAGCTTCTATTTATAGGAAAATGGAATGCAGAGTAATTAATCCATGAACGGTCCGTATTGATTTACTTTAATCGGACGGTCCATATTTAAAGCAAAATCTTTTAAATAAAATATCATATATTCTATTTATATAAAAATATTTTACTATGCAAACACTATGCAACACTATGCAACACTATGCATAATAAAATATAATATATTCTATTTATAGAATAACTTTAATAAAGTATTCTATTTTATATAAAAAGATGTTTACGCTTTTATTACGTTAATAATACTGAATAAAACAAAACGTCATTATCGCTATAATAATTCATATTATTAATCGACAATAATGGAATCAAACCGAGTGACTTCTCACATAAGCATCAATAATCAATACTGTGTAGCTACTATGCAACCACACGTATTCGTACTTTTACTACTACCGAGTAGTTCAACAAGAACTACTGTAAAACTTCCGCCGTTATTTCAATAAAATATTTTTGTCGCTTTCTCAATCCGACAATAATTACATTAGGGGTCCACCAATGATTGAGTAGTTGTATACGAATATTCCCGCTAAAACCGAATATTCCCCACCAATCGAATATAATATAACCACTTGCATACTTTGCAAAATTTATAAATACTACCCATAACTATAATATTATCTTAAATTCACACCATAATATTAAAAAAAATTATTTCAACAAAATTTAAATCTTTATTGATAAAATCTGGGGTCTCACATTAGTGAATTGGTGAAAAATAATGAAGGAATTAGCTTCTATTTATAGGAAAATATAGTTTCCATAATTGCACATTTTGGGGCTCGAAATATTACAGTATAATACCTTCATCTTTTCCTTCATTTTTAATTTAGTCATACAAGTATTATCAAACTTGCACCACCTCCCCTAATAGTAAATCATGTGAATTAATAGTTCATTCATGTGACTTAATAGTATAATCATGTGAAAAAACTAATTATAGTATAATAACATTATCTATACCTCCATTTTTAATTTAGTCATGCAAGTATTATCAATCTTGCACCGACTCCCCTAATAGTAAATTATGTGAATCAATAGTACACACATGTGAACACATAGTTATAAGCATGTGAATTAATAGCAATTAATGGCTCATTTATCCGGTGAATTACCCGATTGGTCAATAAAACCTCCACACATCAATTATTATCGAAATAAATGTCGATTTCCACTAACACTAATAATTCCCAAATAATGGATCTATTAATTTCATCTTTAATCAACACGAACTTATTCATCATTAATATTATAACTCTCAATATTTAACAACCAGGTCGTTCCCAGGAAATAGGGGGTTTTCCGATAAGGATTTCTCCTTATTGGCACGCAATTAGGTGACCAAACCTCTCATTGACAGAACTTTTAGACATTATCAATATTGCAAATAATAATATGACTAACTTTGTCGTCTCAATTATTGATTTAATAATATAAAATATTGATAGTGTGACAATAATTAAATCAGTAATAAGAGAGATATGATGCATCAATTAATGTAGCAATAATTGAGTATAACTAAGTGACTTCTTACGTAAGAATCAATAATCAATACCATGTGCTACTATACAACCACGTGTATTACTGTACTTTTACTAAAGGGTAGTTCAACAGTTTTAACGGTAACACTTTCGCCGTTATTTTTATAAAATGATAATTTTGTCATTTTCTAACTACGACACTACTTCCATTGTGGGGTCCACCAATGATTGTGCCTCGTACAGATATTCCCGACAAAAAGAATATTCCCCGACACAACGAATATTTTATATCAACTTGCTTACTTTAAAAAATTTTCAAATATCACCCTTAACTTTAACCTTTTATCAATTTAACCATTTACGAAATAAAATAATAATTATAAGAAAATTGAATACTTTCATTTCATAAAATTTAGGGTCTTACATATATTATCAAAATTGTGTCATTTTGAGAAGCTGTATTTATTATATTATCAAAACTGTGTCATTTTGAGAAGCGGTATTATCAAACCTGTGTCATTTTGAGGAAGTGATATCTGTAAGTTGAACAGGCGGCCCAAAACTACATCGTTTTTATTTCACCTTTTCTTCTAAGCCTAAAATTACATAGTTTTGGTTCTGCTAACGCTTAAACTACGTCGTTTTAATAGACTGAATAGATGTGCCTATTCTGCAAATGGTCAAAACTACGTCGTTTTGACCGAGAGATACAAATAATACCTCTTTAGAAGGCACCCCATGCGTTTTCAGGGGTGATGTGCCCACCCAAAGGGTCACCAACCCCTCCTATAAATAGATAGGAGGGGTCAACCATTTCATTCATTCAAATCACAAGAAATTAGCTTATTTAGTCATTTTAGTATTCTGTTTTCCATCAGTTTATAGTTATAAAAAGTGAGAGTTAGAGCATTTAATTTTGGTTCGAAGTGTATACTTATAATAGTGCTGCTAAAAGTATACGGTGTCATTGTATCCTGGGAGACAAGTGTTATCAACTCTAAGCACTATACGGAGGGCATATTTGTCTTAAGGACATAGTACCAAGTACTAGCCTTGACAAATATTTTTTTACAGTTCTAGTTAATTGAGATAAGTCAATATATATATATATATATATAATTTCCTTTAAGGTTTATAAAAGTATATTCTCATTATATCTTTTGATAGGCTTCTGTTAGATACTGGGTGGTTGTGCCCCATTCTCGCTATTTCTTTTGATAGGCCTTAGTTAGTAGTTGGGCGTCTGTGCCCCATTTCCTTGTATTTTTAGCTATACAGAGATGTATTAGATGATGATGACTTTGGAATGTATATACTGTTATTCCCTACATCATATTGCCATCTATTGTTCATCATGCATATATTATGTTATGCATATGTATATATGTGCATAGATATTCAGCATTGACCTCTGGATGGTCTTATGACACGACCCATACAGATGTCTTCTTTGACAGTTAGCCTTATTGATCATACCCCACTAGTATTGGTGGCATACCGTCTAAGATCGTGGTATGATAGTATATCACCTTCAGACATGGTGACTGTAGATCAATTATTGCAGCATACTATGACTCTCCTGATGTTTTAGGATCCCGCGGGCTTTGTAGAGGGTATGCTGGAGCACTGGATACCGAAGAGGCAGGTCTTCTAGTTTGGTATCCATGAGTTGACTCCTACCTTAGAGGAGTATGCACGGTTGATGGTGCTTCCATTGGATAGACCTTGCGCGCGGATGGTTATCGGTGATATGAGTCGGAAGTTTATGACCCTCACTGGACTGAGGCGTAGAGTTGTGCAGGATGAGATCACATCCGACCACGTGGTATCCCAACATTTTTTGATGGACAGATTTGGCCCAAAGGTTAGCTATACACATCATTCCAGAGATTTTACCATACCAGAGGATCATTGGCATTTGGCCAGAGTAGATGTATTGCTACTGTGCGTATTGTCATATGTATAAATGCCACAGTACATGGATGAGTTTGACATTGGCGTCATTATGGCAGTGAGAGCTATCAGGGATGGTCACACCATTGTGCCTATGATTGTAGTAGAGACGTTGAGATCGGCTACTTATTGCAGTTCCTACCCTACAGGAGTATTTATAGGTAGTTTGGTCATGTTATACATGTTGTTTATGTCACACCTGAGATCGATTGGCACTTTTAGAGGGCATGGGTATTGTTTTACCCATGAGATAGCCATGTTATACTCCTTTCAGCCTGCAGAGTGTACATATTCTACATCATGGTCCATTTTCCTGGCAGGGATTGGAGATCCATTTGATATATTGTTGTGTACAGGGATTAATTCACCCTACAGCTTCATCACTCATGCTTTGGGCATGGATTATCTACCTCTAGCTGGATTGAGGGGTATGACTACTTACCACCTACTAGCTATGATGTGTTAGTTTGACCAGTTCCAGGACTTCCATCCTTTTCAGGGGGCTTTGAGTCAGCGCTTAGCTTCTCGCCACTTGTCAACAAAGGACAGATCTATGGTGTATGCCTATTGGGATCAACGTGAGCTAGCTGCATTTTCAGTTAGCCATCCGGGATGTTCTGCAGAGTACTCTGCATTGGATAGACACAAAGACTACATCGGGTGTGGCAGTATCCATATTGTCGGGGATTGATTCTGATGATGAGGAGCCCATAGAGGACATTGATATTCTCACTGAGGAAGAGTTATTCACTAGGTTGCCAGTAGCTCTTATAGATTCTCCTAGTACGAGTGCTACTGTGATTTTGCATTCAGCACAATATTTAGAGCAAAGTCTTCATCTGATGACCTTTGAGAGAGATCAGGCTAGGGCCTTGATGTTGACAACTCTTGATGGGAGAGACACCGCTCTATTGGAGAGAGATGAGGCTATAGCTCATAGAGACACCACTATTGAGGAGCGGGATGAGGCTAGATTAGCTAGAGATGCATTGATTATTGAGCGGGATGCTACCCTATTTGAGCGGGACATAGCCGTTACAGGTAGTACTCTAGTGAGATCCCTTACTACTGGCATGCTTGCCGATACGAGTGCATACATTGATGAGTATCATGCCACCCTGCAGTTGGCCTCGGATCTATTGGCACGTGTAGATATATTGATGCAAGAGACCACATCGTTACCTTCTTCTTCAGAGAGAGATGCTATGCTAGATCTGATAGCCCACATACACACTGATCTGTAGATAGACTTGTATTTTCCTGCATAGACTAGCTTAGCCATTTTTTCATGTACAATTCATATTGTATATATCAAACAACATTATATATGGCAGGGAAATATATTTTGATGCACTTCCCCTTTAGTTATGCCTTGATACTTGCTTGATATTTTCATGCTTATTCAGGACTTATGATCTTAATGTATTCTGAACTCATCCTTGATGAGTGGACATTGAGATGTCGCATGATCTTTCAAAATAGATGATTAATTTGTGTGTATCCCTACCTTCTTTGGTGTCTTGGGACTAGTTTCTGTATGTAGATGTGGAGAGGAGTATGGCTTTTCCTCTTTGAGATTGACCACACCATAGATGGTCGCCATTACTCCTATTTAAGAGGAGCCCAATTAGTTCCATCTCTTATGGATTGGTGTTGCTCTTCGAGGAATCAACCACAGCTTAGATGGTCACCAATTATCCCATTTATGCGGATGTCGGGTAGTTCCATCCCTTTGGTCTGAAGCCGATGAAATATGGTGGATTGGAGTTTAATCCCAGTACCATTGACAAGTATTTGTGTTTTGGTAGGGGTAAGACCGAACCATAAATGGCTACCTACGTACTCCTATTGAAGAGGAGATCAGGTCTGCGTAGTTCGAACCTAGTGTAAGAGGTTCAACGCTATATGTGAAGGGATAAAAAGGTGTAGAAATGTTTTTGTTGTTTTTGTTTATTTTTTTATTGCGACCAGGCCATATAAAATGGTGGCCTACATAATCCCAGGTATCGGGGAGATCAGGTCGTTGTAGTTCGCCCCATGTTCAGGACGATTTGCGGCCAAAAAAGTTTGATCCCATGTTCAGGACAAACTGTGGGGGAAAACTTTGATCCCATGTTCAGGACAAACAGCAGGTGTGAAATTTTTTATCCTAAATTTGGACAAAACTGCGGGTGTGAAAGGTTTAATCCCTAATGGGATAACCAAAATTGTATGAGGTATGAAAGATCTGATGATCTGAAAACCAGGCTGCTGGTTTGAAGAGTGTGTTTCCCTGATGGGGAAAATGGGTATGAAGAAAGGGTTGTGTGTAATAAGGGTTAGAAAACCTGAAATGACGGGTGATTTGGTGATCTAAAACCAGGATGTTTGCTTGATGGTAACTTCAGACATAGTACCATTTTACGGTGTCTGAGTTGATGAGCTATGGAAATTCGTCGCCATCTATTTCTTGTAATCTGATAGCACCTCCTGTCAATACCTCCTTGATAATAAATGGGCCTTCCCAGTTTTGAGCGAATTTTCCCTTTGCCTGATCTTGGTTGCCAATGATCATCTTCAAAACCAAGTTATGTTGCTTGAACTGTCGTAGCCAAACTTTCCTGTTGTAGGATCTGGCGATCCTTTGTTAGTATAACCGACCATGGAAGATAGCATCACTTTGCCGTTCGTCAATTAAAGATAATTGGTGATACCTGTCTTTTAACCATTAGTCTTTATCCAGCTGAGTGTAAATCAACACTCTGAGGGATTCCATTTCCACCTCTATAGGGAGCACTGCTTCCATCCCATAGGTCATTGAGTAGGGGGTTGTCCCAGTGGAAGTACGCATTGAAGTTCTGTAGGCTAATAGAGTAACTGCCGTAGCCGGACTTTCATGTTGTAGGATTTGGCGACCCTTTGTTGGTATAATTGACCATGGAAGATAGCATCACTTCGTCGTTCGTCTATTAGAGACAATTGGTGATACCTGTCTTGTAACCATTGGTCTTTATCCTGCTGAGCGTCAATCAACACTCTGAGAGATTCAATTTCCATCTATATGGGGAGCACTGCTTCCATCCCATAGGTCATTGAGTAGGGGGTTGCCTCGGTGGAAGTACACATTGAAGTTCTGTAGGCTAATAGAGTTAGACGCAAGAAGTCAGGCCATCCTTTGTGATTAGTGGACATCTTTTGCATTATCTTCTTGATGTTATTATTAGCCACTTCAACAACACCATTCATCTTTGGATGATAAATAACGGAGTTAAGGTCTTTGATGTGGAATTTACTACACAACTCCTCCACCATCTTGTGGTTGAGGTTTTTAGCATTATCTAACACAATCACCTCTAGTTGTCCATATCGACAAATGACATTATTTCTATTGAAAGCAATGATGACTTCTTTGGTAACCCTGGGGAAGGAGGCTACTTCTACCCACTTGGTCAAGTAGTCGATCATGGTGAAGATAAACCGATGCCCATTACTGGCTTTGGGCTCAATGGGCCCGATCACGTCCATTTCTTACATTGAGAAGGGCCAAGGCGAACTCATATTGTGGAATTCCCTCGGAGGGGCGTGGATAGCATTCCCATGAATTTGGCATTGATAACATCTCTTGATGTAATCATCACAGCCAGCCTTAAGCGAGAGCCAGTAATGCCCCATTCTTAGGATCTTTTTAACAAGTAGAGGGCCGCTTATGTGTGGGCCACATAATCCACCGTGGATTTCATCCACGAGCCTCTGATCTTAGTCCTTGTCTAGACATCTGAGGAGACCTAGTCTTGTATTTCTTTTGTAGAGTGCATCTCCGCTCAGGTAAAACTTCATAGCCAGTCGATGGATCTGCCTTCTTTCGGTTGGGCTCACCTCATCGGGTGTAGATCCATCTCACAAGTGCTCCTTGATATGCTGATACCAAGGGTGTTGAATGGGGGGTAGCTCATCTGATACTTCTCCAATGTAATTCCCATGGGCTGGAGCTTTTTGTAAGGCAAATGGGATGCTTGGCATGTTTTCCTTGTCATTATGTTTATCAAGGAGGCTACAGTTTCTAGTGCATCCGCAAAATCATTCATATTCCAAGGAATGTGGAGAAAGTTTATTTCTTCAAACTCCGTAGCCATCTGTAAAATTTGCCGATGGTAAGGCAGCAAATGTAGCTCTTTGGTGTGATAGATTCCTGTGGTTTATCTGATTACCAATTCTGAATTTCCAAAGACAGTTAACCGCCTGATACCCATTGATTGGGCAAGTTTGAGTCCCATGATACAACCTTTATACTCAGATGTGTTGTTGGTGCTGACAAACTGCAATTTGACGGTGACGAGATACTGCTCTCAAGTATCGGATACTAGAACTGCTCTAGCTCTAGAACCTTCCATGTTTACAGCTCCATCAAAATACATTTTCCACGTACATCATGCAATGTACTGAAGGTGTTGCTGAACTATCATTACCCCTTCATTGGGGAAGTATGTTTCCAAGGGTTTGAAATCCCCTGAAGGTGCGGCGACCAGTTGATCCATAATTCTTTGACCATTAATGGACTTTTACGTCACGTAGACGATGTCAAATTACTGTAAAATCATTTGCCATTTGGACAGCCGATAATTCAATATGGGTTTACTGAACACGTACTTAAGAGGATCCACGTAGGATATAAGATGGGTTGTATGACCATGGAGGTAATGGTGTAACCTCATGGAAACCCATGCTAAAGCACAACAAGTCTTCTTAATCAGAGTGTACTTATGTTCACTGCTGCTGAATCTTTTGTTGATGTAGTAGATAGCTCGTTCTTAGCCTCATTCGTCTTTTTTTTCCCAGCATGTAGCCCATGGCATTGTCATTAATGGACAGGTACATGAACAGGGGAACATCATCCCTGGGTGGTACCAAGACAAGAGCGTTAACCAGCTGCTCTTTGATTGTAAGGAAGGCTTTTTCACACTCATCATTCTATTTCATGGAGGAGTTCTTCCTTAACAACTTGAAGACAGGCTCACAAGTTGCTGTGAGTTAAGAAATGAACCTACTAATGAAGTTGATTTTTCCCAAAAATCCCCGTATTTCCTTCTCTATCTGAGGAATGGGCATGTCTGTGATGGCTTGGATTTTTGTGGGATCCAGCTCAATCCCTTTGTGGATGACTAGGAAATCTAGCAATTTGCCTGATTTAACACCAAAGGCGCACTTGGCTGGATTCAACTTCAAGTTGTACTTACGCAACCTGTTGAAGAGCTTTCTAAGATGGTCTAAGTGGTCATCTTCCTTTTGACATTTGATAACGATGTCATTCATGTAGATCTCTATCTCTTTGTGCATTAAGTCGTGGAAAAGAGCCATCATGGCCCGCTGGTAGGACTCCGGCATTGATGAGGCCGAATGAGAACCGTCTATAGAAAAAGGTTCCCCAAGGGGTAATGAAGGAAGTTTTTTCACGATCCTGCTCAGAAACTATGATTTGATGGTACCCCGCAAAAGAATCAGCAAAAGAGTACATGTCGTATTGAGTAGTATTATCAATGAGTATGTGAATAAATGGCACGGGAAATCTGTCTTTAAGGCAAGCTTTATTCAGATCCCAGTAATCCACGCAAACTCGCACCTTTCCTCCCAGTTTAGGCACGGGAACTATGTTGGATATCCATTTAGGATATGTGGACACCATGATGATGCCAGCTTAAAATTGTTTCACAATTTCTTCTTTAAGTTTTAAACTCCACTCATGTTTTAATCGCTTGAGTTTTTGCCTGACTGGCTTGAATCCCTCTTTAATGGGAAGGCGATGCATGATGATGTCCGTGGACAAACCCACCATGTCTTCATGAGATAATGCAAACACATCCTGGAATTGGGTTAATAGCGTAACCATGTCATTCCTTTGGTTTGGAGTGAGGTCTACACCAATCTAGATCAACCTAGGGCTTTCTAAGGTTCCAATATTGAATGAGGTGGTTTGATCAAGATTTGGTTTGGGTCTGTCTTTGACTCATTCCTTGATCTCAGGAGGTATCTCGATGTCCTCTTGTATTTCCATCAAGTCCGAGTCCAACTTTCCATCAAAGTTACAGTCGTCGTGGAGAAAAGGCACCGCATCAGCAAGTACATGCAAATCTAAATTCAGAGTCCTGAAACAAAATATGCTTTCACTTAATATATGAAACTGTTCAATCATACAAAGTGTTAACATGTACTGACAAAATAACTGCTAATACTTTATAGTAAAGTAAGCAGTTAAAGTTATCTATAGGGCAGAGGGGTTTCTACCCTTTTTACCCTTAGCGACAAATGCAAGGAGTGCTGCTCCAATTGTCAAGGGTGAAGTCCTGGTGGACGAAAGTAATGAAGTGGCTATCATCATCCTCCTTCTCCCAAATGATGACCATAATATCGGGATAATCATCGTCTATAGTGTATCTATTTATGTGCTCATCATGTAAAAGGATGCGTAGATGAGACAAACTCCTGGCGATGTGTTGTTTACGTCTTCGTTCCCTCTCTTCCACTTCGGGATCAGGAATCAAGACTTTGAACGGTGTGGCATTCTTAGACTTTGAACGGGTAACATGCCCAATTGTTTCCCTACAAAAACTTATGTAGTTTAGTCTTAGGGAATGTATAAACATTTACATGCTATCATAATGTGTCCGTTTTATGAATATATCCTGCAAAACGGGTGTCATTTGATAGCATGTCAAGCCTTAACATGCATGTACACATATTCTTTATATTTTCCAATATATAGAGATTGACATGGAATGAAATTACAAGTAATTTTCTTTACAAGTTATTGAAAATGGAAAGCATGAAGAGACTTTCCTCCGCATTTGGTTTATCAAAGGCTGACCTATCTTAGGTTACTCTCACAGCTTTTTTCCATGAAGGTTCCCAGATCATCGCAATTTACTTGACGGGAAGTTAATCCGGTCTTTCAACTAGAGCAAATCTGGGTGGTGCCTTTCCTGAGCCTCATTGGAATTAGTCTCCCTACGAGACCAGTAAACAAACATCGATAGGATAGCCTCCTGGTGGAGGAATCACATAACATACATTCACATGCAACGTGTCTCACCATTATGGGAATGATGACATGTGTGAAGCACAAATATCACAGATAGATATATTGTAGTGCAGTAAGTAAAATGCATTCGTACACATTCATCAAAAATGTAAATGCAACATCCAGACACAAACATATAACAGTTTTGAAAAGCTTTTAGTAGCGGCTTAAGTCCTCTTACTGGAATCCCCAGCAAAGTCACCACCTATCGACGTCGGGAATGATGACATGTTCTTGTTTTTTGGTGTTCTCATGTTAAGTGAGATTTGTTTGAAAAAAAAAGTTATGAAAAGGTCCGACATTTATATGTCGATGATTTGACTGTAAGAGTCACCAGTTGGTTTTTTAATTGGTTGTACCAACACAACTGAGAAAAGGTTTGCACTTTAATCCAGTGATGTGACACTGCTAAACGGGTCTGCGAAACCGAGATTCATTAGGGTCCAGGGACTTGTTTATGCGGAGGGAAGGTGTTAGGCACCCCCCGACATCCGTGTTACCACGGTGACCGCTACTTTTCATATAAACTGTTATATGAATGTGTGTGTGTGTGTGTGTGGATCAATGTGCAATTATTTGTAAGTAGTGCTATGCCTCGTTCGCACCTATATATAAAGGGTTTGAATTTGTGTAAAAATTCAGTTTTAAACAAGATATAGCAGTGAGGTTTTGTAAAAGAGGTTTTTCAAACCCTGTGCTCAATAGTAATTGAGGCCTTTGATACTTCCATTTTATTAAATGTTCGGCTTGATTGATTTTATTTTCGAGATGCGAAGCATCTTCGAGAAAATAATATATATAGCAGTGCCAAAGTTCTTATGGGCATGAAAGACATCTAAGGAAATTCAAACACCATGAATAATTTACAAGCTGCTTACAGCTGAAAAATATCCATCACGGGAATGAAATCTAGATTCAGTGGACTGAATTTGTGATCATATGATTCCTAGGCTCACATGATGCCACAATTTATATGAACGTAGTAAGTAGTTATATATATAAAAGTTGTAAATATATATATATATATATATATATATATATATATATATAAAGACATGATCAACCACCACGAAGCATCTCCATGGGATATCAAAAATATAAATAAAGCAGTAAAGACGATCAACCGCTATGAAGTAAACTCTAGGCGGGACTAAATGTAAATAAAGCAGTAAAAGGCCACGAAGTAAACTCCGAGCTGACGATGTAAATATATATATATATATATATATATATATATATATATATATATATATATATATATATATATAAGTGGTAAACGATATGATATATATCGATCCCGACTGGGTTTATCATTTCAGCGATTTGTCGGTATATATATATAAAAGCAGTAAACGCATCGAATGTAAAATCCAGGCTCATCGAACAGAGTCCGACTACAGTTCATATATATAAGCATATATATATATATATACATAAAAGCAATAAATGATCCTGATGTAAAATCCGGGCTCATCGAATAGAGTTCAACAACAGTTCATATATATAAGTATATATATATACAAAAGTAAATAAACGCTCCGGATGTGAGTTCAGGCTCAATCGAGACATAACTTCGATAATGTTAGTATATATACATATATATATATATATATATATATATATATATATATATATATATATATATATATATATATATATATATAAAAAGCCATGGACCAAAGTCCGAGCATACACACGCAACATGACTCTCAATGTGAAGAACGGTGTGTGCACAGTAGAAGAGAAACACCTTAAAAGGTTAACAAGGCTTATAGTGGACTGCCAAAGAGGACTTCTATAGCTTTAAATGGATGAACACTCGGCTCCCGCCGGTAAAAATATGACTAAATATAAGCTCACAAGTGTTTAAAATGAAAAAGCACTCAGTTTAGGGTGTGTACAGAGTAAACTGGACAGGGCTTCCTCGTTGTTTTCGCTTGCAAAATGTCCAACCCAAGACCTCTATTTATAGAGGGGGGAACCGCAGTGTACCTCTGGCGACCATGAGATGCACTCTGCAGAATGCTCGGTGCCTCGAGCTCCGCAGGTCTCATGAATCTCAAAATGCATGCAGTGCAACGTTATGTCCGCTCGAGCTTTAAGAACTTCAATCCGGGCTACCGATTGAGGTGTATAAGACCTATTTCGGACTGTTGTTGTCAAGAGCTACGCAATAACATGGGTTAGAGGTTGTAAGAAGTCAGGAAGATGGGACCATGCCCTTGGTCTTCAAGCTTCAAATTCTATCCGGTGTGCTACTTTGCGTAGTAGTCACTCGGGATTGGAACTCTTTAGTTCTTGTGGGACATTGCTGTGTAGAATGTATGTTGAACCGGTGCGCGTGTGGAATCGAGGTGGAAAAATGATATTTTTTCCCCTCACCGGGGCTATCTCCGATTTGGGCTGATAAAGTCGCCGCCGCTCGAGGGTTATCTCTCGAGATTGAGGCGCTATAAGCTAATCTTGGATGTCCTCAAGGTTATCTCTGAGGTGTGCCTGATCTCTCGAGGTTATCTCCGGGACTGGATCTGGGTGCCTCGGTGTGGTTTCCGAGGTTAAAGCTGACTGCATAGGTTGAAATGAGCATCCCCGGGGTTATTTCTAGAACTGCAACTGCATTCCTCGGGGTTATATCCAAGGTTGACACTATTTTTCCTATTATTGTTTCCGGGACTGAGACTGAGTTTTTCGGGGTCATCTCCGAGATGAAACGACCTTCTCCATTGTGATTTCTTGTATTGAGCTGAGCTATCTTCCATGGTTATCTCTAAAAAATGATTCTACCCTCCTGCAATGTTAGTAACATGTATGCAAAAAATTTTGAGTGTCTACACTAATAGTGCAAGTTTTAAATAGTAAGATGCCACCTAGAAGAAGACACCAGGGTCAGCAGACCCTTGAGGAATATACATACAATAATGAAGCTGATGCTAACTAAGTGCCGTAGTTGATGAATTTGCTGGTCGGAGCACTTGCAAATCAACTGAATTCCTTACTGTATAGTCAAATCTTGATGTTTCAACCGAATTCGTTCACAACAGGGTTGGAAAGAATGATGGTCATAGACGGGGAAGGTAATACACTGACATACAATCAAGAGAAGAAGGAAAAGAAAGGTGAAAATGGAGATTAGGTAGAAGGTAGCTGTAGGGGTAATGTTCAGAAAAGAAAGTGGAACAAAAATGTCACCACTGGAAATCAGCAAGGAAATGAAAAGAAGAAGATGGAGGCGTGTAGCAACTGTGAAAAGAACCATGTAGGTGTTTGTTTGAAGGGAAAGAGGGTGTGCTTTAATTGAGGCTTGAAGGGCCACATTGCACCAAAATGTTTAAGACTGAGGAAGAGAGCCTGCTTCACTTGTGGATCGAAGGAACACTTGGCTCGAGGTTGCCCAAAGAAAGAGGCAGGAAAACCAAGTGGAAGCAAGGGGGCAGTGGTAAGCTAGTTATTGTAGATCCAGCTCCACCGAGTCGACCAACCGAATAATCATCCAACATGACGATCTAGGACGCAAAGCAAGGTATGGTTCCGATCAGTTATCTATACGGTTGTGTGTTATTTAATTTAAGTGACACTTGTTAATTTATGCCTGATGAATTTGCTTAGAAATTAGATTGGCTTTGGAAAGAGTTAGATTATTCCCTAAATATAGAAAGTGTGAATAGTGAATCCTTTTAAGTTGATGAGTATAATTGTCGTATTGCTATTAAAGAACACGTGATGTCAATGGATTTATGTCCAATTTAATTTATGAAATTCTGAGGTTGTTAAACCATGTGGTGATAAGGGATTGTCAAAGAAAGTGTGTAAACCTTTTGACTCCGAGGAAGTCAAAGGTAGTATTTTATTTTTGTTGCAGGTCACCTGTACAGTAGAGTTATTTATCCATGTTATAAGTGGAGAAGTTGATAAGAAAATAGTGTGTGGGATATGCGAAGTTCAAGATAGCCACTTCATTAGCTAACTTGCCAAGGAAATAGGTGGAATTTGTATGAGCAGGAAAATTATGAAGCAAATTTTCAAGAATTGAAGAAAAAGTTAAGTATGGCACTTGTGTTATCTTTACCAGATAATACATAAAATTTTGTGTTGTATAGCGACGCATCGTACAATGTACTAGGTTGCGTGTTTAGGAAAAACGACGGGGTCATTTTATACGCATCACATTAATTAATTTTTTTTATGAGAAAGGGTATCTGACTCACGATCTAGAGTAGAGGTTGTGTGGGATGTTATTAATTTTGGAAATAGTGTGAGATATAAAAAGACCATAAGTGTCTAAAGTATATTCTCGCACAGGGATATTTAAGCATGGGTTGAAGTGATAGTTGGAGTTGATCAATGATTTTGAATGGAAAATCCTAAATGATTATGGTTGCCGACGTCTTAAGAAAAAGGTAGGAGTTATTTTTATTAAGTGCGCAAGATGGGTTCGTAATAGAAATGGTTAAGTTGTAGTGGGAGGTAAAGAAAGAGTAACTCCAAGTTGAAGGTGTCAATTCAAGATCGATATTGAAGGGGTCTGAATGTTGATGGAATAAACTTGGTTTCCTCAGTATCGAGAATTGAAGAGGAAGCACGAATATATATTGTGCCTTCAATAATGCTTTTAGTGGCAAGATATGGTGATAGATTTCATGATATGTCAAAGTTAGCATATTACCTATCGATCAGTGTGTGAAGTTATATATTAAAGAAATTATTTCAAGGCACGGTGTTTCAGTAGCAATTGTGACGAACCGAGATTAACGATTCACGTCGAATTTTTAAAAAAGTTTGCAAGAACACAGTTAGAAAAAAATATGTCATATCGTCTGCAAATTGATTGGCAAACTAAAAGGAAATCCAAACATCGTAAGGCATGCTAAGCGCACGAGGAGTTATTGATAATGTGATATGAGGAATTCGTATTGAGCAAGTTAAGGGCAAGTTAAGAATAAGTTAAGAGTAAGGTAATGCTAGGTGGGATTTTAATTGAGGACTCATATGGTGACTACGTCGTACAAACCTTTATATGGGTAGAGGTTTTGTGCATATACTTGGTTTATCACATTGATAATCATTGGAATATCGGTGTCGCGCTATCAATGTATATGTGGTTAAAATGTTATTCTTTTCTCATGTATATATTTGATAATTAGAGGCTTTTAAGATTAGGTTCGATTCTTAAAACTAAAGCACATGGTAAGTTCGTGACTCATAATTATATGGTATGTTTTGAACCCCTCAGCGAATGAACGTCTATGGTCTGACTAGGATAAGTTCCTAAACTCATATGATTATGGCAAGTTCCTGAATTACCAAAGTGTGGAAGTTTGATGAACTATATTGGGTATAAAATGGTTATAGTATAGGGAGCATTGATGAAGTTGAAAAGATGGTTTTGAGATAGCCTTACCTCTACAGTTAGAGCGTATTCACAATGTTTTTCATGTTTTAATGATATGATCGAACAAGCCCGACTGCAATCATATGATCAAGTATGAACTATTATAGTTGATAGAGATTTGTCCTACTAGAAAATTTCTATTCAGATAAGTTGACAGAAAAAACAAGTTCTGAGGAATAAAGTGATACCTTTTTATTAAGGTAATGTGGAGGGACCACAATGCTGAAGAAGATACGTGGGAAGTCAAAAATAAAATGATGAAAGATTATCGTGAGTTATTTGTTTAATTGTGTCTTCGATTCTGGGGACAAAATCCTTGTAAGGAGGGAAGAATGTGAAGAATAATTTGTTTGAGTTGTGATTCTGGGGACATAATCCTTATAAGGAGGGAATGATATAACAATCTAGAATTTTAAATTGCAATTTCAAATATTTATTGAATTATATAAATATTTTAATTGATGTGTTTTGTGACAACCCGGAAATCCGGATTGTCCAGAAAATAAGATTTAAAGAATTAGTTATTAATAAAATAAATTTTTATTAATATTATTATGTGCTATGTGTTTATTAATTGTTCTATAACCGAGAATGGTTATTAATTAGGAGGATTCTAGCTACGAGCTAGATTGAACGAGTAAGAATTTTCAAGACAAAAAAGAAAATTTTATGGGAACAAAAATATTTTCGAGGAAATAGACGAAATAGACACTATTCACCCGACGAAACCTAAGGGGTAGGGTTTGAATAACCTAAACCTTTCTGAGAGATTGGTATATCGAAATGACATTCCGTCGAAAGATTTGACGATAATATATCGTGAAAAGTTAAGTAAGCCGATAAAAGTTTTTCTCAAAAAACGTGCAAAAATCGGACAAAATAAAAACGACGAAAAGTACTGTTATGTACTTTTCATTCGTTTAGGTACGTTAGGGGAAAACATGAAGGAAAATGCTTGACACCAAAAAGTGTTTTTTAGTTTTTCGGAAATCCGAAGAATACGTAAAAGTTAATCGGTAAAGAAAAGACGAAATATCCAAAAATATTTAGATTCCGAGAATCGCAGTTTTTAAAACTGTCGGACGAAACCAGAAAGATGGAACTATAAAACTTAAGGGCTAAGCAAACTTGAGGGCTAAGTTAACTTAGTCCCTAAGTCTTGAATAGTAAGGAGGTAAGGGAGGGTGAAATGACTAAAATGTCCCTAGCTTTGGTTTTCTATAAAAGGAAGCTTAGATTTCATTTGTTTGTAATTTTGAAAGTTGTCTAACATTTGAGAGAGAGAGAGAGATTTCGGATGAAGGAGAAAAGGAAAAGGAAGAGGAAAAGTTGCTCGTGAGCAAACTTTGTCCGACGGAATGAAATTAAAGAAGGAAGGTAATCTGAAACCTAGTCTTCTATAAATTTTCTTTAAGTTTTTATGTTCATAAACATAGCTTAATGAGAATAAGGAGTAAAAGATGTTAGGAATGATTTCATATGGTTGATATCATGAGAAATGAAGAAATAAGAAATTAGAAGTTTAGTAAATAAATTTCTTAAGGAAGTGTAAGATTCATAAGGATTTTGAGCAATCCGAATGAATCTTATGAATGAGTAGGTCAAAAAAGTAAAGAATAGTGTTTTATAACATCAAATTCCAAGAAAAAGTGAAATTGTAATCCAAAATATCGATTAAAAATGAAGAACACGCGAAGAACATGAAGAACGTTGTTGATGGACAAATTTAAAACCATCATGTATAAGTTAGATGCTTATTGCTTGGTTAGGAACAATAGAAACGTTCATGAAGAACGGATTAAAACGCAGCTATAACAAAGTTATGGCAAAAATTTTGTAAAAGACAAGCGAGAATTAAAAAGTTAGTAAATGAACCCGAACGTGTAGGGTTTCATAAGAAAGTAAGAGAACATATAAAACGTGAGTCGTAGACTCAAGAACGAACGAATTCCGAGTTCGGATGACCGAATTACGGACGAACGAACGAAGAACGTTAATAATGTAAAATGAAAAAAGGGAGAAGATTAAGCCAATCGAATGGCATTTTAACGAATTTAGAATGAAGTTCTGTCCATGGGTAATCAAAGTACGTAAGATAAGGAAGAAAATGGCTTTAGAACCACCTCGTTCCGAGTTATAACGAAGAAGTTATGAGATGGGAAAGTAAGCGTCTCAAAATGAAGTTAACACTTAAAAGAATTTTCGAGAAGAAGGGCTTGGCCATGCCGCCGAACATGCTTTAAGTAAGGTGGCAATCGCAGCATGCGACCAGAGAGCTAGACACTTGCTAACTCGTGCCTTGCAGTATGAAGTCTTAGTGATGAGAGTGGTGCCGCAGCGTCGGTACAGGGAAAAAGGCCAGTAATAAGCTTTTACGAGCTCAACTGCTGGGGGATGTGCAAGAAAGAAATATGAACATGTAGTTCAACTAATGTAACACTTAATTAAGTGTATTAAACCTTTGATGAAGGTTGAACGAAAAGATTAAACGAGATTAAAAGAATGTAATTGCGGGTTACGGAACCGATGTTCGGGGACCGTAGTCGCGATAAGCGAAAGTGAGGGATTGCTATGGTTATGATTCCTTAGACGTTGAGTAACGAGGGTAATGAATAACATTTCGATGTTATGTTTTGGTAATGAGAGATAAATGTAAAGTATATAGACGTTGTGAACGCAACGCTGTTGCGATGAATGATCGGTCTTAGTATACAACGATCGGTATAGCTTTGACGTTAAGAATTAATAATGAACATGGGGTTCATGGGATGGATAACGATTGAAAGCGATTAAAACCTCGAGTAAAGGTTGAATGAGAGATTAAGAGACGAGCAACATGAACGTTTAATACGTAAACGATTCTTGTGAATCGTACACACGTTGGACGAATGTTTTAAGTATACCCTGGTTGTATGACATAGACGTTGACGAAGGTAGTAAGTAAGATATGAATTATTAAGAAAGTCGTAACGAACAATAATAAGATTAATGAAAGCCGAAGGTGATTCGGATAAGAATGAATCCTGAGGTATGGCATTTAGTAGTCAGAAAGCCAAAAGGAATAAGACATTGACTTAACGAACATTATAGTTTAATAGTTCGTATAAGTTAAGATAAGTTAGGTTATGGTACAATCGTAACCTTTGATGGTTGACATATGGGAGCTGAGCTAAACAATTCCTTCAGAGAGCGAAGGTATATACGAAACTGACAACCGATCTAACTCACTGTGTGGACAGTGTAGACGAGATGGGAACTTGTTTGTTGGTTGTTTGGGAAACCACTTAGAGTACCATATGGACTACTAGCAGAGAAGCGATGTGTGCTGAGTCCTAGAGAAGTTATAAGAAGAAGATAAGAATGTGAATCATCAAAGATGATGAACGTTTTTAGTAAGACATCTCTGTATGTCATGAAACTGTAAACCGGTAATGAAAGTTAGTCGCATAAAATTATATTGCAAGAACGCGAACCTTAAGAAGTAAATATAAGTAAACCAATGCGTAAGCCAAGTATATGACTAATTTGTGTATGTGTTATTTCCTTATGTGTTATAGGGAATGGAATGAGCAGTTCAGCGTAAGCTATTGCTGTGCGTAAGGCATGTTTCCTAACTTAATTCATATTTTAAATGAATGCTAGTTTATAAAACTTCTCGTATGTTGAACTTGAGAAGTTCTGTCTATGTGCGAATGTGTGATATTTGTACAAGGTGGTAGAACGTATGAGGCCTTGTGCCACGATATGAACACTTCGATGTTTCTGTGAGATGAACTGTTCTATGTTTGAACTTTTCAATAAAAGAATGTTCTGTTTATACATGAACTATTATTGTTAAGTCTGTGCTATTGATTCTAGCCAGACAGAATGTGTATGAAAGAGAGTAGAGAATGAAAGTATTTCAAAGTGAATGTGACTAATATTTTAAAATAATAGGAATCGAGATTATTCCTATTATTCAAGCTGCTTCATAACCTTTGTTTGGTTATTGAAGTCTTAAAAGAATGGTTAAATTCTTGAAGTTGTTTTGTTCAACTGCTATGACTTGCTGGGAAATTGAATGCTCACACTTGCTTTAAATGAAAAACATTTTCAGCGAACGATGTTAGAAGAACTTAAGGATCTCGTAAGGTTTAAGTTGACGGTATCAAGATGAAGTGCCATTCAGAATGTGAATAAGCGAGAAGATCAAGTGAAGACTTGCGATGTAGAAAGATGAAAATTAAACTATAGACTAGTTTAATGAACTGTGATGTATCCTTGGTGGCAGATAAAAGTCACTCTTGTAAAATGAAAGGAATAATGTAATTATCATTATTTGTAATGAGAAAGATTATAAGGTTTTAGAACCTGGTAATTTAGAATGTATGTTATTATATTTCAGTATATAATGATGTATGTTTGGATGAATGATGTACTCGTGACGTACGGAATCCGGATGTGAAAATAGACTGGATTTCGGGGCGTTACATGTTTATTATTGAATAAATATTTGTTTGATTTTATTTGATTATTTATTAGTTAAATAAATAATTTTTGAGTTGGGGGAATTAACGTAAGATTTTAATTAAGTTGATAATTGGTATTTTGAAATTAAGTAAACTAAAAGAGTGATGAATTAAATTTTATGAGATAATATTCTTATTTAATTTAATAATTAAATTAGAAAGTTGATAAGGATTAAAGGAATTTCTATAATGTTGTTTTAATTTAATTTAGTAATTAAAGTGAAGTATTAATTTATTAAATAAAATTATAATGGAAATTATAATTTTGTTGTATTGGATTATGTGGTAAATTAATTTAATAAGTTGTTATTAGCTTTAATTTAATTAAATTTGAATATGAGAATTTATTTAAATTAAGTGGGACAATAAAACTATATTATAAATTAAAAGAGTTTTAAGTTGGTTTTACCAAACAAAGCCTCAGAGCTTTTGAAATTCTTATTTTATTCTTGTTTTGTCAAATAAGGCTTAATGAATGATTAAGTCATTATTTTTAATTGGTTTTGCCAAACAAGCCTTATGGCTTTTGAATTTTAAAACTAATAAAAATTTATTTTTTGTAACTAATGGTTAATTAGGCGTATTATGTTTTTGTCAGTTTTTCTGTTACGTATTATTGGTTTATCCTATTTGCAAAGAAAGAACAGAGTTTGAGAGGGAGAGAGAGCTATGGAGAGAAATTGAGAAGGGAAGAGAGTTTCTTTCTAAATTTGAGAAGGAAGTAGCAATCAAAACCTCTCTAATCATCTTTACTAGTTTTAATCAAGAATCAAAAGGTAAGAAATTTAGTTTTATTTTAATTTATGTTTTCTTGAGTTCTTCATGAAAGTTTGATTTTGGTGGTGTGATTTGTTGAGATATGATGTTACATGTGTTACTAGATGTTTATAATCTATTAATTGTTATCTAGAAATGATTTTCAATAATCAAATCCATGGAGATAGGTTCTAAAATGAAGAAATTGAGTATTCTTGTAATATATAAAATATGGTCTATTTTGGACTCAAAATTTATGATTTATCCATGTAATAATCTGTAAATTAGTAGTTGTTTGTGATTATATATTAAGAAATGAAAAGAATGCATGTTAAAGGAACTGATTTAGATGGAAATTGAATCCATGGTAAGCTAATTTGCTAAATATGTGAATTTTGGGAAAAATAACAAAATTAGTTTTTAAATCCTTTGATTTTAGTGGTTTATGTTGTTTTATTATTTAGAGTCATGTTATGCATGCTTGGTGTTGATTATATGAGAGTTGATATGATGCGTGTACATATATTCTATTGTTGGTGGGAGATTATGGGAGTTCTGTGTTGGAACAGTGCAGGAAGCAGTCTGCAATATTCTTGTCTGCGCACCAGCGTAGCTGCGCTGGTGTCAAGACTAGGAACTACGTAGTTCCGCCCTCCCAGATTCCATAGTTCTTGATTTTGCACCAGCGCAGCTGCGTCGATGTCAAAGCTTAGAGCAGCGCAGCTGCGCCGTTACCTGAACATAGACTATTTTGTCTTCTTTTGATTTTAGTCCAAAACATGTTAATGTAACCTAGTCTAATTATCATGAGAGTGTGTTAGGTTTATAGTAAGATGTTATAACAGATTATAGTGATGATATAATACTAAATATGAAGATTGAAAGTTATTGATTAATAAGTTATATAAGATTGAAACTCGACATTGTAAGAGTTGAGAATGTGATTTGGATGCTAAAAGTCTTATGTTATATGTTACTGAGTTTTCAGATTCGTGTTATGTGGTTGATTAATATTGTTAAACCTTATGCTAAAGGTTATAACTTAACTAAGATGAGAATTGAATCTATGAGGATAATGTGTATGTAGCTAATTGATGTGATAATCCTAATGGTATGTGTAGGATATTGGAGTACGTGAGTTGTAATTGTATAGCTTACACAAGAGGCAAGTTCCCTAACCTTTGCTACTTTATTATTCAACAAGGTTTAGTTTTCATTGTCATGTTATACTTTTGCAAGTTCTCTATATATCTCTAATATCTTATTGAGCAGTTAAGCTATTATTGTTACGCAAGTTTCCTAACCTTACTTTTACTTTATGCAAGTTCTTGAAGTTATTATTCAATTGAGCAAGTTGTCTAACTTTAATATTTCATTATACAAGTTCTTGTTCCTAACTTGTTATTCTTATGCGTATTCTTTAACTCTGAATTATTATTGAGTAAATTTCCAAACTACACTTTTCCTTGAGCTAGTTAATTAATCTTTACTTCTTCATTTCAAGCGAGGTTTTTTTCTTTTTTCAAAGTTTGTACTATTATTGGATAGCTTGATCTTGTTGAAAAACATTGGTTCAGCTAAAAATTAACCGTTGTTCAATATCTGATCACCAATGTCATTGCACTATCTTACATTGTTGTACCGAACTCTTAGTTGACTAGCGATTCTTTATTGATTCAACTAATCCTTAGTTGATGAATGTTATAAACTCCAAATTACCCTTAAAATCAGTTCAAACAAAACTTCCTTTGATTTGCTTATGAATTTGTATAGTTTTAAGAATGTATAATCGATGACTAATATTTGTTCAGCTAATAACCTATCTCTTATTGAAACATTAACATAATTAGTTTGTAATCAAACTCTTGAATAGTTATTGATCCCTACTTGATTCAACCAGTACTTGGTTGAGGAGCATTCTAAAGATTTAGAATTCCTTTGAAGTTAATTCCAAACCAAAATTCCTTTGGTATGGAACCTGATAATATAACCTGAGATGACCAACCCTATATCAGGGGATTATTTTAGAGCTACACAATAGCTTTAAAATGTTTGCGCAATACATAGTACAAAGGGCTGATCACATGGAGTACGAGATAATGGTTCACATAGTCGTTTAGACTGTTAAAGGTTACAGTAGAAACACATGTTAACCTAGGACATAGATGATGATTATGGTCTTTTAGGCTGTTAAAGGTTAAAGTAGAAATACTTGACAACCTAGAACATTGTTCGTGGTCTTGTGACCCTCAGTGTATTCTTTGATGTTGATATCTGTTGTTAACTTAAACGTTCATTATTCCTTTGAACTCATAGCTTTTGAATTAAAGTTTATTGTTCTAGTAAGAGTACTTTACCATTGAAAGTTTAGTTAATTGTCATTCATAAAATGTTATTGTATACTATCCTTCTTGTGGGTAATTGTTTGCTCACTCTTGCACAAAACAATGTAGATGAAGTTAAAAAGTTTGAAGAGCTTTCTACAAGCTAGGGCAAGGGCAAAGTGCTTGATTAGACGATGTTTAATTTACCATTTATTTATGAAGCTTATGTAATAGATTTGATTATGATTATGTTTTAATATTTCGCTGATGATTGTAATAATAAAGGTTAGATGACCTGGGATTTATTTGAAATTATGTAAGCCTATAATGGGAGATTTATTGTTTAAACTTTTGAATTTAATTATATCCTTTGTTTATGGGTAGTTAGTTATGATTTAATAGGACAATGAACACCAAATTTGTGGGATTGAAGTACCCGGATTTGGGGGTGTCATATAAGGTCAATAACCTTAACTTCATACACATATTCATATACTACTAGACTTACAATTATATTTGCCTATAATACTATTCCAATTTTAACCTGCACCATATCCCAATTCTGGACTTTATCTTTGTCTTCGTCTGTATTCGAAGTTTCATCTTAATCTAAAATGTCTATCATGATATAGCAAGGGTGAGCAATAAGTTTGCCCAACAAGTTTAAGTTCAAAAAACAGATTGAAAGAATGAATAAGATGGAAAATTTTTAATAATATAATAATTGCAAAAGAACATGAATCAATTTACATAACTGAATGACAGAGACAATAAAAATGAATGGCAAACAATGAACATGAAAAAATTTAACTGAACCTAATGGTAATGAAGGTGATCAGCCTTTCATACTTGATGAACATATAGAACATGCACAACGTGCGAATCAATAATTCATAGATTTGGTATAATCAACAATGATTATCCACAAGCATGCATTGAAATAACTACTCAATTTTGAGTTAGAGAACTTGCTTAATTAAAAGTATAGTTCAAGAACTTGCACAATAAAAGTATCGTAACTTGCCTGAACCATAGATTACTGCTACGTAATGCTAATTTAGCTTCAATTGAAAGACCTATTATTGATAATATCGATATCTCAATTAGAATAAAATCATCACATACACTACAGTTAATTACAGTCATTATAAAACTTAAACACTTATCACGTAATCAAATATTAAATCACTCCTTAAAACATCATTATTATTATTATCGTCATTTGATAATTCTTTAATCATTATATCATATACATTATGATTTAACACTTTAATCTTATATATATATATATATATATATATATATATAGTTCTTCTTTAAATTCTAATAACTCAAATACTAATCCAGCAACCTGGATTATCCAAACATACCAATCCAGCAAACCAGATTGCAATCTAACAAACTGGATTCCAAATCTAGCAACCAGATGGCCAATCCAGCAAACCAAATTACAATCCAGCAAATTGGATTTCAATTCCAGCAACCAGATTGTAATCCAGCAAGCTGGAATCAATAGGTTTTCAATTCAGTAAATTGCTTTCCAATCCAGCAAACTAGATTCAACAGATTCTGAATCTAGCAAGCTGTATTGAATAGTTCTTTTCACGAAAATACCAAATCAACTTATTATTTTTCTATCTTTTGTCCAAACATATATACATATATTTCATACACAAAGAATTTTTCTGTAATTTTTCAACTCCCTTTAGTATTTTTAAAAAATCATTTTTAGTTCGTAGCTTAAGTAATTAGTCCTATCATGCTCAACTCCAGAAATTCCCATCTCTTGACATAATCGTATACGTGTTAACGTGAGCCTCCAGTTTAAATTTTGTGGCCATCAGAGTTATAGAACTCCAGTTATAGCCGTTTTCGTCAGAAAATCCCAAAAATTGAAATAGACATAACTTGGTCAATTTAAGTCGAAATGAGCTCATTTTTGGACAGGAATTACTTTATATCATATATTTTCATTCATGTCCAAAAAGGTCAGAATTTATTTCATAAATTAAGTGGCAAAAACTTCCCTTGCAAAATCTGGACTAGTTTGTTTTTGAAAATTTCCACTTTTTCGCACTTTGCTAAAAACAGTTCATACGAAAAATCCATAACTCCTTTTTTAGTGATTCCACTTGGAAATGTTAGAAAACTCATCATATTATCATCCCAAAGTTTTCCAAATTTTTTGAATGTCAGAAAAATGACAACACTACCCCTAGCAATGACTGGACCAAAACAGTTTGTTTCTCTTTAAAAAAATAAATTAATTTGGTAAAACAGCCACTAAGGATTTTATACTCAAAATTTTTGAGTGCTACCACTTGGTTTTGGTATTTAACTTACATATTTAGCACCTCTCTTTGACGGATCACAAAAAGGAGGTGCAAATCAAAAACGGTGGAAATCCACAGTACAAAATAATTTATGGTTTATAAACTAGAAAAATTACTTTTCTTTTCTTTTGATTTCCCAACAAATCAACCTATCTAAACATGAAACACTCATCAATCAGTAGATACAAAGTTTTTGAATTTAGAAACATAGATTCTTAGTTCATCAAAATAAATTAACTAGAAGGAATAACTATTTTATAAATAGAATTTTATACCTTTGCTTGTGATCTTCTTTCTACTTCTTTCTAGATTTGCTTATGGAGCATTGATGGCTTACAAAAATCTCTCTCTTTTCTCTTCTCTCTCTCTATTTGGTTTTCTTTGTGCTAGCTAATAAGAGATGAGAGAGAACTGGAGTGGATTTTGTTGGAAGAGTGCATATTTTGATTTGATGTATAAAGTAAATGCTCATGATTGTATGTAAAATCCTTCAAGGAATATATGTACAAGGACTTAGTGATAAATCAAATTTGTTAGGTTGATCTATGTCTTGAAATGTAATAGATAGGCTTCAATAAAATCGTAGTCTATTGAGCTGATCAAGAGTTTGCAGAAGCCAAGGCAGAATCATAGAGCATCGAGGATCGTAGTATGTCTGCCTCGAAGGGCCTCTCCTAAAATTGTAGAGTGGTCCAGATGTTTTCCAAAGCCAACTCAAAGATCGTAGTGTGCTCTCAAAAATGTAGAGTCAGCAAGACAAGCAAGTGAAGATCGTAATGTGCCAGTCCTTAAGAGAAATCGTAGTGTTCTAGTTTTATAGCATCGGATCAAGCACCAAGGTGGCAAGACACCACGATCTGAATCGTAGAGTATCATCTTCCTATGTCAGAAGCATTGAGCCTTGACTATTTGTTTAAAGATAAATCTTAACAAATGTGGAATGGGTTACAAACGTTGAAGTACTCACCGGTCCAAATGTCATAAAAATATCGTTAGTATAAAACAAAGAAACGTATTGAAGAAGCTAAGGAAAGGACCATGGGTCAAAGGAAAACACCTTTTTAGGTGTTAGGTGAGAAAGCAGTCTGCTGTGTTAGTGGGCCATAATGCAATTCAGAAGATATGCAGAAAAGTCTCCATCAAAGTTCAAAAATGTCAAATATATTTAATGCTTCAACAGATAGCTTCAACGGAAAGATTTCAAGGATCACATATCTGCAAAACATCTGTAGAATGAGAAAAGCCAAGCAAGCATTGAACAAAAATGAAGAAGAACACTTAACGCTCAACTCTACAATCTGAGAAAAAGAGAAAGCTTGCTCAGCTACTCAGTTCTTTTGAACAAGAGCTTAACAAAAACTGAGTAGTACCAATCAAGAACTCATTAACTACCAATCAAGTGAAGTAAGAATTTCCAAGTCAGAAGGACTTGAAGAGTTCTAAAGTGAACTGAGAAGAACCAAGTCTGCTGGACTTGAAGAGTTCAAGAGTGAACTAAAAAGTTCCTAGACTGCTGGTCTAGAAGGAATCTGTGAGATTCAGAAAGTGTAAAATACATCCTTAGTGGATTTCCTACTCGAGGAGTAGAAGAGTGGACTAGGAGCTTTAAGTGCTCTGAACCACTTAAAACTACTGTGTCTATTGCATTATTGCTATAACGGCTACAACTGCTATAACTGCCTCACTCTCATTAACTCACTATATCTAAAAAGGGATATCAAACAAATCTTAATTCCGCTGTGTTTGAATCAGTATCAAAACTAACAAAGTAAAATGAAAAGATTTTTAAATATCTATTCAACCCCCACTTCTAGATAACTATTGTGCCTCTAGGAACTATAATTGGTATCAGAGCAGGTTCTATTTTATAGCCTACAAAGCTTAAGTAGATCCAATGGCACACTTACCAAGCGATTTTAAAACTAGAGGAGGCAACAAGCCACCTATGTGCAATAAATATAAATTCACCAACTGGAATGTTCGGATGCAAGCATACATGGATTCAATAGATGAAGATCTATTTGAAACTGTTCAGATTGGGCCCTACGTTCCTACAAAGCTTGTATCAACTACAGAAGACCCAAATAGGATACAGATCAAGGTTGATAAGTAGGTTTTATACCTGCTTATTAGATATCAATTCATGAGAACTATGCCCATCTTAAGTACATTTTAGTATGTTTTTAGTTGCATTTCGTGTTATTTTGCATTGCATGTAATGAAAACTCCTCTAGTATGAAAATGCAGGAAATGGTATAGCTCGGTGTTGGTAGGTGGAAATGAGACTAATGAAAGCGTGACACAAGGGACGAGTGGATAAAAGGAACTGAACATTGATTGACAAAGAAGCAACAACAGCAAAACTTAAGGAAGCAGAAGATGCAGAGGCCATGTGGCTGCAACGTATATAAGGTGAAACTTACGTGCCGCCACCAATCAACCCGACAGAGGCTAAATTTCCATACACGCTACCACACTAAGTTATATATTGGGATCATGACGACCGCAAGACGCCATCGATCGTTGTTTGACTTTATTTTAATTTTGAAATTTGAAGTGTTTGAGTTGAGATAAACTACTCTAGTTGGTACCAGACGCGATCATCTTTAGTTTTTATTAGTTTTTCATATTAGAGAACTGGGGTTCAAAGCATTGAATAAATTTCCAAATAAGGTTGAGCATACCTTGAATATTTTCTTCATCTTCTTTTGGATTGATTCATTGAATAAGAACTACGTTAATTTAGCTGGATAATATTGGAGATTTGAACAACATTGTTGGAACATAATCTGCAATTGGGTTTGATCAACTCTATCTTCTCTCTCAATTGTTTTATTTATTTTTTATGTGTTGCTATAATGCCATAATGGCTTTCGGTTCAGAGATGAACTAAACTCCATTATGGGATTCTAATGGATATTGATAATATTGGATAATGATGAACTAAACTCCATTATGGAATTTCTATTATGATTGATTGGATTGCATGAATGTTTGATAACAATTCATTTTATGTACTTATATGGAATTGAAAAGTGACATGTAAGTATGGTTGTAATCATGATAGCATGCGTTTATGAGGATGAATTGTTTAGCTTTTTATTTCGTGAACCAAATAGAAATATACTGTTTCACCGTGTGTAGTTATATAAGAGCTTACACTTCAATTCAATATTGCTGCAAAGTCACATAGAAATATAGTGATTTTAGTTTTATTGATGATTGCATGATTTCTACTGCATGTGGATGTTATGTAAGCAGGTAATAATGCATTGACGAATGGTTATGTCTATTTTCGTGCTCTTGGCAAAATTTCCACGATACATGTATAATCTTGCATGATGGTATATTTTAGATGAAATATGAATTGAAGTTAGAATCCCATTATTTCCATATTTGATTTATTCTTCATTTATTCGTTAATTGAGTTTAGATTAATTCAAAATTGTAGTGTTCATTTAAGCATATAAGAAATAGTGATACAATTGATGCATAATAATTTAATTTGAAACCTTTCTCCGTGGATCGATACTTTTCTTACTCTGTACTACTTGTTGACCCATGTATGCTTGCATGAGTTAGAGTTCTTTTATTATAACTAAAAAGGAGGAAACAAGTTTTTGGCGCCGTTGTCGGGGAAAGGAGTTTAATTTTATTATTATCATCAGTTTTAAGCTATATTGTATGACTGAAACTAATCTATTCTTATCTCATTTCTATTTGTGTTTTTGTTTTTGTTTTTGTTTCAGGTACTTGTATATATTTTATGCACACGTGATCATCCAATTCTGAGTTGATACATGCACAAGACGACATTAACTGTAGAGGGTGGAAATGAAGAGCGCGTAGAAATATACAAGCAATGTTAGAGGCCACAACATCTAATATGGCAGCCAAAGGACAAAGAGAAGAGCAAAGAGAGGAGCATATGGCTTTGAGAGACTATTTAATGCCAAATATTAATGGATTATAGTCGAGTATAGTCAAACCAGCGATAGCAGCTAACACCTTTGAGATAAAGTCGGACACTATTCAAATGGTGCAGAATTCGGTACAGCTTGGGGGTGCTACTACAGATGATCCTAATGAGCACCTATTGAGCTCTATTGAAATGTGTGACACATTTAGATATAACGGGGTGACGGAGGATGCTATTAGACTTAGATTGTTTCCATTTTCTTTGAGAGATAAAGCAAGAAATTGGCTTCACTCTTTACCTCCGGGATCTATAACCACATGGGAGGACCTATCATAGAAATTCTTAGCCAAGTTTTTCCTAATGGAAAAAACTGCAAAGATAAGGACAACAATTTCCCAGTTTGAGCAGAAACAAGGTGAATCATTATATGAAGCTTGGGAGAGATACAAAGAGATGCTAAGGAAATGTCCACACCATGGTATGCCAGATTGGATGGTGATCAACACATTTTATAACGGATTGGGATGGCAATCCAGGCCTATTGTAGATGCAGCTGCAGGAGGAGCTTTATGGGCAAAGAGTTATGAAGAGGCCTATAACCTCATTGAGACAATGGCGACAAATGATTTTCAAAATCTTACATCCAGGATGCCACA